>CAMQGK010000638.1:13157500-13722500 GCA_947000775.1 Pterois miles | reverse complement strand
TGAGGGTGAGGGGAGGAAAGGTCAAGTGTTGAATTCCAAGTACCCTTCAAGTCGTGACATGAGGATCTGTTTTGCAGTCAGCGACCACTTCATACAGTTGTCAGTTGCAGCCTTGTGTTACGGGGGGGAGTCTTCTTAAGGGTTTTCTTCTTTCTAGCCTCCGACATACACCAGCAAAGGGTTTTTAAATTGGAGTGCACAAATAACAACAAACTTGACAGATGACTGCTTGAGAATCTCAAGTTTTGAGCATCAGTGGAGTTTTTCTGATGCTCCCGTCCCCTGTCAGCTCTCAGCAACACTTGGTGGATTGAAGTGGTGAGGTGGATGAAACATTGCCCAGTCTGTGACAGTGCTGCCACTTGTTGCCATGTACTCTGAGCCTTTTGGATGTAATTTACCACAAACTTGTCTCCTTCAAACTTCTTTTTTTCAGAAGCTATATGCTGTGCTCTCAACAAACTGAAACTATTTTCCTGAAAGGCCCCTTACTAGCAGACCTTGTCAGGTGAAAACAGACAAAGCTCTAGCCTTTCACTAGATATACACACATATTGTATATAAATAATGTAATTGAGTCCTTGCTGAGGAAGCTGAGATCTTTGAATAGGAAAAAGTTGTTTATGACCCCAAAAAATAAAAATATTTCTAAAAATATATATATATATATATATATATATATATATATATCATATATATATATATATATATATATTGTTATTGTTATTTTATTCTTTTTTCTTACATATAAATGGTTTAATGCAGCACAACACAACAGCTTACTGTAAATTACCGAAGGACACATACAGAACAGAACGCACAAACCAATAAAAAAATAAACAAAATCAAATAGAGGACAATGCAAATACAATGTAAATGTGAATTCCTTTTAGGCAAATTACAAAATGAGTCCAAACTTCTCAATTGCTAGTTATTATTCTTTGCAGTCACAGATTCTAAAGATCCTGTGTATGTGATTAATTAACTGTTCAGTAAATTTTAGGGAGCTTTTTCCAGCGATATTTTTTACCAAATCTGGTGACAATTGCTCAGAATTTGTAGGAGTAGCAAAAAAAAAAAAAAAAGAGATATTTTGGCAAAATTCAACATGGCGGATAATCATTCTATAGGCAAATGAGCGTGGCTTAACCCAGGAATTTCATTGAGAGTTATAATTCAGTTGCAGGTTCACTGTTACAGTGTTATACTGCTCTTATGTGGTCAGATCACTCCACATTGAAGACTGCACTCCCTTGGGTCTCCAGCAATACACCCACTAAGTGTGAAGTCGATCGGAGGAAGGGTTTTCAAGAGATGCGAAAGGCATTCAGAAAGGCAGACAGACAGAGAGTCCTCTCTTTATAGTTGGATAATTATCATTAGTGCACATACACAGGGCGTGTGCTTTCATATGTATATGTGTGCTTGTGCATATATGTGCACGTAAGCTGGAGAATTTACTGTTTCGTTATGTTTAAACACTTTGTTGTTTCTGTATTTGAGCAAACTCAGACAGATTGTGTGTTTGTTTGCATAAGCATGACTCAGCCTGATTTGAGATTTTCCTTCAGAAGAATCTGGCATGATGTGTTTATCATAGTCCATCCTGTAACTCCCATGATGTCTTATGATATGAGAGGTATGAGTAGTTAAGTGGTTTGAATAAATGCAACCTGAGAAGCTCAGACTTGATAGAATAGTGTCTGTAGATGCAGCTGCGCAAGCCTTATTGTGTTTGAGAAAACACGAAAGCAGATGTGCTGATACAGTTGTTGGATATGTGTCTCAGTCCAGAGCACTGATGGAGCGCTGCATGCCTTCCTCAGTCTCATTTTCTCTTCTCTCCAGCTACTGTTCTGCTATCCCTCACTCTCCCTCTGTCCTAATGCATCTTGACCATTTGTTGGGACTTAATGCTAAAACGGTTTAGTTACATAATTAGAAGGCACAGAGGAAATAAGGCTTTGACTTTTGCCTATTTTCATACTTATGTAATTCATATGCTTCTTTTCTTCTCTGAAATGAAATACTTGGTGTAAATAAAGTCAAAATAGATTCAAAAACAAATTCAATACTGTAGACAAACAGTAGTTTGCCTTGTACAGCATTATATTATCTCGCATTTTAACTTGAACCGGAGACCTCATACATCTGGCATCATTATATAATGATCATTAGTTTCAGGGTAGAGATGCTCGAATTGAGTGACTACAACGAAACATTATAAAACTGAACTCATTTCACAGATTCCAAACACTAAAAACAACACTTCACATTTTAAGGTGATGTATTTGGCCCAGAATCTACCCTAATAGGGTTAGCGATATGTAAATTAGCATGTAAGATTATTAGTTTCCTTTATGAGCCAATTTGGTATCTTTTCGGCCAAAGGAGTACCTGAGTGTTGAACCAGTGGATGTACTGTATATGCATTAAGAGAACTAGATACTCATATTACAAGATGGTGCACCATTTATTTTAATAAAAGTTACTCTCCAGGTGCAAACACTTGTAGGGCCCTGTCGTAAATCTGGCACAAAGGAGCGTACAGTGCAACTGTCATTGCAGGTTTGAGACCGAGGCAGTTCTCATTTTAACACCCAGCATCCATGTTGTGTAAATTGAAAATGTAGTCACCCATCTGTGCGCTTATGAGTTTGCTCCTCTTAAAATGAGGTGAGGTCAGGCACATTGTAGATGAAGATTGGGCTACACTAATATTATTAGTATTATACAATCTGTAGACTTAGATTCCAGTGGTGGCCTTGTTGAACTGTTTCAAACTTGTGATCCAGACTTTTCCAGTGTTGTCCAAAAGTAAAAAATTTGTGAAAAAAAGATTCGATAAAATTCGTAACATTTTTATCTAATGATATGGCTTGCTTAAATCCATATTTGTTTGTGTTTAGCCTTGCAAAAACAACATTTTCACTGCGGTCAAAAAACAAATTACCATTTAGATAGCAACCAGGTACAAGTGCAGCTGGCTTTTAAAGGGGCTGGGAGATGACACCATTTAATTTGCAAACGTGGAGTTGGACAGAACCTAAATGCATTAGGCCATGGACTTTCGACTATGCCCTATAGATCATTTAAATAGGGCCTGTAACGTTTTTCAGGATTCCCTTGCTGACTCAGGAATGTTTTTGACACATAACAAAAATCTTATTTGTTTCCTTTCTCTTGAATGATTGAGCGTGGAAAAGCACAACCTGCAGTTGTAGTTGTAGCTGTTATGACAAAATTGCTCAGCAGTGTTACTGTGGACATGTTAAAGTGTAGGATGCTCTTACCCACTCTGAGTAGTTCATCAGTTCAAAATGGTAAATCAGTGAAAGTGATCTACAGTGCAACAGATTTTTCCCAATTAGAGCAGCACAGTCAGTGGAAATGACAGTAAATTGGTTGGTTTGCTTTGATAAATGGCTTTACTGGATAAGCCTTATATGCATTACCGGTATCTGTGGTGTTGTTTGCTGTAGTATAAGAAGTATACAGTCAGCCTGCGAAGTCATCCAGGAGGCTGTGGTTTGCATCTCTGTGTACCTGCTGCCTTGCCATCCTGCACACATGCAAACAGTGACTGGACCGGAAAGATGGTGCTGACGCTGCTTGCTGGACACATGCACACACACATCCACCCCCCACCCCCCACCCCCACCCCCGTCACAGTTGGACATCAGAGCATGCTGCTATTGTAATTAGAGCGAGGATGACACTTTTCACTGTGTATTCGTCATGTGGCATAGCTGCAAGGTGACTCTGGGGGTTGTTTCGCTTATTTTGTGCACACTCATGGACACAAACAAATACACACTGGACCTTGACAGATGTCAGGGTGGCGTTCAGACCTCTCTCTCTCTCTCTCTCTCTCTCTCTCTCTCTCTCTCTCTCTCTCTCTCTCTCTCTCTCTCTCTCTCTCTCTCTTTTCACACAATAGATTCATACAAAGACACACAGCTGCACACATACACTTTTAACACACACACTTAGTCACCTCTCTCTTCAACAGGACTCATCCGTGCGGTGGCCAGTTGAGTAATTAGTTCTCAGTTGACGTCACAGATCCCTCACATTGAACGAACGTTGATAAGAGCGTGACAGGCGACAGCTATCCCACACTCAGTCACGCTTGCACTCACGTACACACAAGCTGAGTCACTTTAGGGAGATGACCGTGACCCCTGACCCCAGCCCAGCCGCACACATCCCAGGAGATGGATGGATGGAACTGTCTTAAAACTCCTCTCAGCCCTCAGAGCTTATGACGCGTTCACATCACATTGTTCAGACCATAATCACGACGACGAAAGACGAAAGATTGTTGAAATTTGAGCTTAACACCCAAACAAACATCCGCCTTTAGATTTACCATCCCTCTTGCTCCGATTGTCCTTCTCTTTATACATCCATGGCCTTTCTCCTGTCCTCTGCACAAGCATGAATTGTTGCTGATTGGTTGGAATAATGTTGTGTGGCTTGGTCTGAGCCAGTTTGTTTCCCATTTATAGAGCCAGGGCTGTGTAGAACACCAGATTTTTTTCAGCGCACACACCAAATAGATAACTAGTGGATCATGAGGAGATATTTGCTTAATTTGACAAAATTTGTATTGGATTAGAATCGCTGACTGCACCAACAAATTAGTTGCAACTTGGCTTCAAAGCTACCATTACTGGCACATTACATCAACCTAAAATCCAACGTTAGCTCTAATTCTAATGCAATTCATTTGATTAATGGATGTTTGTATCTGGCTTCGCTTGTCAGTGAACCATCAGCCTTGACTACCAGTCTAGCAAGGAGGGTAACCATCTGAGAAGAAACAACGTCCCTGTTGTGTGCAAGCTTCATGTATGTTTGGTTTTACTTAACTTGAAAGTTGATACTTCAAGTCCCTGTCCTCTGAACAGGTTTCTTGAATTACTAGTTTTGAACACTTTGTTTGGCAAGAGGATAGCAGTGTGAGGGGGGGGGATAATCTATTAGTGTAAAAAACTAAAAGGCCATTAAAGATTTCACTCTTGTTTAAGTGTTCTTTAGAAAAACAGATACTCTCTGCTATCAATTTCTGTTATCAATTAAGTGTCAACAACAAAGGCAAACATTTGCACCACCAAATCACATGTATTTGTCATCATTTTGCAGTGACATATGGTCACAAAGTATTGCACCGTAACCATGAAAAAGTTCCATATGGACATATGGTCCTGCATAACCTAAACTGGTCACCACAGTGTCCTGTTACCTACTTTATGGGTGGTACAGGCACTGAACATCTGGCCTTGCAGATGGATGAAAAACATACCGGACAAAGAAAACCCATTACAGCCCATTTTCCATCCATCCAAATGGTCTGCTGTGGCCCCATATGCTCGGCCAAAAAGAGTCATAAATTGTGACTTAAATTGAGGGAGAGTTCATATCTACCCTGCTGTTTGGTGGCGTGTCATCCAGCTACAAGCAGGGTGCAGTGTGTATGTGTGTGAGGATGTGTCCCTGGCTGTGTGACTCATCCATCGAGCAGTGTCAGACTCTTCAGGCACTCGATGCGTCCAGTCGCCCACCCCATCTCCATGACCATGTTAGCATGCCTGTAGGAGAGAAGGCTGTTCCTCAGTGCAACGAAGGAAGGAAGGTAAAGAGGTTTTACATAACCCATTTAAACCAATTCCAGTCAGTTCACAGTGGTTCAGAAGTGTTTAGTCTCATGTTTCTTACCTGGTTGAGACTTGGGTCATGGCACGATGCAGTTTTCAAGATCTATTCTTGCATAGAAGAAGAGAAACAGCAGCAATGGAAAAAGACCAGTAGAAAGTGCTGGTAGAATGCAAATTAACTCATAATAAGGAAGAAAAGTGCTCTGGTCACCTCTTAATCAGGGATGAAGCAGTTAATTCCAACATGCTATTTAATACATTAAAACAGTATGTAGATTTTTTATAATGTCCACAACCTTATGGTACCTTCAACTTGTGAACTTGTGTTTACAAGATGGGAAGTCGTGAACACAACTTGCATTGTGTTCAAGTTGGGCAGAACACCCCTGCAACAACAATATTGATGTTATGTCTTAGTCTAGAAGCCACAGAGGCGAACAAGTTAGCAAGCAAGCAAGTGGGTGACATAATACAGGAAATGCAAAGACATAATGAGAGAGGAGAAAGATGAGGTCTTTCACACCTCAGACATGAAACTATCAACAATATATGGCTAAAATTACAATATAGTGTACAATATTAACTTATTATGCACCGATAAATGAACTTCCATGGGCTCCACCATTTCTCACAATGTCCACAAACACGTCACAAGTTGTGAACTTTCAGAAACTTTCCACTTAAGAGGTCCTGAATACAACATGATGGGGTCATATGGGCCCAGCTCATAAACACAGTAAACACAACCCCATTGAAGACACAGATAATACAGTATGAAACCAGTAGTACACAAATTACATGCTATTTCTGTATTCTGTAGTATGCAACACTTGACACTACGGCAGCATAAATATCCCACTATGCAATGTGGTAATGTTGACAACATTCATACCAGATGTTGACGGACAGCTCTGTAACATCAATAATGCTTCAATTTAAGTATAAGATTTTCCTTTGCTAGGCATAGTATAAATTTTAAACTAATTCAGACTTTGATTCTCAAAATTCGCCGTTTTGGTCACATGAGGTTGCTTTGAGTTGCCATGGTTACTCGTCTCCAACCGGCAAGGAGGCTCACAGGAAGTGTCAGTGTGATGTGTGTGAGTCAGTGTGATGGGTAGCAAAGTATTTTATTGCATAGCAGATGTTTTTGTTTCATCAATGGAATAATGCTGAAGCATCACTTTGGGAAAAACAACAACAACATAAACAAGATTCATAAGGCTTAAAGCAATAGTTACTTAATCACAATAACATGACTTTCACTCTAAGTGCTACCCCTGTTCCATGTGGATCATTTTAAGTGCATTTGTGCATCGGTGAGAATGATTCAGACGTGACATTTCAGCTAGCTGAAAGGATGAAAATGAAAGTACTAAATGTTTTTTTTTTTTTGTCTTTCCATGTGGACTATTCATCTGCAAAAACAAAACATTCAAACAGCTGGTAATACTTAAAGGATCAATGAAATACAGTGCAGTCTGTAAGGGTTGGGATAGTATTTTTTCCTCTGCATTGAATTTGAAATGGAGCAGCAGCTACAATATGAGGTTAAATTGTGTGTTTGCATCCACATTTAATGAACCAATGAAATCGCAGCCCTTTTGATACATACACTAAGGGTAAACAATTTAATGTCTACGAGTCTTCGATTTTTTTTTCCCCATAGATACAAGTATTATACCACCATACTGTTGTGTTTTCATCACAGGAGTCTACTAAAATACAGAGCAGCTGCACCCAGATTTCCCCCCTTTTAAATTATTTCCTCAGCGTGGATGAATTGTGTTTGTTTGATGAAATATTCAGTGATCCACACTCTGTAACCATTTGGAAATGAAATGAGAGTGTTACAATGCAGAACACTGTTTGTGGACTATTTTGAGCATCATCAACACACTATAAAGTTTTTTTTTTTTTTTTTGCCTCATTGCTGTGCTGCTTCAGGTCCTGCTGAGCCCTGCGAGAGGTAATAAAACTGTCTGCGACTCAGCATGCCTCGCAAAACCTGAGGATGGAGAAATTTCTGCAGAGCCACATGAGACTGCTCACTGTCTGAATCCCCCCAAATAAGCTTTGACATGTAATTCCCCTCACCTTGCCTCCTCAGGGCTAAGTTGGTCCTATCAATAAACAGCCCATTTAGCTCAGAGGTCACTCCAAACCTCAGCGTTTCCAATTTTACCAGTCGGCCTAAAGGATATACAACTTTTTTTTTTAATTCATCCTTTCATTTTCATCTTTTCTTGTTGTCCCCAGGGCCGATGCACTGTTGACTAAGCAGCCAGTCAGCATCTGTTTTGGCTCGCCTCCATTAGTTTCCTGATTGACTACCGGCACTGGTTCCACATCCCCCCCCGGAGATTTCTCCACCTCGCCCTCCCTTTAATCTCCCATCCATCGCTCCAAATCAAGGCTCAGGTCGCTGTGCCCATGGCCTGTGGGCATCACTCATTATACTGTGAAGTTTCAATTGCTGCCTGACCCCCTCCATCCAATTTCATGGCTGCTCGTGGTGGACCGGTGCCCCTGCTGCTCTGCTCTGAAAATCTTAAATGAACCAACCTTTGGCTCAAGGCCCGCCACTCATCTCAGCAAGATGACGAGAGGGAGATGAATTTACTACAAATGAATGTCAAGCCTTGTTATTCTACCTCTTGGTTAATATGGTTTGGGTGTTCAAGTGCCCTAGCTTTCCCTCTTCCCTCTCATTCCTTTTTCAAACACTCTATCACACAAATAGCGGGGATTGAAGCGCTTCACTGCATTACTAATAAAAAAAATAAACCTCCTCTCAGTTTGGAAAATGAAAAATCTCACCCTAATCCAGCTGGAACTGTGCTTGCTGGTCACAATTTGTCTCCAAGGGGTATTTTGTGAGCTAAATTTTCAATAACATATGCTTTGTTGGGGAACTGTATCTCATTCTCAGAGGCTGTTTCTTTGAAACAAACTAAACACATCAACTTCCTGCCATGTCTGTAACACAGACTCGGATCGTCTCTCATGAGCAGGCTGTCACATCTCATATTACTCTGGATGAGTGCTGGATTATGAATATGAATCTAGCACAAGCCTGGTGATTTATTCTTTGACACTAAAGTGTCAGAATGATCATGTGTGCTCACTACACATTTGTCCCTTTAAGTGTAATGCAGAACCTTTCAGCAGCAGTTATCCGATCATTTCATCTGTAACATTTTCTAGTTAAGTGTGTGGGCTTCTCGGCCCTGTTGTTGTGCATTAGTCAGGTGTTCAGGTGCAGCTGGGATAGGCTGGGGGCCACATTCCTTCAGGCCCAATTGCATATTTATAAATTGAAGGCCACCATATGGCATGAGTTGCTCAATGGAGGAGAGAGATAAAAAGTTAATTGACTTTTGCTGGCCAACTGGCTGTGTTTTTATCTGTGTCGTTGTATGTAGACATGTAGTGGATGTGAGTCAAGATCAGACTTATTTGGATTAGCTTTGCTGAGCTCTGATAAGGGATGCTGTGGTAACATATGAATAAAAAATCCAGACTATGGTCACAAGTCACTGATACAATACGCATATTAAAGAACAGCTGGACATTTTTGTTAAATAAGCTTTTTCACTCTCTTGCCAAGAGTCAGATGGGAAGATTGTCTTATGTTACATTGTCCCTCAAGTATCAACAGTATAGATCAACACTAAGTTACTCTAGGAAATAAAACAGTAATTGGCTTAATCTAGTTAGTAAAAGAATAAAATATATGTTAGCCCAACAATAAAGTAACAGTTATGCCTACTTGGCTTCAGACTATGTTCACACTGGGCCGGTGTGTAAAGGCCTTTAAAGTGGTGCTTTTGTGTGATTCTTTGTGCAGACTTATTTGTAATTGATTAATCCGTGCAATTGCTATTTTTTCACTTGTGCTAATTGTCAATAATGTATACATTTTTTCAGTTTGTATATAATGTATATATTGTTCCTATTTTTTGGTTTTTAGCATTTCCTCCTCTTACTGTGTTTTATCCTGCTTTTGTTTTTTTACTGACAGTTCCTGTTTTTACACTGTCCCTTTTGCTGCTGGACACCACTTATTTCCCCACTGTGCGACTAATAAAGGAATAGCTTATTATATCATGGTCAACAAAATCTTATGAGTCTAAGAATTTCTACAGCTTTACTAAATACCAATAAGTACTAGGTTTAGCCTAATAATTATAGAATGAATACTCGGTAATTATTGCTCCCATTAGAGCATTATTTAGGGCATAAAAGCAGGTGATTACAGTTTTGTATTAAATGCAAAGTTAAAGGATTTGTGTAGAATTAAGTGTCACCATAAAATGGATTGCAGTCACTCACTGGTATCGGCTCTCGTTTAAGCTGCTGTTGTACTGTAGGTGACAACGCTTTTGTCTCTTGTGTCCACAGCTAGTGAAAACTGCCACGACTTCCACCCCATGTTCTTCACCCACGATCGCTCCTTCGAAGAGTTCTTCTGCATCTGCATCCAGCTGCTCAACAAGACCTGGAAGGAGATGAGAGCCACAAGTGAAGACTTCAACAAGGTACGCTGCATCTGTGTATGTGTGTGTGTTGAGATGAATAAGAAACATCACTGTGCTCCATTTCCATTTCCATACTGACTATAACTAGGTTTTGAGTTTGAAGTGCATTCACGCTGGAAAAGTGACAAAACTAAGTTCACTCGGTGCCAGTCTGCATATAAAGTTTGTTTGATTTCTGAGTGTGTTGTTTATGGCCTCCTCACAGCTGGAAGAAGTTAAAACACATTGTAGACACAGATGAGACTGCTCTAGCAACATTTTTAATAAGTTTCCAAATTTTAAATTGGCAGTAGCGTTTCCCAGTTTGATCCATGGCAGTTGTTTTTTTTTTTATAATTTCCTATTGATTTGGGACACAGCTCCTGTCTTTGACTAATTAAAAAACATTAAAAGAACTGAACACTGGCAGATGCGACATCATAAGAAATCACTGCATGAATTTTTTCGTGCAATCCAAAATGAGATATCTACAAACAACAAAATAACTATACAGACAATTACATTACATTGCAATACACATAAACACTGTTGCATACAGATAAGCAGTGCAACAGATGTAATGTATGTACGACATCTAACTAATGAAGCTAATATGCAGCTCCGTCCCAGATTAGGCTTTTAAATCAAGGTTAGAACAGGCAACAAACAAGCTGATTTAACAGACTACGGATTAAAGAAACGGCACAGAAATAAAGAGTGTATATGTGCTTATGTTTTTGAAAAATGTAGTAATGGTGTCTTTTCATTGGTCTCTAACCATTACCACTTGATGATTGTTTGTATAATAGCATTATACTGTGCGTATATGATCACACAGTAGACTGTATATAATAAAAACATGACATCTATACCTATTTGAGCTGCTCTGACAGATATAGTGCACACACAGTCTTATCCAACAACATTACATTTGTTTTGATAGTTTGGACACTTTCCTAATATGGGCATCAGACATGAGTTGACAATCCAAAACCACACCAAATAGACAGTGATGGTACATTTACTCAAGGACTGTTCTTAAGTACAAGTTTGATTGATTTGATTTTAATGTGTTTTTGTCAGGGATGTTAGTGTGTTAACGAGATAATAACACATTAATGCACGCCACTAATTTCTTTAAGGTCTTAAAGCAGTCGATCTTTGCATGGTTGTAACAGGCTCAGGAATCTACTGGTTCCAACCATGTCACACTAGCTTGTTGGGAAGGAGGCTAAATAACACTCCAAGCTTAAATTTTGGTGAGGTGAAACTGGCATGGCCATTTTCAAAGAGGTCCTTGACCTCTGACCTCCAGATATGTGAATGAAAATGGGTTCTGTGGGTACCCACAAGTCTCCCCTTTACAGACAGGTTAGCTTCATGATAATCACATGCAGTTTGGGGCAAGTCATAGTCAAGTCAGCACACTGACACACTGACAGCTGTTCTTGCATGTTGGACTGCAGTTTGCCTGTTGTTTTTCAGTTTGATTTGAGCATATTTTATGCTAAATGCAGTATCTGTGAGGGTTTCTGGACAATATTTGTCATTGTTTTGAGTTGTTAATTGATTTCCACCAATAATTATATACATATTTGCATAAAGCAGCATATTTGCACTACTGTATGTTGATAAAAGTATAAAATACTTGACAAATCACCCTTTAAGGTTAACTGATAAAAAAAATGTGGGATTAATTTTCAATTAATCATGGATAATCATGCACGACCACAATTACATATTTTAATCAGCTGACAGCCGTGATTTTTAGGCTGTGCTATATCTACTTTTACGTAAGTAAAAAATCTGAGTACTTCTTCCACACTGCTAATAGATGGGGACAACAAAAACAAAACCGTGTTTTTACAGCATTAAGGTGAACTCATGACACAGTAGGATTCATGCCATCACTGATTTTGTTGTAGACACTGGCAGGAGACACAGTCACACAGCTCAGTCTTCATCACCACAGTATTAATCATATCTCAAATTCTGTTAGTTATCAGAACGGCCTTGCCAAGAGTCACGTTCAAATAGCAGGCCTTGTTACGGTTCATAGACATGGAAATGTTTTTTTCCTGTTTGCACAGATGAACATGCTTTAGGCGTTTCCTTTTTAAGGGCGCCGATTCAGAGCGGGAGCTGCATACACATCTCGGGGCTTTTTAGAATTAGAATCTTTCCTACATTGTTGTGTTTTTACTCTGATATGAAACATCAGCTGCCCCTATTGGCTGAGTCACTGATTTAACTACTTCATCTTCATTTGGAGCTCATTGGAGTCTGGATGAAGATGAAAAACTTCCTGTAAGCTGGCTAATGTTGAGTCGGCTCACATAGAAAGTGTGTGTGTGGGAGGATGTGGGTGTATGTGTACTGCCAGACGGTGATAGTAATGAGGTATTTATGACATATTGTATGTTGTGCATTCAATTGGGCATCAGATGTAGCAGTCAGCAGATGCCGTATCCCTTTTCCCTGATTTGTCAAACAAATTATGATTATCTCATGGTGTCAAATACCAGACTGGCGCAAGCTACAAGCCACACTGTGGTGTGTATCTTTTGCTCATAGTTGCTGGCTTTGATCAGCACTGAAATGGTGAGCCGCTCCTCACCTCGACCATTTGCTCTGCAGGTCCAATATGTCACACTACAGTAAATGGACACATATTTGTTCTACATGAAAGTGACATTGTAATTGCTTATTCAGCCTCCAGCATCCCTGAAATGAAATTTCAATTTTGCTCACATTATTTTTGTTTGTGAATGGAGTGATGCTGGAGTTGCATCATCCTCTGTTATTTTTAAAGATGATGGAAGACAGCATTGTGGTTTTCATAGGACGGTCTGTTATTGCAAACAGGACTTAATGCTCTGATGCAAGATTGTGAATAACGTCTGGTTCAACTTTCACAAAGATGATTACAAGTGAAATGTATTGTTTTTGTTGTTGTTGTTTGAAACTTGGTTCAGCGTTTTGATTTACTGCTGAGGCTACAAATGGAAAATCATAGCATATTGTAATGAAGATGAAAAACAGAAAAACGCAGTCATCCTCTGCAGCCGTTGTTGAATCCACCTACGGTCTGTTGAAGTCCTCACCACCATCTGTGTTTCCACTTTTTGCCACTCACTAAAAAACCTTTTAGTGAAATCACTTCTGAGCATGATTTTATTTTTGGTTTAATGAATTCAAGGATGAAAAAAAAAGGAAATGTTCAGCAGTAGGGGTGTAAGAAAATATCAGAAAAAATCGAATATTGTGATGTTATGTTTTATGATACAGTATCGATTCTCAAAAATACTGTATAGATATTAAACTGATAGTTTACCTGCATAGTTTAACCAAAGTCAATACTTTATTTAATTCGCAAAGATAAGCGCCCTCTCAGTGTATGTACCTTCTCAATAGTGCCATGATGTTACATTGATTGTGATTAATGCAAATGCAGATAATTTGTCACACGCAGGAACTTGATATGTTTCTTGAGTTGTAGCATTTATTCACTGACAGCCTAAACTGTACACACACTGCTACACTACAGCTAGTTACAGCTGACTTCCTCTTACCATCACTTCGTCACACACTCCCTCTCTCACTCTCTTTCTCTGTCCCTCTCTCCTGTCTGTCTCTTTCTCTTGACTGCAAACACTGACACTTGCTATTGTTAATACACAACCTATGCACTGAGTCATTCCTTAAAGGAGTTTGCTGCTTGTATAACACATTTTAGTTTATAAAATCTCTTAAAAATAGATAACTCCCCGATGCTTTGCCCCAGCAGGGAGTCATCTCAGGCCCGCAGGGCTTGCAATATACTGGCAGAATGCCTGTATTCAACATAACTGAATATCATTCTGTTATCGTGGACATGTGAGGACCATTATCATGGCCAATCAATATCATGTCAAACAATAATCTTGTCATATCACCCAAGCCTACTACCACATCTCATGTTCAGCTGTATTTCTAGTTCATCTTAGGGGAGAATTCAGCACACGTACAGAACACACACCTCCCTGAGCAAGCGATCCTATTATCCACTCCCATCCTTCACACTCCTCCCTTGAAGGCGAGTCGGTTTCGATTGAGTTGGGATAGATGATGCTTCCCTTCCCTCTCCCCTCTTCCCTCCCCAACCTCATCTTTCATCACTCTGCACATTGGGAGTTTGAAATTCAGCAGCAGCTTGTCGGTGGTAAGACTGTTTGGTCTCGAGGGCTTCCTATCAGCTAAATGGTGCGTGCGGGAGCTCTGCGCTTCCAGCCTCCGACGCTGAGTGTCTCAGTTTGTATCCGCTCTGAACGTAGAAGCACTCTGGAGACATCAGCCCCTCTGATGATGTCTGAAAGTTGTCATTTTGTACCCAATTCTGTCAACAAGAAGCTGAGTTGTTTATCTGTAACTGAAACAGTCACTGACTGCACATTTCATGAAACAAAATGTCTAAAAGATGGAGAGGAGGAAGTTGTCTCAAAAAGGCACGCTCGGAAAGCCCAGTGTAAATCCCACTAAATCCTGAGCATTAGCTTGAGCAAATAAAAATGACAAAATATTAGTGATGGGGCAAGAAGAAGAAATTTGTTTTAAGTCAAAGTGTTTTATAAGGTCGGTAAAGTGAGTAATTACATGAGAGGATTAAGGAAAATCACAAAAGTCAACATTTAAAGTCACAGTGAAACAGCACTCAGAGCGTCTTTAGCCTCCCTTCTGTGATGTCCCTGTGAAACTAAATATATAGGGTATAATTAGGAGTAGGATTTGATAAAAATCCTTAAGATCCGATTGTGCTAAACTAGGTTTTAAGCGTCCAGTGTGTTAGATCTTGCAGTGAGATGGGGAGATTGCAGCCAACTGAAGCTTCTCCCATATGCCAAACGTGTTGGAGAGATACGGTGGCCGACATGAAAACGCGAGTGGTCCCCTCTGGAGCCATCTGGAGCATACTTATTAATATTATTTCTGCCAATAGCTCTCCCTAATTTTTGCACACTGTTCCTTTAAATTGTAATAGTAATCAATTAGAGCACAACCACACCCTCTCGGAAATGTACTGTAAACCAAGTTTTGCTAACTGAAATCCAAACACTTCCTGCACCTCTGACACAAGAGGTATAGCTAGTTTACTAAATTTGATAGGCTAAATAGACACCCCCAAGTTCAAGATATCTAAAATCATAAAACATTTAACAGGAAACGTTAGAGGGATTTTGGTATGAAAAATAATTGATATATATTTAGCAAATACCAACAGATAATCAGGTCTCTCTTCAGAATGAGACCCCATGTCTCAAAAAAAAAAACTCAACAACAATTTAGCATGTAAAAAATAAAAAAAAATGACTTTCCACAAAGGTCAGAACATTTATGGACATTTAAATGACCAATGTCAAAGATACTGATTTGAATTAACAGTAAGTGCTGTCTCGCTGACTACAGTGGTGATGGATGGTGGAGGCATAGCTGAGTGTGATAGTAATGCTGTCCATCCAACTTCCACTGATTTGAAGCACAGTTATTGTCCTTTTAACTGCAACCAATTGGTCATTTAAACTGCACTATTGAACTTTGTAGCTGAGCTGCCTCATCCTAGGCAATCAGTCATGTAATTTGTTATTGGTGTCTTTCTTTATGGTGTCTTGAGGAAGAGTGTCATTACTCATCAGTAGAAAGTAATAGTCATAATGATATGCATAAATATGCCTTGGAGTTTGCATGGTAAGCAACAATCTGACAGAATGGTGTAGTCTCTGCTGTAAAAGGACTAGTCTGCAATAATAATGTGTAAATGTAAATGCAATGCCACATTTGTTTTGACATCTACACACAGTATTTGAGGATATGTCCTGTCTGGGCCGTGTGGAAGGATAATAAGGTTCGTAATCCTGAGGGCGTCCACTTCAAAACACAGCTAGTTGCACGGCTAGATTTCCCTGCAGCTCCCACAGTTGCTGCCAGACCCTGTCGACGCTGAGCTTTCTGAGGTGTAGAATACTAAAACACCTCGTTTGGGGTTTTATCGATATTTGGATGTGCGCGGCGCTGTGACCTGCAAGTGTGTGAGCATTTCTTAGACGCTGAAGGCTCTCTCAGCCGCTGGCTCTTCATGGTTGACTGAGCATCTGCCCTGCACACAAAGACATGAACACACACAGGCTCTTACATGAATCTATGCTCATTAAAAACAAAGGCACATGCAGGCTTAAATGGAGCTTAAAACACACACACACACACACACACACACACACACACACACACACACACACACACACACTATGGTAAAGCCACAATACATTTAGACTTGTTTAGTTTAGTAAGTGGTTATAGAGAACAAGAGGTGTGTGTGTACGTGATGTGTGTGTGTGTTTAATGGAGGCAAGTCTGACGCTCCCAGGGCACAGCTCCGACCATCAAGCAACCGTTTCCCCTGTTTCCATAGCAACCACTGTCCAATTACCGCTGCTGCGCTGTACTACTCTGGCTCTGTTTCGGTAAGATGGAGCCACTTCCACGCTGCATGTGTACACGCCTGTGTTTGGGCGTGCTTGTGTGCGTCTATCAGAGACGCTTTCTTGAACGTTTGCCTGTCGTCTCTTCATCCAAACGTCTCTGCTGAGAGCTTCTCCTCCTCCACCTCCCCAGCAGAGGAGGAAAAAAAAAACCCTCCATCGTTTTCTGCTTAGGAGAAAAAAGCATCCCTCGCTGATGTAGCGGCTTGCAGCCACTCACGATACCCCTCCTCCTTCTTCTCCTCCTCTTCTCTCATCCCTCCCCCTCCATCTAAACCCCCCCCCCCCACACACACACACACACTCATGCACACACTTATCACGTGATCCACTTGCTGCACCACCATTGGCGTCTCTGATCGTGGCGTGTGTCCAATCAGGGCATAAGCCCGGAGATCAACATAAGCGAAGCAGAACAGCCTGGCTGATGCTCTTAGAGTCACAGAGGGAGGGAGGAAGGCAGATAGAGAGGCATACAGAAATATCATAGGAGAGGAGACAGTTAAAGAAGAAACGCAGAGAGTTTGTTGTTAGTTTTTTGTTTTTAATTATTTTATTTAAAGAGAATGTGCTAAAAGAGAGAATCAAACAGGAAACCTGAAGGAACAAATAGCTGAGAAAGGAGAGGGCAAAAGGAGGAGGTGCACAAGCTGTGTTGACAGACGAGTCTTCCCTTATTGTGGCTAACGCTAAAGCTAAGTGTCCACAATCAGCTAGACCGCTCCTCCAAAGAGCCATCTGCTTCCTCCATCCATCCTTCCATCCATCCATGTCTCCCGTCGGGCGCTAGAAACTCCTTCTCTGGCAAAAGCACGAGGATTCACCGGTCACTGTGGAGAGTATCGCACCACACTTGGAAACATGGAGGTGACATGTAAGTACCAAGAAATGAGAAAGAGAGTGTGGTTTTCAATTAGCATGGATGGATGGAGCAAGGGGAGGTGGTAGCAAAGGAGGAAGAGGGACTGTTTGTGTTGTTGCCTGGCTGCGGAGGAGGAGGAGGAGGGGAAGGAGGAGGATGGAGCGTGGAAGGAGAGGGGAAGAAAAGGCAGGGATGGAGAAGATGGGACAGGGACAGAGCGGAAGAGAAAGAGGAGGGACCGATTGGGCCGTGTAGACTCGGCGAAGCGTAAGCAGGTTGAAGGACCAAGATCACAGCCTTTTCATTAACACACACACACAGTCACACAGTCACACACATATAATCTGCTAGATTACACCCTCCCCAACGCACACCCACATCTGCATGCATGCATACACACCTACCCCCCAGGGATCATTTGTATTTGTGTGTGTGTGTGTGTGTGTGTGTGTGTGTGTGTGTGTGTGTGTGTGTGTGTGTGTGTGTGTGTGTGTGTGTGTGTGTGTGTGTGTGTCTGTGTGTCTGGTGGGGGGGGCTTTGTTGGGCTTTGTTGTTGTGAATGGGATTACTCCACATCATCAACACCCACCGTTTGTCACCAGAGGAATTTGATGCCACTACTACTGATCTTCTCCTCACTGTCTCTCTCAGCGTTGGATGAGCTTCAACCAGTCTTTTCGCCAGAGGGGTTTGACACTGAATTAGAGTGGGGTCACTTCCCGACTGTAGAGCCAGAGTCTATGAAATACTGCCAGAGCCTGATTTGTTTTGTTTTGGACAATACACAGTACAATTGTATCTACTCACTGTGCTTTTGAACCTGGCATTGTACTGAGGGACTATGTCTTTGGCTGTATTGTGCGAACTTGTTTAGTAGAATAATGAATCAGTCAATGAAAATGATTTTTCAGCAGTAGCAAGTACTGAATCATCAGTCATTCAGCAAAAAATGCATAGTTGTATTGCTTTTCTGTGTATTGCATTAAATTTACAACTAGAAAAGCACTCAGAGAGCACAGACCTCCACCAAGCACCATAGTTTCCCCCTGGCGGTTTCTTCTGGATCTATCTCCTCAAGTATTCAAGCTAGATCAAATTCGTTGACATACTTCAGATGCGGAATTGTCTCAGCTACACGATGCTGCTTGTTAGAAATCTCTACCTCTAATATTAAATGCACAGTAGGCCAAAATGTAAGAGTACCCCCATTTTTTATATAAATTGCTATAAAATCTGCCATCTGGATCAGATCTGGATCAGCCTTTGGGATTTGATAGAAGTACACATTGTAAATCCCTGAGTCAAATTTCATGAGCTTTGGGCAACACTTACCAGAGATATTGAGAAAAAATTTTGGGTCCCATTTACCCCAATGTTAACGAAAATTTCAAAGTCATCCAGAATCCAGGATTTCTTCCAGATCACCCCCAAAATTAAATCAGTTCTTCCTTTTCACATTTTCGACACACCCTGAAAATTTCATCAAAATCCGTCCATAAGTTTTTGAGTTATCTTGAACACAGACAAACAAACAGATAAACGCCGGCAAAAAATTAACCTCCTTGGCGGAGTAAATAATGTGACACAATTTGAAAATGTTAACTTGGGCTTTGTAAATTGTGATTTCCATTTTTCATTATTTTCTGACATTTTACAAACAGATAATTGATTCGTCTAATAAAGTAAATGACATTAAAGGAATAGTTCAATGTTTTGTAGATAGATAGATGAGACGTTTTATGTTACTCATATGTTTATTCAGTATGAAGGTACAGCTCAAAGTAGGGCTGCAGCTATTGATTATTTTCAATGTTGATTAATCCATTGATTATTTTCTTGATGAATCAATTAGTTTTGCTGTCTATAAAATGATGACAAATATCGATCAGTGTTTCCCAAAGCCCAAGACAACATCCTCAAAAGTCAAATTTTATACACAACTCAAAGTAAGAAAGATAGAGGAGTTAAGAAGCTGGAATCAGAGAATTTTTACTTTTTTTTTTCTTAAAAAAAGTACTCAAACAGATTAATTGATTATCAAAATACTTGGCAATTAATTTAATCGTTGACAACTAATTGATAGATCCTTGCAGCTCTAACTCGGAGACAGCTGACTATAAAAACTGGAAACAGCGAAACAACTGGTCTGCTTCTGTCCAAAGGTGAAGAAATCTGCCTCCCAGCACCCCCAAAGCTGACTCATTAACATGTTATATTTCATTTGTTTTATTTGTGCAAAAAACAAAGTGTAAAACTGACCCATTGTGGTTTTACTGGGATGCTGGGCTGTTTCTTGGCGGGGCTGTTTCCAGTCTATCTATCTCTCGGCGTAGAACGGCATTTTCCAAAATGATGAACTATTCCTTTAATCAACAGTGAAAATAACCATTAGTGCAGCACTGTTAATTATACTGTTCCCTACACGGTAAGCCGAGTTCAATCACTACGAATAGCCATTGTTGTCTGTGTCCGTATTGGCATCCTGTAAAAGCGCCCTTGAGCAAGAGACCTTGAACCTGGTCACCCAGCACTTCAGCTAAATAAACCACGCACACTTGTGAAGCAAAGCCTTTTTATTTCATTGGTGTTTGACATGTCTGCTCTGGCTTGAGGTGATACAGAGGGGAGTAGATAATCTGCTTTGTTCAGCCATGTTGTAGACTGATGTGTCCCATGTGGGATTATTCACATGGCAATCCTCAAAAGCTCCAGCAGCAGCGGCTGCAGACCGACCCTCTCATCAACCATCACATCACTTTGTGTTTGGCTGCTATTAAAGAATATGACTTTGAGCGTAGATGCTTTTCTAGTTTTATTTTTACCGCAAATCAATTAAGGGCACCTAATGTAAATCAGTGCAAATGATTTCTGGCTCTGCTCTTTAACAGTGGGACAGTTCCTCCACTTTGCCAGAAGGTTAACATTGCACGCATGCATGATTAATGAAGTGGGCGTGTCCGGTCGCAAGTAATGTGACAATGATAATGTGAGTGCAGGTGCCAAAGGTTTTTGGGCAGATGCCATGTTTGGATTCCAAGAAGCAGCTCGGGACAGTTGGCGAAAGTGCTGCACACACTGCCATACGCCAACAACTGGGACTGCTGCTGCTTTGCATGAAGCGGCACATCTATGACTCGTATCAGGACACAGTAAACCATCCCCTCCCCCACTCCTCTCCTGCTATGAGACCTACTGTTTTCTTATTCCATACTGGTTTTATTTACCTCTCTTATTCTTTCCCGCAATCCCTTTATAGCTCTTTCCATTTTTTTCTCTCCCTCCCGTAGTCTCTCTCCCTCTCTTCCTCCTCCTCATTCTTGTCTCCCGACCCCCCCTCCACCTCTATTGTTGAATTCAGACAGGCTATTTATATCTTTCTGCCTGGCTGCCTCACCTCCCACTCCCTTAACAAGGTTTGCTTTATTGTTTTTGCACGCATGTGTATGCGCGTTCGGACAGCACGTGGATGTGTGTCCGTACATGCGTCGCAACAAATCGGTGCATTTGAGTCCTCGTAGGGGTGTGTGTATTGTTTTATGAGTTTGTTTTTGTATGCGAGCGTGTAGCAAGAGCACGGAGTGATTGCCGAGCTTTGTGTCTGCGCAGGGACTCGTTTTCTTCTGTGCGTTAGTTTTTCATGTTTGTTTTGTGCGTGCGCCTAAAGGGGGGGTTTCTGATCTCGGGCCCACTCACACTCAGAATGCAGAAGCTAAGCTCACTAATCAGACCAGAGAGATCATCATCCATTAGCATCAAACCATCAGCGCTACATGAGCAGAGATGCTGATGATACTGCTGTCCCATCTTCACAGTAGCTCACTGGAAATCGGGGAAAAGACCAGTGAACTCAAGTTTTCTTGTCTTTTGATTTAGTTATTTATCTGTCTACTCATTTATTTGCAAATGTTTGTTTTTTTGATAAGTGAGTGTGCAAGATTCACATTGCAGACAATGAAAAGTCTCCACAAAGGCTCCAGTGTGTGGGTGTGTCCTGTTGTGGATACGTGCTGGAATATGGCTGCTGTAGGCCTCATCATTAGTGTCCTCTCATAATTCAGTTTTGATGTATCACTGCTTGAATCTGGGTTTAATTGAAGCCTCTATCAGAGTGAGTGTGGTGGTGCATGTAAGGAAGATACACTCAGTAGTTTTCTGTCTGGGGTTTTTGGTGTTTCTCGATAGTCCACCTTCCTTCACACGAGCAGTAAAAAGCCAAGAGGTCAACTGGGCCAAAGCTACACTCGCATACATTAAATCACTCATTCTGAGTCTTGCCTCTGTGCGTCAGGCCAAACACGCAAAAGCAAGACGTATTGAGCAGAATGAAGAGCAGCGCATAAATTAAACAAAACGGCTAACTAGCACCATAACTGAGTCTCGTTGCACATAGGAATCAGCTAATTTGCTGCAAAACGTGCATAGTAAATCACCAGAGGCCCTACTATACAATATTATCACAATACATGAGTAACAACATGACTTTATTTGTGATTTTGCAAAAAGATAAGATAAAGAAGATAAGATAAAGAAGATATTTTATTTTTTTACCGTTTTTTCAACTTCAAGTATTAATTTTGTCAGCATCTATTTTATCTAATAAGATCCAGTTTTCACTTTGTTCATCTCAGATTTGTTCATTTACTTATGATGAGGTCAGAGTTGAAGGGACCCCTTTGAAAATAGTCATGCCAGATTTTCCTCACGAAACTTTAGCATAAGTTTATTTTATTTTCTACTTCTTCTTTCTACTTTGGAGCTAGGTTTCCCAGTTTCATATAATACCAGTATCTTCACTCTAGCTTTAAGATTGAAAGACAGAATAGTTTATAAAATAAAAGACTGATACTTGACCTCCCCCCCCCCCCCCTCCCCCCCCTTAAATTAAAGTTTGCTTTGTCGACTTCTCCCTATAAAAAAAATGGCCTTGCTCTTTGCAATGTCAAACGTTTGGTGTGAAAGCCCTGTAATTGGCATAAATGCATAAATGTGTGTTCTTTGCATTATTCATGAGAGCTTGACTGACTTCAGTTTTTTTTAAACAACTTCAATCAGATCAAAAAAGGTATTAAAACTGATTTTTCAGATAGAGTTTCTACCCAGCTTTGAGTGCATTAACTCTGATAGAATCATCTCGGATGGGACTTATATGAAATATAATGAAATAATACCTGTTTTGATGTCCTTGAATGGATGTTTAATCACAACCAATTTACTTATCCCTCTGGGACAATTAATGCAGAATGCTCGTATTTCCTGCAACAGCCATGTCATAATAAAACATTCATTAATGCAAAGCTGTGCATAAGCCAAGGTCAGCACTTGGCTTTCATCAGCATTTCTTGACTCACAGTAAGTGGCGATTTCCCAAGCGACTTTGCTCTCCAGTCATCCATATGGGCCGTGCTGCACCTCACATGTAGCCGGTTGTTGGAAAGAAAAGCTCCTCTGACAGTTTGTCTGGGCGTGCAGTGCTAGCACTCTAAATATGGCATCAGCAGCTAGCAGCAACAGCCGGCGTCGACCCTGCATCACTCATGTGGAAGGAAGAAAAGGACTGATGGATGGAGGTCTCCAGATGTGTTGGGAATATTGGGAATATACATTGGAATTGTCACTAGTATTTTTGTTTTGTTGGTAATCATACTGTATGCTTTTAAGAGTGGGATTGAATTAGTATGTGTGCAGTCTAAGAGTGTATGTTGAGAGTGTGCCTACAATGCAGTATGTGCTGTTCCCTGTGGTGCAGTAATGCTGTCAAACTTGTCCCTAAGGCACTCACTAAGAGAGAAAAGAGCTGCTTTTCACTGCGCTTTAAAGTTACATTTACCCCCACCCTTACCACTCTATTTTATTTTATTGAAATACCCAGATACCGTCACTCCTTACATTCCAGCTGTGGGGGGTGGATACATAATTGAAATTCTAATGGATGAAAGTAGTGCCTTTCCACTTAGTTGCTCTCAGCAGACTTAACGTAGAGCTGTGACGGGGTTGTCAGGAGAGTCTAACAAGAAAAGCTGAATATACTAAATATAATCTGGGAATCTGTCTGCAGCATTCACTTCTGGTTCTTCACACGATGAAATGGCACTCTGGCTGGCTCTACTTTGGCATTTCATATAGCAAGCAGTGTAAAGGTGCCACTACATAAATGCCGGCGATGCAGAACTATAAAGATTTAGCATGATTCAGTGAAAGGTCCTAACTAAAGTTGCAATTTATCATTTTTCATCATTGATTAATAATGTTGTCTATGCAATGACATAAACTAATGAAAAATGTCCACTATGTATCCCAAACCCAAATATGTTTACATTACAACTATACACTAATAGATGTTAGTGCGTGGATGGCATGGTATATTCTTGTAGGCCAACCAGGAAGTTTGAATCGCACAAGTTCCCTTGACAGAAAGTCATTGGGATTTTTACATTGGGTTTGGGATTATTGCAGAAAATAAACTATGGCAACACACACTTTTTTGTTCATATATTGATATGTTTTGTTCTGTAAGATAGTCTTCACAAATGAACTCCATTTTTATTATTTCTGAAGTGTGACTGGAATCATCAGAAGTAAAAAGCTATCGTCAGGCTATAAACAAACATGAACACGAGTAAACACAACAAGGCTTTAGGCAGAAGAGTCACCATGATGATGTTTAGTAGTCTCAGTTAGCTGCTTGTGAGCAACCACCTTTTTTATGACACGTAAAAGACTCAAAATTCACGAGTGGGATATTCACTGACATTTCATATCATAGAATAAAACAAATCTCTTCAGCTCATAGACCTTATTTCAGCCATCTTCCTAATAACCCATTCAACAAACCCACTGACTCACAGATGAGGGAAGTGCAAAAACTCATTTCTGGCTGTTAGGACTCGTTCCTGCAGGCATGGGACGATATTAAAATTTCATCCCACGATTATCCTGGCCAAAGAGATTTATGATATTATCCCAAAAATCATCAAAATATGTTTAAAACTCTCACATTTAGTTAAGAAACTTTTTTTTTTACATCACAGAGGATACATCTTTTTTTAGTAAACATCCATTGTAGTGAAAAACAAACAATCTTAACATAATCAGAAATAAAGAAGTTTAAAAAAAATAGCAACGTCTGTTCTTTCTTACATGTATTTGTGAAGCACAAAGTGTGGACCCAAAAGCACAACCACGGAGACAGGCAGGTTTAGTCAAAAAGTCTTTACTTAAATAAAGCAGGTTCGGTACACGGGAGGTCAGTCAAAAATCAGGCAGACGAATCCAAGACGTTAGGCTGAGGCGTAATCGAAAAAACAGGCAGAGTAATCAAACACTAGGAGGTAAACACAAAGGACGCGAGGACGCTTTCACTCTAAGTACAAAGACGAACTGGCACAGAAGGAGGGGAAACACAGCAAATACTAAAGAGGGGAGGACTAATTATGGACAGGGAACACAATCAGGGCGGGGAACGAGACAGACGCAGGAGAGGGAGTCGGGAACTCATTCATTCAAAACCGAAGCACAGGAGGGCAGGAAGGACGTGCTCTAAACAACAGGGAGAGTCAGACACAAAATAAAACAGGAAAACAACGCAAACGAACAAAAACACACAAGAACAAACAAGAAACACACAAACCCCCCTCCTAGGGACGGCACCAACCCAGGGCCCAGCCGCACTATTCTTTAGGGTACCCAACTCTCCTCCGCCACCCTCCCACTACAAAGACCCTCCTCACGCCACGCACTGTAAAGACACCCCCTTGGGGGGGGGTGGTGGGGGTCTGGAGGCGACCGCCCAGGCTGACCCCCACAAAAATGTGGGGGACGCGCAAGACGGGGAGATGTAAATTGATGGGCCCCGGGAAAGAATTTAGGAAAAGGGGAATGGGGAAAATTTGGGAGGGAGTTTAGGAGACTCAACTCTGAGTGGGAGCTGGTGGAGAGCCACACACGCTGACCCGAACGATAGGTGGGGGCAGGTGTTCGGCGCCGATCGGAAACCCTTTCCACCTTTGGTGCTTCGCAGCAACATTTGCGACTCCCCTCCAACCCGCTGGCAACGGCGGATGAGCGCGTGAGCGGAGGGAACCACCCCTCTCTCCCCCCGAAAAGGGAAGGCTGGTAACCGTACAACACTGGAACGAAGAGAGACCTGAAGAAGAGCAGGGCAGAGTGTTGTGAGCTATTCAACCAAAAAAAGATGTTTACTCCAAGAAGCCGGATTTTGTGAAACGAGGCATCTAAGCCCCGTCTCTAGCTCTTATTTAAGCGCTCAGATTGTCCGTTAGACTGGGGGGGACCCGGAGGAGAACTACGGTAGCGCCCCCAAGGAGCAAAACCCCCCCCACAAACAAAATATAAACCACGGACCCCCCTCAGACACCACCTCCCCGGGGAAACCATGAAGACGGAAAACGTTATGCAACAGAACCTCCCCCTTTTGCGAGGGCAGTTAGCAGGGGAATAAAATGGACCATCTTAGAGAACCGATCAACAACTGTAGAAGGGGTATTACCCTCTAGGGGAGCCCGAACAAAGTCAAGGGCGATGCTGACCAGGGCGGCTGGCACGGGGAGAGGTTGGAGAAGACCCCCGCGCCCCCATCTGACGACTTCTCCCGGCCAGACAGGGCAAGCCCCACATACCCCCCCACCTCCTTCTCGATGGAGGGCCACCAAAACGCTCCTAGAAGGAGGCGGTTCTCCTGTGCCCGGGGACAGGTTAGTCGAGAGTGGAGCCCAGGAATGACCTGCGGCGGAGGAGACTGGGACAAAAACCGGTGGTGGACACCCGCTGGGGCGGGGTGTCCTTTAAGCCTCCTTAACCCTGTTCACGCCCTAGGCCCCGAAACGCACAGGAGGAACAATATAAGACCAGGACGGCGGGACTACGGGCGGGCGCTGTTTGGTTCTTTGAGCCTGGCGGACGACCTGAAATTAAAGCGGAGAGGGGACCACCTGCCTGACGGGAGTTAACCGTTGGCCACCTAATTATTCTAAGTTTTTTGTCGGCCAAACCACAAACCTATCACTCCCCTCAAGCCGCGCCCTCCTCCACCCTTTAACCCTATATCCCCCCTTTTTTTCCGCTAAGACTTTCTACAAACCGGGGGCCTTTATCTTCGCCCTCACGGCACCGAACCCTATGCGCAACCTCCACACAACTACGGGCCGCAACGGCGAAAACCCCTTCACTTATCTGCTCCTCGCCACACAAACCTTCTTGGGAGGTTAGCGCAGCCACAGACAAGTTCACCCGGGAGGCAACCCAACCACCACACGGGGGGGGCCAACGGCTCGCGCTAACCTTCCCTTGTCCGCCCCACAACCAGAAGCGGGACAAAACCGCATTTCTCCGCTTTAACATACACTACCAAAACCGAAACCCACAGGTTTCATGGGTGTCTGGCTGAGAAAAACAGAGCGCAAGGCCAAATTGTTAGCAACCACCTTACACTACCGCGGCATTTTAGTCCAAGCAACCAAAATTCTTCCCCTGGGTTGAGCTTTTTCCACTCTCCCCCTCCCTCACGCCACCAACCTTTCTAAGCTATTGAACCCTACCTTTAACACTTCAAAAGCGAAGAAAAGGGTCCTTTCTTTTGGTTATTTCGTTTAGCCCCTCCGGTCCTTTTTCTCTCGGAGCCCCCCCACTCGACGGCCCCCCCGGAGGACCATCATCCATCCCCCCCCCCCCGGGCACAAAAAAAAAAGAGACCCCTTTTTGAAGGAAAAGCCCAAAAAAAAGGTTAAAGGCCCATTCAGGGGCGGACGAGGAGGAAGGGCAAAAACACTCTACCCCCGCCCGGCTCCGGAGGGCGACGAGCGAGCCCCCACCCACCCTCCCCCAACCCGGCAAGGGGGACCCCCCCCCACCCCCTACCAAACCCATTATGCTTACCGCCCGCAAGAGAAAACCTCTCAATTTTTCGTGTGTCCCCGCCAATAACAATTCAAGGTTGGGCCCGAACCCCCCCACCCAAGAGACCCCCCCCCAAAACAACCCCCCCACCCCCCCGGGAAGGACCCCTAGCCCGCTCCCCCCCACCCCCCCCCCCGCCGGTAAAAAAATAATTTGGCCCCCCCCCCAAACCAAGACCCAAAAAAAATTTTAGAAAAAAATGTGGGCCCCACCGGGACGAGAAGAAAGTGGCGCCACGCCCCCCCCCCCCCCCCCCCCCCCCCCCCCCCCCCCGCCCCCCCCCACCCCCCCCCCCCCCCCCCCCACAGGGACAAAACACCACCCACCCCCCCAAAAAAAAAAAAAAAACCACCCCCCGCACGGAAGACACCCACCCCCCCCCCCCTAAAGGAGGGGGGCCCCCCCCCCCCCCCCCCCCCCCCTCCCCCCATCCGTCGTCCACTCCGAACCCCAAAACCAAAACCCAACCCGGAATAAGTGGAAAGTCCAGGGGCGCCAACTGGTCCTTAACTCGTCGGATACCCATAAGAAGGTGTCAAGGAGAGACGCGTTCCACCCGCTATCCGCCCCCCCCGCCGAACCCCTTTGCCTTATCCTTCCCCCCCCCCCCCCCCCCCAGGCTGACAGTGCTCTTGCCGCCTCCCCCTGTGTGGTGGGCGATATCTTTTGCAGAGTCTCTTAAAAGTTTCAAAGAGCACACACCGCTTCGCGCCCACTCCGCTTAGCCCACGCCTCGGCTCTCCTAAGAGCGTAATCATGAAAGCAATCTTAGATCCTCAGTGGGGAACTGAGCCCTAGTAAAATTAACTGATTGAATCAAAAATGACGGCAGTTAGCTGACTCGCCGGAAAAACGCTCAGGTTTAGCGAGGTGAGGAGAAGGGGAAAAGCGGGGAGCGGGGCGCTGGGGGGGCGCGGCAACCGCTCCGCTAAAGTTCACGGCTCATAGACTTGCACTGGCCCAGACCTCCCACAGAACAAACTTCTCCTATTGTCCAGAAGTTTAACCTATGCTGACGGCGGACAGTTGTTCCTCGTGGTGGCGAACCTCACCCAAGCGGGAGAGAGACCCTTCGGTTGGCTGGCCAATTTGGCCATTCTACTGTAACACAAAGTGTGACCCAAAAGCACACACGAGACAGGCAGTTAGCAAAAAGTCTTTACTTAAATAAAGCAGTCGGACACGGAGGTCAGCAAAAATCAGGCAACAACCAAGACGTTACCACAACAGCAAGAACAAACACAGGAGGTAAACACAAAACCAGACCTTTCACTCTAAGACAAAGACGAACGGCACAGAAGGAGGGGAAACACAGCTAAAACAAAGGGAGACAATATGGACAGGAACACAACCAAACAACCAAGAGAGTCGGGAACCATCATTCAAAACGCGGAAGCACAGGAGGGCAGGAAGTGACGTGCTCTAAACAACAGGAGAGTCAGACTACAAAATAAAACAGGAAATACAACGCAAACGAACAAAAACACACAAGTATACAAACTTAAGAATTGACTGACGTGACAGTATTAGGCTCTACTTTTCACTTCTCTACCATGATAGCAAGCTAGGCAGCTTCTTCAAGTCACTCTTAACAATATTCATGATTCTGATAATGTAAAGTGTTTTTTTATTGCTGTCTGTGATAATCCTATATCGATCCTATATCGTCATTATGCATGCCTACTCAGAGAAAGCAATTCTGATAGACAGCCAACAGCTGTCTATCAGAATGTGACCCATATTCATTTTGTCACATTTTTCAGTCTTCATCCTGCCATCCAAATGTCACCTACCATTCCTCTGTAACCATTATGACTATGACAAGCAGAGCAGAATGGACTTGTAGTTTCAAAGCAGCTCTTTGAAGCCCAAGTGGGAAGTTGACTAAAGCAGAGTCGTAGTGTGTGTGCTGTCTAACGCCTGTCAGACGGAGATCTGTGTTTTGTTGTGCCTCCCCAAAACGTCCTCTCACACAGGCCGCGCAGGTGACGGAGAGCAGAAAGCGGCCCAGTTGGCATTGTTGGCATAGATTAGTGCCACTAACGTGTCATAAACAGAAACCAGAAGTAAACAGTATCTGTTGCTTACATAGTGACCGGACAAATGAGGTACATCTTAAAAATGTCAATACTTGATTTTATGCAGTGTAGACTGCACTCTGGTAGCTGTACTCCTTAAGTTTGTTATTAGAGCCATAAATCTTCAACCTCAGCTTGTCATATTTTCAGTTCTGTCAGCATCCAAAACATGTTTTCTCATCTTTATTCAATGTATTTTTATTAGCTTCTAAATTTAATACAACCCGTAGCAACTCTCCTCTCTATCTACAGCATGATAAGAGACGGGCATCCTTTCATGTCCATCTCTGTGGCATTGTTTTATTTTTAATGCATCATGGTCAACTTTGAAGGAGATTATTATTACTTGAGAATAGAACATGGTGGCAGGGAGGAGACATGTAATTACCATTTCAATAACAAGGAAATTGATTCCCTGTATTCTCTTTTTCTGCTGCTTATCACAAAAAAAACATCATTGTGACAGATGTGAATATGTGTTACATGTGTGTGAATGCGTCCTTTTGTAAGAATACATGTTTTGTCTACTTTAAATGCAGAAACACACCTCACCGATGCTCCCATTATCACCATGTGAGATAGAATTTTTGATTGCTTTGAGGGAGTATCAGCAAAGTCATTATTCTGTGATTACCGCCTTATTTGCCCACCAAAGTGCCTCTCCAGCACAACTTCCAAATTTCCCCACCGCCCGGGCTTGAGTGGCGGGTGAGCGTTTGACTGACAGCTGGTAAATGATGTCATTAGCATCCCTTTTAGGTAAATGGAGCAGCGGCGACACTCGATTGGTCGTAGAGGGAGGGCGGTAATTTATTACGGCTGATGCGTCGTCGATGATTGATGGCGGGGCGACTCCGGGAACGAGGAACTGCCCGACTGTCCTGTTTGAGGAGAGACTGAAAGGAAGAGAGGGTGGGAGGAATGTGGCAGAGGAGCCTGTGTGGCCAGCTCATTATATGTTCTAGATGGCTCATATGATGGTGTTTAATTACTTTTGCTGACACTTGCTCCACAGTCTAACTCCCCCTCCAAAGAGCTACAAGAAAGAATGATGGCCCGTTGTCTGGAAGAGATTAGGGAGTGTGAGAGGGAGTCTAGAGAAAGACAGAAATAAAGGTGGACAAGATAGAAGAGATACATCTTGGATCAATTGACAGTGAACAATTAGATCATCTAAAGTGCAGCTAAGATGACTGCAGTACAAAAACAGAGTGAGTTCAGCCTGCAAAGTTTGTTCCAGCGCTGACGTCATCTCACCTCCGCCAAGGTGCTCTCTGAGCAATCAGCGGATGAAAAAGGATGAACATAAAATATTCACCATGCCCCTCCGCCCTGTTGTGAAAGGACCATGTGTTTGTATTAAATGTGATGAATATTCGTGGCGTTAATTAGCATGAGTGCAGCCACATGGGCTAACAGAATTGTTTTCCTGCCGGAGACATGACTGCAAACAAGGCATATTAATGAACGTTCCCTTGGGACGGCTCAGCTGAAACACCAGGGCTGGATGGCACTCTGTCTCCGGAGAGCAGGATGGGGTTGGGAAGCAAGCTGCAGGTGACAACGAGATCTGCGTGAAATCTCCTAAAATACAATTCGTGCTGTTTTTATCTGTTTTTATCATTCCAGGGGATAATTTTAGTGCTTTGGGGTACTGCAAATGGTTATCAAAGCTCTCTCTTTGTTATACAATGTCCTTCATGAGGGGAAAGTTTTCCCTCTACACGCACTGACAGACCATTTGTAATCTTAATGGAAAAAAATTAATTAATTTAAAGCTTAATTATCAGGTTTCTAGGAGTGTGCATTTGTGTGAGAATGTATTTATGATGGGCAACTCTGTAAGTTGTGATTAAAAAGTAGTGGACAGGAGTGATGAATCTCTCATAGCATGATTACAAGCTGTGGCTTCGTCCATTCGTCTGTTCATTTTTCACCCCAAAGAGCAGCAGGAGGAGGAGGGAGGCCTGAAAGCCCAGTGCTGGGGGTTGTAAATCTGCTGTCAGCTGGACACCTGTTTCTCCCCATGACAATATGGCATACATATTACAGGGAGAATACAGAAAACAGCCCTCTGTGGACTGGAGATGACATCCAGCCGTTTCAGCTGAGGGAGGAATGGACAGCTGTCTTTATGGATGGATAAACCGATGGAAGGATGGGAAGGGACAGACAGACATGAATAAAAAATCTAAATTCATCTCGGCTCAGAGTCTCTGCACGTAGTCACCTAGAACAAGTCTTGACCGATTAGGAGGGAAAGCATCGACCCTCGCCCTCTAGTGGTTGGTCAGTCGTCTGTGACCATTGCGCGACAGCTTCCAAATAATTTTATGAGGTTAATATTCTGCACACAGGTCCAAGAGCAGAGCCTCTCAAGATCATGATTTCAACTTTTGTCTGCCTCTTTAAGAGGGGATTTGAAGGATGTACTTGTGCTGAGTCACTGATGTTCTGCATCAGCTTCAATGCCAGTTAGGTTTGGATCACACAAAAGACATGCACAGATGTGGGTCCGTGTCTGAGCGTTGCAGATAAATCATGTGTTACGCAGGGTCAAAATGTAGACAATGCAAGTGATTTTTGAGAAAACTGATTCTGATGGTTTGTCATATCTGGTCACTAATATGTACTAAAGCAAATTATTTCTGAGCACAGCTGGTGCCAAAAAGCCATTTGCTTGCTAAATAAGCCTCCATTTGACCCAACTGGCCTCTTGTCTGTAGCTGTTGTCATGTTTTGTTTTGTTTTTTCTAAGAGTAATTTGTTGCCTATTTGTTAGAAAATATACTGTGATTACCGCCTCCGAACATATTTGCATTCCAAAAGATAATCCCTGGATTAAATTGCATAATCAGTGAGAAAATTACTTTTTTCCAGTATTTTTTTGTGGTGGGAGCAGATACCTTCAGGGCTTATCAGATATAGAATTAGAAATTGGTTAATACCTTTTTGTGGCGCTCTCGCTCTACATCACCAGCATCTCAAAAGGGGACTTTGAGCCCAGACCACTCCGTAATGCATCTTTTACATGCCGAATGCAGTGCTGATTCAGGAGGATTATCCTCGATTGCCTTTGTTGGGTTTTTAGTGCCGGGTGGAAGTTTATGCTGTTCATATTTCATTTTTGGCAGCTCAAATCGTCTATTTTGGCCTAGTCTGACGACTGAGAGTTCAGAGGTTAGCAAGTTGATGAATAATCGCCTTGCAGTGAACACAAACGGCAAGAACAATATTACATAAGACTATGTTCGGGATCTTGGCTCACTGGGTTGTTGGCATGATTGTTAAGGTCAAGGAGCCCAGATGAAACAGAATAGTATCGAGCGCACAGGCTATAAGGAACTTCCAAAAACATTGACTTTTGAGTCACATACATACACACAAAACTCATCCTCAGCTCTTACTGTCTGTCATAATTGAATCAACATATTGTGAGGAAGTGTTTGCAGAGGCTGGAAATACTTGTGTGTCCTCAAGCATTTGATCAACAAGGCACACAGAGAAAAGAGAAATGCAATAGAGTAAAATCAAAAAGAACAAAAGGGAAGACAGTCTATTTCCTAAAGTCATCTCAGTATGATCTGATCCAAACGAATCAGCATCTGCAGGCCCAGAGGTCCGGAGGTGGCTGCTAACAAGGCTGATCCATAATCAGGGCTGCTCGTCACGTCTACCATCGCATCGCCTGCAGTATATGGAAGAGCACTGCTCAACCTTGCTAGAGAAATTTTATGAAGCCAAGTCAAGTTTATTTTTATAGCCAAATATCACATATAGTGCTTCAGCAGGATTTACAGGTCCACATCTATCCAAGCTCTGTAAAGCTGCTCTCAGTTTTGAGGGGAAACCACTGTTACAGGTGCTTGTGTTTGAACAGTTTTAACGCATTAGGTATTATTTTTGCTCCCTTGTATGTGGGCCGAATACCTTCACAAATAGCGAATCTGTCTTTGAGTTATATTAGTGTTCAGATTCTAACTATGCAGACTGCAAATCAGTGTGCAAAGCTCAATGGAAGCAGCTGTCACTGAAGATTTCAGCTTAGGACTCATTTTACGGAAACTCAAATGTGTATGCGGGGAAGGATGAGGAGATTTTATACTTTGATTTGAATTACTGCTTTATTAGCTGTGTAAAAATCAGTGTCAAGAAGTATTTTAGTTTTAATTCTGTTTCACATCTTGATACATGGGCTGCACGGTGGTGCAGTGGTTAGCGCTGTTGCCTCACAGCAAGAGGGTCGCAGGTTCGATTCCGGCTTGGGAATCTTCTGTGTGGAGTTTGCATGTTCTCCCTGTATAAGCGTGGGTTTTCTCCGGGTACTCCGGCTTCCTCCCACAGTCCAAAGACATGCTGTTTAGGTTAATTGATGACTCTAAATTGCTCGTAGGTGTGGATGTGAATGGTTGTCTGTCTCAATGTTGTCTGTCTCCCTGTGCCCTGCGATGGACTGGCGACCTGTCCAGGGTGAACCCCGCCTTCACCCAGTGCCAGCTGGGATCGGCTCCAGCCCCCCTCGACCCCTAACGGGACAAGCGGTTGACGATGGATGGATCTTAATAGTTCAGTTCAGGCCTTTGGCTTTGTTTGGTCACATCAAGCGTTCAGGGCAGAGATGGTGTTGCCCTTTCTCATTCTAAGGGCGTAAAATAATTAAATATGGATACTTTATCACGGCCATCGGCGTTTGGTACTGCTGCACAAGGTACCCTGTCGCGCCAGTAGGAGACACACCAGGCTTTCCATTAACTACAATGTAAACCCATCCATGTCAAGTCACATTTGTTGGGATGAGAATGTGTTGGGTGGACCAACTCACAGGTCCCAAGTCCTAAACTTCTAGTTTTGAGTTCTGAACAAACTAATAATGCACTCTTCACCAAATGTAATGCCATTTGCGTCTTTGTCTGTAATTTTTAATCCTCACGCTTTGCAGCTTCTTTTTTGTTAACCGCTTCATTGTTTTTGTATGTGAACAAAATTATCTTAAGTATCATTTTTCCTACTGCGGCTCAGTAACATAACGTTACTTCTTCACAGTTCTCTGCTGCAACTTGACTGGATGCTGCCAGATCATTTAAAACAAAGTGGATCTGGGTAATCAAGTATTGACTTGATGGGAATGAATAGTGTTAGTTGATCAAGGAAGTGAAGGGACATGAACTGATTTGTGGCACACTTTGAATATACCATACTTTTTCATCTTTGGGCTTGGAGGAAGATATAAAGTATTTTCAAGTCAAAAGGCTCAAGTCCAAATGTAGTCACAAGTCACTGGTGTTAAAGTCCAAGCTGAGTTGCAAGTCTTTTTTGATTATGTCAAGTTTAAATCAAGTCATCAAATGTGTGACTCATGTCCAAGTCATGTGACTCGAGTCCACTCTGGTTCAGAGATGGGACTCAAAGATCTGAGCCAAAGTATGAAAGCAACATTGATGCAAGTATGTTGGGATCATAACAAAGTCACGATTTAATGAGACAATATCAAATACAAAACCCTCTGCTAGTTTTCACCAGCTGACCACTGTTTTCCATTTTTTATCCGCATAAGTGTAAGCTATCTTTTTTCAGTCTGTTTGTGGTCCATGGTAGTTGAAAGGACTGATATTGTTTGCTCACTGCTGCTGATGATTTGATGTTCACACACAGAGTGTGACTGTGTGTAGACTTTAATTATCTCCTGACAGCAATGCATACACGGCAGGCTAATTGATCCAGACATGCGTGAAGTGTTTTATGTGTTGTTGTGGAGCACTTTCCTATTGTATCGTTACCGCCGTTGATCACAAAGACCCCTCGAGTGGGATTGATGACTTGGAACACCACTCATGTCATGCTTCTGCAGGCACAGCCAGACTAATGGTATTAGCTAGCTGGGATATTACAGGCAAGTTCTGTCATGCATTTCACTGATGCATGATACGGGGGCCAACAGTTGACTAGCCACTGTTGAATTATTCTGCTTTGCTCTTTTCTTCTTTTTAAGGCTCAGTGCACCAGACTGGATTACTGAAAAAAAGCATTAATCCTGTCAGGAACGGAACAGAAGTTTATATGCTCCCCTGACCTCCCAAAAATAAGCAGGCGGTCAGTTTTGACTTGCTGACTGTACTGACTGATGCCGTATGGCTCCTGCATCCATGATGATCTCACCCAACCCTTCTCGGCCTCTTGTCCTCTTCAGGTAATGCAGGTGGTGAGGGAGCAGATCATGCGAGCGCTGACTCTCAAGCCTAATTCCCTGGACCAGTTCAAAAGTCGCCTGCAGAACCTGAGCTACACAGAGATCCTGAAGATACGCCAGTCCGAAAGGATGAATCAGGAAGACTTCCAGTCCCGCCCCATCCTGTGAGTCAAGCATTCAGTGACCAGTATGATGGTCACACATTTGTTATAAATTTGTTATATTGGTTGTCCAAAGTGTCTCACAAAAGCTTGTTGGGAAGTGCTGAGAATGCTGTAAATAATATTTACTTTTTTTCATTCATATTGTAGGTCTGATAGCTTGTTTAGAGGTAAATCCACTCTGAATACAGGGAAAAGTCAGATATTTTCTGTTAATGGTAGCTTAGTATTGTGATATTTTATGTGGCAATATTGTTTTAATACACATATGTCACATATTGATGTTTTATTATATAAAATATTAACCTCTTAAAGAACCAAAGGAATAGATTGGTACCAACCTTGTCATGCTAGTTCGTCAGAAAGAATGTTAAATAACGCTCCACTTGAGTTAAATTTTGGAGAGGAAAAACTGACCAATCATCAAAGGGATCCCTTGACCTCTGACCTCAAGATATATGAATGAAAACTCTGATAACTGTATGAGAACTGTATCTGATGAGATAAAACATATGTTGACAAACTGCACAGTTTGCAGTTGAGAAAAAGGTAATAATATATTGCGCTATATCTTATTGCAATACTCAGTATATCCCAAAATGTTTAAAATCGCAATAAGATTGTATCTTGACTTAAGTATTCGGATAAGATCGTATCATGGGCCCTCTGGTGATTCCCACTTTCTGTAGAGTTGGAGAAACTGCTCAGTGATATTACCTTCTCCTCATCTACCTAATCAGGTCTTAAGGCTCAAAGGAGGACATAATTTGCATCTACAAAAATGAGCCGTGGTCATTAATTCGCTTGTAATTGCTTCTTTTATTTCTCCTTTCCATTTGTCAACCAAATGCCAGCCACTGGCATGAAGCAGGTTGCACCTGTGCTCTCCTCTTGTGATTGAAAATATGAATTAAATTAAAATTGCCTGCAAATGGCATTCCTAGTGAATGCTCCATTAACAGAGAACTAGTCTGTAATAGATCATTCATTGACTGATCATGGATGCGGGGCCTGTAATGGAGAACATTGTTTTGTCCTGACCGTATTTAATGGAGTAGCCAGCACTATTGGAAAATCGTTTCACAGAGAGAGCTTGTCCCTCTGAACAGTAATCAATGCTGAGCCGAGGGCTTATTGAATCGATATTGGAAGGGTAGAGACCAAACTTTAGCAGACAATTAATCCTTTTGGAGCAAAAATGAAGGGAGTTTAGGAAAAATGTACCCTAAAATGATATAGCTGTCTTATTCACATTTAGAGAGACTTTGTATTATTTATAAGACACTTGATTTCCTGTATTAACTAGGAAAAGTAAAGCAGAATGCAACAAGCTCACACCCAATCTCAGGCTGAAATAGGTGGTGGAATGAAAAAGCACATTTTAACATTTTACCAGAGTGACTGTTGGAAAGCATTTGAGCATCACAGGCTGATGAGTCTCTATTCAGCAGCGTGAGACTACCCGAGGGTGGAATTTTCCTCTAATCAATACAGCACAGTCATGACTTGTAAACATAATGAGCAGAGCATGTCAGATGGCAGATTTAAAGGAGCTCCATATCGCCTGCTGTAAGCGCTGCCAGTTTTCTGCTATCAATTATCGTAGAGAATGACTTTAGACATCAAAAGAAGGTGAAGAGGAACTATTATGGCTCTAGATCAAAGCTGTGTCTCCTGTAGAGCATCTTTTTTTTTTCAATCATGTCGACTTTTTGAGGTATTCCTCCTGTAATTAGTAAAGTGCAGTTGTTTGCTGTGTATGTGGAAAGTTGTGCATTTACTGAAAGTTGCTTACACCATGAACTAAAATCGACATCACATAAAGTATTCATGCAGCGGGTCAGCTCAGAACTGCTGAGGATACAGTTATGAGAAAGCGCTAATACACAACTTAAATTTAATGCAGTCACCAGAAAATGAGGATAAAAAGCAGTTTTAACTGTAAAAGGAGTTAAATTCGTCGTTGAGTCCCTTCTCCACCTTTGCTTTAATATTTTACTGTGTGGACACTGTATAAGCTGGATATGGGTTTTTGTGCTTCACTCCTTTAATCATTTGAAAACCAACCATAGTAGTACCTTTACAGGGATCTAACACTACAACACCTCAGCACTTTAATTCAGTGGTCTGATTTTATGCATTTGCCAGAAAGAATCAGTTTAAATTGAAACTGGAGCTGCTTCCGAAGAAGCCGAACCATCTAAACCTCTCAGACAAGAATAGTCTCTTGTGTCTCGTTCAGTCAGAAGGCGATAAGGCCGAACCATCACCATCCATCCTCCCTGCGATGAGCCACGCCTTCCCCACTAGATGCTTCTTTAAAGATGCCAGAGTGAAGGTCCGACCACAGATCAGTGTAATGAGCAGAGTCACTGATGAGGCAAACACACAAGACAGCAAGGCTGAGCGGGAAGACAGATGAAGGGAGAGGACGAAGAGAAAGAAGGACAAGAATGTGATCAAGAGTACAGAAAGGAGAAATATAAGAAAATGATAGAAATGCCTAGCTTTCTTGTGACTAGAAAACCTGAAATCCTGTCAAAAAGTCTGCATGTTTCTAAAGACAGACAAAGAATAAAAAAGGCAAATTGGAAGAGAAAAGACTCAAGTATAATGATGAGGAAATAAAGAGGAAGAGCAGCAGCACTGCGCGGGCAGATAATCTACATAATTTATGTTGGCTAGTGCTGTGTGCTCCACATGCATACCCAACAAAGAGAGACATACATGTTGAGGCATGAATAAAAGACAGCGAGAGCTGAAGCTGTGCAGATTCCCACTGATCAGCCTTTTGGGATATGACATATTTCTGGGAGTGTGTACTTGTGCATCCATGTGTGGAAGTATATCTGTGTGTTTAGCATCCTCTGTTCCCTCCTGACAGTCGTAATCCAGGGGATTTTGGCAGATGAATACTACACGTTGCCAGAAAACCTGGGAAATGAAATAATTCACTTCCAGATCTCCCAGGATCTTGTGCCTCGCCGTCACCCTGCTTACCACATCTGAAAGAGTGTGGTGTATACAATTTAGATAATTGTCTCAAACCGGTTATGTGTTTCCATTTTCTGCTTCTCTAAAGGGAGCTGAGAGAGAAGATCCAGCCTGAGATCATGGAGTTGATCAAACAACAACGGCTCAACAGGTTGTGTGAAGGAACCTGCTTCAGGAAAATCAGTAGTCGCAGGAGGCAAGGTGTGACACACAGCACTTGCATGCACGTCCACGTTTAAACATACATGCACAGATCAGAACCACACAGGGATGGAAATTCACATCCTCCTCTCTCGTCTCCCTCTGTCTTTGTTCTTCAGCCCTCCTCTCTGCACCCCCACTCATTGCCTTATTCCCTCTGTTTACAAAAATCCCACAGGAAATGTGTATCACAGGAGATATTTCAAGCCCTGGGTTGCTGTGGATCTGCTGTCATGATAGTTTACACGATTTTTTTCTTGCTCCGTCAGCCTGTGAGGCAGCGACGTATAGCGACACGCCGCCTCTTTTACTCATACACATAGAAATGCCAAATGTCTTTGTCTTGAGATGCACAAACACACCGTCTTCCCCTCCTCCTGCCCCTGCATACTCTGATATATGACATTCAAAGGAAATAGAAAGATACACAAAGCCAAAAGCAGGGTGAATTTTTTCACACTTACATTTATACACACTTGTCAGGATGAATTCTCGAGCAAGCTTTGAGGGAAGAAATGAAAGCATGACAAAAGAGCAGACTGTGGTAACCCGGGGCTCTACAGTGCAGTATGGAGGGTGCAGTGAAAATGATAAAGCAGTGTATGTTTAAGTCTGACTATCTGTAGTATGCTGGATGTTGAAGGCTGCGACTTTCAGAGGATATTTTGAGGTGTTCACATGCTTTTGACTTGATATGTATTGATGGTATTCCTTCTCAGTGATACAGTGGTGGAGAGAGGAAGAAGGATGGAAAGTGAAAACCCAGCAGCCAGCTCAGACAGTATTCAAATCATTCGGGCAGATATCGTGTTTCACACTCGCTGCCACTAGAAAGAGGAGGGAGGGAAGTGAGAGCAGTAGCAATTGTAGCATTTAGCCTGTATGATATACTGTTCTTCGGTCAAAGAAGATTTAATCCAGTTGAGACCTGATCCCTTCACTCTTCTCTCCTCCCTCATGCACTTTCCTTCACCCCTCTCTGTCTATACATACAAATGTATGAAATAAAAAAATACCCAGTGACAAGCCGAGGTTGTGAGTCGGTTTGTTGTTACTGTTGTCAGCTTCCCCGCAGGAACTGTTCTTCAGATAAGTCAAATCAATTTGAGCACAACCAGGTGGAGTTTCTCCTAAGGATGACAATGCATTCTGGGATTCCAAAGCCTGATCACAATTTGTCTTGGCAGCTGTCATCCAGATGTTGTCATACAGAAACGGGGGGTGGGGGATAAAAACAAATGGAGTAGGAAAAGGATTTGAAAAGAAGCAGGACAGATGTTCAGGTGGAAAGCATTGCCCAGATCTGATCTGCGTGTGGTCGGCTGATTTATTCTCGTCTTTCTTTTACGCAGCGACATGCTGTGAATAGTCTTATATTACCATATCACGGAAGATACTAGATTCCTTATCGAAGGAACGGAGGACACGTACCAGTGCACATACTAAACACAGGAATAAAAGCATTAGCCATTCAGGAGCAGTACGCCCGCACACAGTTGTATATAAAGCAGTTCATGAGCCTCACTGGGTTTAATTTAGCACACTAGCATGTAGAGTTACGCTGGCTTTAATCTGCTGCAACAACACGCTGATGGTAGAGGAGTCATCTGCCTGCTACAAGCTAGCTGTCTTGGCCTCAGAGGACTCTTGGAGGAATCAAGGACATGCTGTTTGTCCACAACAGCACCCTTTTTTTGGTTTTGCTTGTATTTTTCTCTTGTGCATGTGTGATTGTATACCACTTTCAACCATTCCCCTTACTCCTCACTCTCATCTGTCTTTCCTCCTCCATACATGTCTATCCTTTCCCCCCCTCTCCTCTCTGAGCTGATACTTATATGCAGTATATCCACGCATTGACAGTGTGAATAGCACTTTGTCTTGCAGAACTTAGGCGAGCTGAACAAGAACAAAGGCAAGTTTATTTTTCACATGGGGCTCACATGAAATGAGACGTCAAGTCACAGCTTGGGTGTTGCATACATAACGCTGAAACTTGGTTTATTAATAGTGTAGTTTTGTCCTGTCATTTGTGCTCTTTCGCAAACTTTCACGGTACTTATACTTCTTAATCTGCTGTTAAGTTTCTTGTTCTATCCCTCGCTCCTTCTCCCACTTCTTCCCCCAGCATCTTGTACGACTATTTCAAAGTCCTCCAGCCTGCAGGGACTCCCGCACCTACATCAAATATTAACTTGGCTGACTTCAATGCTGATGACTCTTCTCTCTACCTTCCCAAGTGCCATTACAAGGGGATGCTTCTCTCTAAAAGCTCTGGTTGATGGTGTTTTGAAGTTGGGAAGAAAGAGTGCTACCTGTACAGTCCTTTAAGTGCAGTTTGCTGGTAACTCAGGAGAGTGTACCTTGTACAAATGCTGCACTAAAGCAAAAGTAAACTTGGATGTTTGGCCTGAGATTCTGTTGAATCTCACCATGTCACTCATCAGTGCTCTGACAGCTGAATCTGAATGAAATTCAATCCAGGATAGAGATTCAGCATCTTGAATCCAAATAAACAGCATACGTGCTTAAGCTGAACAGTTGATAGCATCCTCTCCCAAAATGCCCGTCCCCTCACAGCCGCTGCACACATCTCTATCTATTCCCCGTGGACCGGTGCCACTCGGCACCAGCCCGGCACTGCCAACTGTCTATTTTCAGCAATTAGGATTTGGACTGTGCCACCCTTGCACACGCCAGCCAGACCTCCCCAGTCTGTGGCCGCTCTCTGCCAGCTCGGCTCGGCAGGGAACCGCTGAAGAACACCAGGCTGGCCACAGAGGCTGGCTGTTGGAGCTGTGCTTCGCAGACACAGCTGGTTGTTACAGGCCGCTGGGGGATTACACATCACATCAGCCAAGAGAAAACACACTTAACTCAATCAACAATTATGTGTTTTTGTGCATTTGATGTCCTGACCAAAATAGTATTATAATATAACCTATTTCAAGAGCTTTCTGTTAGTCTGCTTGAGTGAAACTGTTTCACTAACATGAAGTATCCAGTTGCATTTTTGTAATATCGCTACTTGTCAAGACACTAAGACATTATGTCACAAAACTGCCTCTCATTTAAACCCTAAGAGACCTGCAGGGCCGGGGGCAATCCCAACTGACAGTACTGTCTTTCAGAGGCTCTAGCAGTTTCAGTTTTAGGGCTAGAGTGACAGAACCAAAGGAATCCATCACTACCAACCATGTCATACTAGCATGTCGGGACGGATGCTGAATAACGCTGCAAAGTCTGGCTAAATTTTAGGGAGGAAAAAGTGGCATGGCCATTTTCAAAGTCTCCCCTTTTCTCCTATTCTCAATAGTGTATTTGAATATTTCTGCACACTAGGGTCCCTAAACAGTCTTGGAATTATATGAATTGAGTTTCACTGTACAGCTGAGACTTATGGATCCTGCATAAATAAAGGTTAAATAAATAAAAATGAATCAGGTCCCAGTCGGATGCCCTGGATGTCTTTGTCCTGTGATCTTGACTGCAGTGTGCGGATTGTTGTTGACTCATTATTAAAATGATGAAGGCCAACCGTCTGTATTGTTGCTCATCAAGATCCCTTCCTCATGCAGAGCATCATGGCCCATCTGTGGATTTTCCTCAAGGCTGTTTTCTTCTCTTTTTTTTCGGTCGCAGATATTTTTTTTTTTGCCGTGCTAATTTTCTCTCCCGTTGATGACTCATGCATCCCATATGATGTCTTATGCCAGCCGCTGAGTTATTTCATAACTCCTCTAAATCTCTGTCTCTTTTCCTCCCCTCTGTCTTCCTGTCTTTCTTTGTTCAGATAAGTTTTGGTATTGCCGTCTGTCTCCGAACCATAAAGTCCTGCACTATGGAGATTTGGAAGAGAGCCCTCAGGGTGAAGTGCCCCACGACTCTTTACAGGACAAACGTGAGTGTCAAGTGAAATTATTGATCATCTTTTTTTCTGACACAGTATGTATGAGATTATTGCAGCTCCAAATACTCATTCAAATATGTATTTTCTACATGTCGCTGAGGGCATACATAGCCCCAAAACACATTCAACAAAATGAATTAACATCAGTTTCATGTGTAATGACAGATCTGGGGAGAATTTTAACTTTTAATCACCCATTTGGGATGACACAGTTATCACGAGGATGTTGTTGTTGTTGTTGTTGTTGTTGTTGTTGTTGTTATGGTTGTGAACTCCCTTCTGTCCTCCCTACAGTGCCTGTGGCTGATATCAAAGCTGTTATCACTGGCAAAGACTGTCCTCACATGAAGGAGAAGGGAGCCCTGAAGCAAAACAAGGTGTGTGCATGTTTGTGTGCACACGCGTGTGTACACGTGCATACGTGTGGGTGGGTGGGTGTGTATCAAGGCGAGGGAACGTGTTCCCGTGTGCGTGAGAGTTGCATAACACAATGTCGGTTACATAATTTTGCTTTGGGAAATAACACAATAACTTGCGTTTCAGTGCTCAGCACAGAGAGACGCATCCATCAGCGGCCTTGTGAAGAAAAAAAAAAAAAAATCACAGAATAGTCCTTTAGCTGCAGATACAAATCACATAAGTGCCGGTAATAACATGCCGCCATCTTTTCATTGCTGTTTAAATTTGAAAGTAACACATCGGCGTGCCCTCTGCAGTGCCTTACCCAGGATGAAAGAGCCATCTTGTCTATGTACACATCAGCCCATCTCCCCCCTCACAAATCCCCACCCACAGGAGTCTGACATATTGGATCTTGGATAAATAGCCTTGAAGACAAAGGAGCACGCCTCCTCGCTGCTTTGTCTCTTTTATTACCTTGTCGATAAGCGCAGGTCTAGGAGAAGGACCTAAGGGGGGTCTGCGGGCCGTCTAGCAGGCCTGTCCCAGCCTTGTGAATGAGAACACAAACACATTTCATGACTCACTGTTACAAGGCCGGCCAAAGTCACCTCTATGGGCTTCGGAGCAGCGCTGGCATCTGGACTGTTTGTGGGACACAGAGACAGAGGCGGGAGGGTGAGGTGGCAAGCAGTGTTTTCTGGCTGTGTATCCAAAATTCCTCTAAATTTATTCATCATAAGATTAATTTCATTATTTTTGTCATTATTCCAGATACATATACGGCATCTCCCATAAGTATGTACTCAGGGCCATATTTACCTTGTGTCAGACATCTTCTGTGCCTCAAGGCATGTTTGTTGTTTGGCAAACAGGTGCACCGGCCTGAAAGAACAGTTTGCCTGCAGTCTGTGCAGCATTTTACACTTTACTGAAGCACATCTTTCTGCTTTGTATGCTATACATGCATTTAAAGGGAGGACCACCCCAATGACTGGAAGATATTTGATAAGTCAATTATTTCCTATGGGTCCGATTTGAGTGGAAAATCTTCTAAAGAGCAGATGCAGATTTATGCAGATATAAGGCACCAATAAGGCTGAGGTGGATAAAGAAGAGAAGATTTAATTAAGCAGTATTTTACTGAACACTCAATAATAGCAGAGGAACCACTGCAAAGATAAGGAGGTTGCACTTGATTAGTTCATGAAAAAAAAAAAATAACAGTTAAAAAAGAGCATTGATAAATGAGCACAATCTCCATTTTATTACTCCAAATAAAGAGCTTTATGGGCATAAACTTGCACTGCTAACACTTATTTCATTTACAAAAGTGCATTTGCTTGCATTTGCTTCACAACATCATCAAATCAGTTTGTAGCCTTTCTAACTGCGTGGTTCTAGTGGTGACAGTGTCATCCAGACTGAAATATCGTAATGCATGGATTGTCAAGAAATGTTGTACGGCCATTCACGGTCCCCTCAGGATGAACTGGAATCATTGTAGTGATCCTGACTTCTCCGTCATCAAGTATAAACGTTAACTTGACCATTACTTTGTGACAGTACTGCAAAACTGATGAGATTCCCATCAGGCTCAGCTGTACTTTGTGTTTAGCGCTAATTAGCAAAGGTTAGCATCCTAAACTGAGATGGTGAACATGATGATACCTGCTTAAAGGCAGGGTCGGTAAAGTTGAGAAACTAACAATAGTACACTTGTTGCTAAATTTAGCGAGGAAGTCACCCAGTTAGTAACACCAGCAGTCCGTCCCATTCACCGATCAGCCATGACATTAGATCAGCATGGGCACCCTGACCGGTCTGCGGCTACGCAGCCCCATACACAGCAAACTGGGATACACTGTGTGTTTTTACACCTTTCTATCAGAAGGAGCATGAACGTTTTCAGCAGTCTGAGCTACAGTAGCTCTCGTATTGATCAGACGTCCAGTCTTCACTTCCCACTTGCATCACTGAGCCTTAGCTGCTCATGTCGCAGGTTCAGCGGTTCTCCTTCCTGTGACCACTTTTGTAGGTCCTGACCACAGCAGACCGGGAACATCCCACAGAGCTGCAGTTTTGGAGATGCTCTGACCCAGTCGCCTAGCCATCACAATTTGGCCCTTGTCAAGGTCGCTCACATCCTTACGCTTGCCTGTATTTTCTTCTTCTAACACATCAACTTAAAGAACAAAATGTTCACTTCCTGGCTAATATATCCCACCCACTGCTAGGCGCCATTGTAACAAGATTATTAATGTTATTGATTTCACCTGTCAGTGTTCATAATGTTGTTAGTATTACGGCTGATTGGTGTACAGAATATTGAGTATTTAATGTCCAAGTAAGTGTCTCTTGAAATGACTTTTGACTGTAGTAAATGTTTAGCTCCCGTTACTTCAGTGATAAGTATTTCTATTTCAGCATCACTCCATCTTTTCTTTAGTGAGCCTCCTGATCTGAAACAAATCCCACCACTGAACTACGTCTTTTAAGCTCTTCCTCACAAAGTGCACCTAAGCTGCAGTCCCAGTCTCTGACTGTGTAATTACCCGCTGCCTCAGTAAATCAGACACTAATTTCACGCAGATTGCAAGCAAGCATTTAATGAATTGCTTTCATGTATACAAATGTGGCTCTCGGTGTGCCCGTTCTGTCCTCTCACTGAGCTCAGCTCCTTTCCTGCAGTCGACCATAGTGGATTTGGAGGGAATAAATCTGAAATCATATCACATCATATTCCCAGCCTCCCCAGGCATTTTTCAATATCTCGTATCTGAGGGCACCCCAGGTAGTTCTCTCTCTGAGCTCTACCTCGCTGATACCCGATGAGTTGATGTGCAGCTGATGTAACAGATGGTGACAAGACGCGAGGAGGAGAGGGAGTTTGCACTGGTATGACAGCATTGTGGTGCAAATCTCACCTGTTCCTTTTTTTTCCTTTTTTATATTTCCCTTTCATCTCTCCATCCCACCTCCTCCACTCTGTCACTGTCTATGTCTGTGCACCATTTTGTCTCTCTCTGCCTTTCCCCCTGTCCTCTCTCCAGGAGGTGTTAGAGCTGGCCTTCTCTGTCCTCTATGAGTCGGACGAGTATTTAAACTTTATTGCTCCTGACAAGCATGAGGTAAGCCAACAGTGAAAACACCCTGTGGCTGTTGACAGTGTCAGACACAATCCACATGTGTGATCACTCAAAGAAAGAGCATTTCTTTAGTATACAAGTATTGTGTATAATACAAGTGTAGAAGTCAGATATGTATTGGAAATTATCACTATACCATAATTAAGGAGACACACCACAGGTGAAGAGGGTAAAAATATTAACTAATACATATCACAGTGAAGCTTCACTAGTTGATTAATTACTTTGAAATGTTGTGTTTAAATATGCAAGTTAATTATCTTATTAAATATGTGCTGATTTGCATACATATGCAGAACAGAACAGAAATCTGATAAAGCCAAGTTAAAAATTGTAGTTTTGTTATGTTGACATTAGAGTCAAAGGTTTTTACTGAGGGGCGTTTAGATATCTCTTTTTAATCACTCTACAGATCAGAAAACACTGTCAACAGCCATGTCTTTTCACGTTTTAAGGAATACAATGTTCTGTAAATTAGGTTGTGAATGATACGTGAACAAACTCCTCTGTAATAACCTTCAGAATATAGATGGGAATGAAACTGGAGGGTTTGGTGGATGTAAGAGCTGATGAAGTGGAAATTTCTGGCTCACAGTCTGAGATTTTAAAAAAATAAAAAATGTTGATATAAAGATATGAATTTTAAAATTCCAGATATTTTCCAGAATAAACTATAGATACCACAATTCATCTTCCCCAGTTGATTACTTACATTAAGACAGTTATTTTTTGTATCACAAGTTTTCTGAAATTGTATGTTTAAATATGCAAATGAGAGATTGTCTGAACTTTTGGTGAATTTAGGAGAAATCTACAGACATAAATAGACGAAGTAGTGAAATAAAAAAAAAAAAACAAATGTGTATTTTGGATGTTTTATTTTCCACTGAAAGAAGACGTGTTATGGAAGCAAAATAGCCCAAAATCTCTGAAGTGACTAGTGCATTAAAATCATTGTTTTTGCCTGTAGTGTCGCCTCAAGTGGTTTATTTAACACATCAACAGTGGGATAAAAGTGTGTGTGTTAGTCTCAGCAGTGTTAAATAACACAGATTTGAAAGGAAAATGCTAAAATGCTGTCATTGTGATAGTAAGCATTTAGAGTCATGAAAAAAGAGAAATTATGAGTTGGACATGTGGATAAAATCACTTCTCATGATGCAGTAAATTTTGCTTGTGCCATAATGACTTAATACACGCTGAGATATTTAAGGCTTATTAACTAGTGATGGTAAACAAATGAACATTGTCTTGCTGTGTATATGTCATCATATCACCCAACCTCATTTGCATTTAGCTTAGTTTACAACTTGGACTTGTCTCAGTTGAGTTTACCTCACATCTTTTTTCAAAACTATAATTATGATCATATATTGACTATAATCATATACATATTTCATGTGACCATAATGTCCGGCATCACATACTGTACACAAAGGTCTGATACGTAACGACTTCCTCTGTCTTGGTGCTTGACTCCAGAAACTTTTTAGAAATATTTTTACATCAACATAGAAGTCTGTATTTAGGACAAGAGAGAAGACGGTGTCCTTGCTCTATTTCTCCTGAGTCACAGTGTACACAAACTTTCCTCCCTTGGTGGTTTGCTTCTTTTATGCCTACACGCTGTCAGCAAGCTGCTTTTGAAAACACATCATGCTTAATTATAGTTTGTAGATTTTTGAAGTGTTTATGAGTTCATTTTCTTTCTGCCTGTTCCTGATTTGATTTTGGATCAACCTCTGTCTACGTGTCTGCAGTACTGCGTGTGGACAGATGGCCTAAACGCCCTCCTGGGTAAGGAGATGACCAGCGACTACACCAAATCTGACATGGACACCCTGCTCTCTATGGAGATGAAGCTCCGCCTCTTGGATCTAGAGAACATCCAGATTCCCGAGGCCCCGCCCCCAATTCCCAAAGAACCTAGCAACTATGACTTTGTTTACGACTGTAACTAGACGAACGACCCCACGAGCCCGGACCCGATCCCACCCAGCACCTACTGTACTCACTGGACCAATCCCCTTTTCTTATAAACTGGAACAAAAACAAATAAAACCATATAATATTATAAAAAAAAAAGAAAATGAACTGTGATTGAATGAAAAAGGATTCATTGAGCTATTTTCCTCTTGCTTCTTGCTAGACCTTCATAAGAGTGGTGGTGCGTATTATTAATAGGCTTGCTGCACTTGAGGGGACTCGTGTTTCGAGTCATCAGGTTGCCATGGAGAAGAGAAACCAGGAAGTGTTTGTTTGGCCTGTCGGTCGTCCTGCGTCTTTTTCCTCACTCTCCTCCTATGTCTAATGTTTTGAGACACTCACTTCTTCCTCTCAACCTGTCATTTTGATTGAAGATTGTTGTAGACAAATGCTTAGAAATTCAGCTTCCTTGTCCTTTTTTATGTTTACTTTATTATTTTTCCTCAGGGCTTCTGTGGGAGGGGGTGATGGTTATGTAGTTGAGGAGCAGGGGGGGATGGGGTTTTGTGTTTTGTCATCACATTTCCAGCAGTATTTCCTGTCACATTCTCACTTACAGTATTTGTGACAGCGTAACGTTTTCCAAGAGGCTGAAAAGACGGTTGAAGAGGAATACTTCATGAAAATAGTCTCTTATATCCTCTCTGTCCTGCTACACATATACTGAAGACTGTTAGAATAAGTCAAAATCAAGGCACTGTACTACAGTAAAAAGCCTTTCTTTTAAGTATTCTAATGTTAATGTTACTATCCCACCGCTGCTTTCTGCATATTGTACACACCTACACAGTGGCTTTGCCAAAAACAACCGTAAAAGCATCACCATTGTGAAACACGCATACAAACGCACTCGTCTCTCCCTCATTTGAGTCTCTCTCGTTGTAATGACTGCTGTACACAACATTCCTAAGCAATATTTGAGCTTTTTTTTTTTTTTCATTTGTAAGATGGTCATAATTTAGGGATTTTAAAATTGTGAAACTGCCTAGTAGTTGGTATTATAAAGAGGATGTTAGTGTTTTGGTCAAGGGAAGTTGTCTTTTTTTGTGTGTGTGTTCAGGACTATATGGCCACAAAATTGAAAGTTGATGTATTTTTTTAATTTAAAAACAGATCATGGTTGTTATTTCTGGTATGATTTATATATTTTCTCCTTCCTATTTAATACCTTCAGATGTTTTTTCTTTAGGATTTTTCAAAGCCCCTCAAAACTGCTGTTTACATTAAAGATTTAAGAACTGTATCAGTGTTTTCTTTCTGCTTCTCTCTTCATCCAAGGAGCACAGCAAAGGATCACAGCAAAACCTCACAACACTGTTGATTTACACTGTATTGAGCCATTTGTGCTGATTCATCTCCTCAATAGTCTGGTGTGGACAGACTGTCCCTTTAACAGCTGAGTAGCAGATGGTGTATAGATTAGGATTTTAATCATCCCAGAAAGCAAATGACATACAGTATAATGATCTAAAAAACACTAAAGCAAAGCCCATTATAATCATCTGCCCTGTTCACGTGTTGCAAACTCCTCTCACATGCATTTTCAAATGCGTTAATGCAGAAATTTAGGCTACATTTCCTATTGCATACTTTTTAGTACATAATGCAGCTGCCCTTAGAAAAGTATGTGCTGTTGCATGCAGTATGCATATAATTGTGACATAGTACTTTGTCATGCTGCCGTCAAATGGGCTCGTTTTTTACCATGTTCCTGAAAAGAGTCCATATGAGCGCCACGCTCTTGAGGTATTCACAACCTCATAAGTGGAAAGTTTCTGAAAGCTCAGAGTTCATGAGTTGACGTGTTTGTTGACATAGTCAGAAATGGCGGAGACCATGGAAGTTCATTTTGTACTCATAATAAGTGACTCTATTGTAATTTTAGTTACATGTCTGAGAAAAACGTTGATATTCCCAACGACCTCATCTTTTTCCTCTGTCATTATGCCTTTGCATTTCCTACATTATGTGACCCACTTGCTAGGTTGCTAAATTGTTAGCCTCTGTCTCTTGATTGCCAAACATATTATGTATACGACTTCCCATGCTGTAAACATGAGCTTACAAGTTTCATTTGAAGGCACCAATATGTCCACTGTGCAGAGGATTGCGGGTTAGAATAGCCAGAAAGTCATGCTGGCTTGCATATTGCAAAACCCAGCCGCATGTAGTAGGACATACTAAATCCTTTTCTGGCACACTAAATAGTATGGTAGTATGGGTATTGGAATGCACATTTAGTGACAATCCACATCTGGATTGTCTTTGCAGCACACGCTTAGATTACAAAATATACACCAGAATAATTAGATACAAAAAAGCATCACCAGCCCCACAGGAGCGCCAACAGTCTGTAACTGTCACTGTAGTGACGAGGAACAAAGACACTCCTACATGCTGAAGTGATTGTCTGCTCACTGAAGGTGCTCCTCATCACACACATCGAGGCTGGGTGGGCGGGAGGTGTCATGCACAGTGGAACAGTTTCTCTGCCGTCCCATCACCTCCTCCTCCAGAGACTCCAGGTTCATCTCCTTCTGTCCACAGCCTCCAGATGTCCTCTGGGCTGCAGCCAGAACCACATAAAACGCAGCACTGGCCTCAAGAGACCCGGACAAAACTTAATCACATCTGATAAAAATGCCTCGGTAGCTTCTGTTGTGTCATTTTCAGAGCTGTCATTTCTGAAAAGAAACCCTGCTGTACACAAACACTTTCTGAATCTCTCATGTATTCAGGCTTCAGGCTCTGTCATCCTACGTCTTTATTAAAAACTGAATTTCCTCAATATAAATCTCTCCATTTAGCATACATTTTGTGTTAAAACTGGCAGAAAATGCTATTTGAAAAGGTAATATTAATCCATAGAATGTGCTCATCATCGTTACAACAGTAAATGAAGCAGTATTTCAATGCCAAACCAGTGGCGATTTTATACTCTTTGAAGATACTCTTAATTTCATCTCATCAGACCTAAAAGATAATTATTTAACTTGTTTAAGAGGCTGTAGCGGGCTCAGTCTTAACACTAGAAAACCTAAAGTATCCATTGGTACCAACATGTCAGACTAGCTTGTCGAGACAGAGGCTAAATAATGCCCCAAACCTAAATTTTGGCGGTGAAAAGCTGTCATGGCCATTTTCACAGTGATCTCTTGACCTGTGACCTCCAGTTATGTGACTGTAAATGGGTTCTGTGGGTACCCACGAGTCTCCCCTTTACAGACATGCCCACTTTATGATAATCACATGCAGTTTGGGGCAAAAAACATGCAGTATCATACATAACAGGATAACATTAAATGAGAAAAGTTTATTGACAGGTAAATAAATATTTGAAAGCAATCCAGAATGACTGATTACAGCATTATATTTGGTTATATTTTCATTAATATTTTTAATGTCACCTGGCACCTGAATGTTTTTTTTTTCATTTACAAAATTAAAGACATTCCCACCATGTCTCAATGTAGAAAAGGCAGATATTGGTGCATAAATGTGACCAGAATGCAGGAAATTAAATGTTTGATACTCAGATCTTCCTGGGGGACGACCCCCGACCCCCCACTCATTAGGTGCCCCTTCCCAATGTGGAAACCTACACCCTTGACTGTAGACATGTCACATTCTCATTGGTGGCTGAGCTCGCTAAAGGTCTGATCCCAAAATCGCCCCAGTACTAAACTCAAACTACTCTCAGATCAGTCGAAGTGAAAGCTGTCATCGTCCTTTCATATTTATGTGGAAATAAATCTGTCAGCCACTATTGATTTAATGACTCACAGTGGGCGAGGAGCTGCCTTTGTTTTCCTGCTGAATATTTCAGCTCAGTTTGCCTTTGTGTGCGTCCTTGGGTTTTGCTGCCTGACTTTTCCCATTACATGCCTGGCTGTGTCACGCGATATTTATTTCCCCACACACAGGTCGTAGCAGTCCCTTACTCCTCGGTGTGTGACACCATTTCCTGCTTGACGGCTCTATCTACCACCCAACCCAGGAACCTCCAGTGAGCGCCGTCTTCAGGGGAAGATCGTTCACTCACGAGTGGATACTGATGCCCCTGTGCTCATTAGAAATGTAAGTCACTACCTAACAGCATCTGTCTCACCCTCTCTGGCAAAGAAGTAAACACTCTCTTGCCTACCACCCAGTCTTTCATTCACTCACCTCATTCACTCGCTCACACACAGCATGCAGACATGTTAACAGTTACACTTAAATGGCTTCATTCCTGGGAGGGGAGGCTGTGGTGTGTTGTGGTCTGTGAAGTGGATTACGCGTTAGAGCTGATGAAACTCTATTAGCGACTCCTTAGCAAGGATGGAAGAGGGACAAAGAGGAAGAGAGGGAAGAGGAATTCAACTTAAATGCATTAAGATTTCCCTTAACAAACAATGTATAGATTGATCAGTCATCACTTATTACCCACTAAAGTGTGCGGTGGTGGTTGTGCAGGCCATTGTCATTCCCAGGTCAAATACCACGGCTTTGTCATGCCCCTTGGTAACTGATACAAATCCCCCTTTAGCTCTGTCACATACAAAGCAGCCGTATTTGTCGGATGAGAGCGGTTTGTGACATTGCAGTATATTTTTATGTACTTCAGTCTTTAATTTAGATTTTCTAAATATAATATCAACTCCCATTATACTTGAAAATGGAAACAGTACGTACACACATGAAATGTACAGGAGTGAAAGAAGCCACATACCTGTTGTTGCATCGATTCTGAACTTCAAATGTAAGTGAAGAGTAAACGTTTCAAATTTCATTACAACATAATGCCAAAGACAGTAAAAGAGACTGAAAGACACTGAATGAAGTAACTGAATACTCACCTAACAAAAATAATCATAATGTTTTATAAATTCTAGGACTTTCCAAGTCCTATGATGCGTTAACGCAAATTTGTTTTAACACCTCTAATCTATTTAATGAATTAGCGCACCTTGTGATTTTAGGTTGCAGTGGGCTCAGTTTTAAAGCTAGAGTGAAGACACTGGCATCGAATGAAACTAAAAAACCTACAGAATGAGCTGGTACCAATCATGTCACACAAGTCATGTAGCACGCTAAATTAAGCTCCAAACTTGCACTAAATTTTGGTGAGGAAAATGGGCATGGCCATTTTAAAAGGGGTCCCTTGGCCTCTGACCTCAAGATATGTGAATGTAAAAGGGTTCTCTGGGTACCCACGAGTCTCCCCTTTATAGACATGCCCACTTTATGATAATCACATGCAGTTTGGGCCAAGTCATAGTCAAGTCAGCACCCTGACACGCTGACAGCTGTTGTTGCCTGTTGGGCTGCAGTTTGCCATGTTATGATTTGAGCATATTCTTTATACTAAATGCAGTACGTGTGAGAGTTTCTGGACCATATTTGTCATTGGTTTGTGTTGTTAGTTGATTTACAATAATAAATATACACATACATCTGCATAAAGCAACATATTCACTCCCTTGTTGATAAGAGTATTAAAGACTTGACAAATCTCCCTTTAAGGAACATTTTGAACAGATAAAAAATTGCATTGATTTGCAATTAATCCTGGACAATCTTGCAGTTAATTACAATTAAACATTTTAATGAATTCATAGAGCTAATACATACCTTTGACAGTGTCAACTAAACAGATAGTTACTGCAGGACAACTATAACGTGAGGTGTTCCTGTTATTTTTGTACTCCCTGTAAACCTTGCTTTTATTGGGATATTGATCCAGATGTGTCACACCCATGCACACATACGTATGGACATACATCCCTGTAATCTTAATGGCCATATAAATCCATCTTAATGAACAATATATTACACTGAGTATGTGTTATCAGTATACACTGTCATGTGCATACTCTGAGCTGCTCAGTAAACATCTAGCAAAGCTTCAGTGTAAGACAAAGTAGCTATTTTTATGTACTTACTGATGTACATGTGTACATGTACTAGTTATGTACGTCTCCATGCGCGCTCACCTGTGAAAGATGGGAGAGAAAAGAGCTTGGCTGGCCTCATTACAAGTTCTTGGAGACTTCACGCAGAGTGCGACAGCAGCCTGAGGGCTGCAGCTCCTCTCCTCGTCCAGCAGGACAAACTAATCAAATCAGATTAAGGCCTGAACTGATTATATGGGCGCGCGTTCTTCCACACTGAGCTCCCAGACAAGTTGGCAAGACATCCAGACTCGTCCGCCTTCTGCCCTCGTTAGTGTCCACTTGATATTGTTTGTAGGGTCAATTCAGCCAAACAGAAAAAGACTCTCCACCAAGACAATACCTCCAGTTAAAGCTATTGACAGTGAAGACTGTGGACTATCTAGGGCGCTGCCTCATTTTTCATCTCTGAGTGTGCACCATATAAAATTGAATTCACCTCTATAATGGGGTGGCAGCAGATGTGTCAGCTGCAGATAATCTCAAAATCTCCAAAAATAAAAGCAAGTTTTCACTTTAGAAAATATGTTTTTATTTTTGTTATATGGGTGGACAAATCCATTCACCTTCCTCACATTCATGATAGATATTGTGCTGGTTGTTGCTGTTTTCTTGTCTCTGCATCATAATAGCATCAGACTTAAAGGTACAGTGTGTAGGATTTTGCGGCATCAAGTGGTGTAGTTGCAGACTGCAATCAGCTGAACACCCCTCCGCTTACTCCTCCCTTCACAAGACAAAGGTAACTTGAGCCACCGAGTGAAAAACTGTGGCGACGCCATTTGCTTTGCTCAAGAGAGCACAATGGCTGGCGGTTCCACGGTTTTACGGTTTCACGGTTTCACGTTACCACAGTTTCACAAGCATGAAAACTGCATTGGCCCTCAGGTAAAGGAAAAATCAATCAATTTCTGCTAATGAAACATTACACACAGGAGGCTTGTGAACATTTAAAGATTTTCTGCTGCATCATAAAAGCATCTTCAAAGTAGAGCAGGATTGAGGGTGAAACCAACACAAACTGTTATTTCTCGTCTTTTATTATCGACTGCCATAGTTCGGCCGTTCCCTAGGGGTGTTATTGACAAAATGTCGTCTTACTGGAGTAAATCACAAATCTAATGGTGCCACAATAGCGTCTAAAGGGGCAGAGAGGGAAAAAAAACATGTGTGAGAGCTATTCTAAGTTTTCCTGCTCATCATTTGTATTGACTTGTTTTCTCAGCTTGTTCTGTCTCTCATTACTGGAGACATTTGTCCAATGTGGACCCATCAGAGACCGCCGAGAGGAGCTCTGCTACACTGATGTTATTGATTACTGGAGGGACAGATCCATATCCCTCGCACATTATTATTCACCTGACCAGGGAGCAACACTCTTCAGTCAGTGTGGCGCAGACAGAACGATGCTGGGTGCAGCATTTTCTTCACCAATGTGACGGACACCTCTGGGTGCTGAATAGACTTATTGATTAATAACTCCCATTCAGACCAAAGACATATAAATGTTTGTCTTTTTTTATCCAAGTGATATAGAGAAGTAACTCAAGATAAAAGTATTTTCTCAATTAGCTTCTCGCTGCAAGCGATGAACATTCAGCTGGAACAGACTTGGTTATTTCACCTTACAGATTTATGTTGTTTTCTGTCCATCTCTTCTCACTGGTTTGGTTTGAGGTGAGTTTAACATCATTTGAATCTGGTCCCAGGCCACTGTCTATCAAATTTGATCAAACTACAACAGTACACCCACGCAGTCCTGATGGAGGCTAACTAAGTTTTTTTTTTTTTTTTTTTAGTTTTAAACCCTTAATAAATAATACCTGCAATTTACAGTTTTTCACAAACTTTTTTTTTCTTTTACCATATTTGAAACCAAGTGAGACTTTCATTTATATTAGTGTTTTCACCTGAGGCCTTGGGCTACAAATATCCATCCATCTACAACTGCTTATCACACGGGGGGGCTGGAGCCGATCCCAGCTGGCACTGGGTGAAGGCGAGGTACATCCTGGATAGGTCGCCGGTCCGTCGCAGGGCACATAGAGACGAACAACCATTCACACTCTCATTTACAACCATGGGCAATTCAAAGTTGGATCAGTGCCTTCCTAGAAAAGAAGTGATTTGCCCATCACTAACACAAATGTAAATTTGGTACTTCAAGTGCTTCCTGTGGTGTAGAAATAATTACACTACATACTAGCTAGTAATCTAGTTTTTGCCGGCATCCAGCGGTTTAACTTCTCATCTTGCAGCAGTGATGTAAAGTGTACTCCAGGGTGTGTCAGTACACTGTAGCATTACCGCTGGTTGTGGTTACAGGTGCAACTGAGCTCACCAACAGTGGCGGGTTAAGGTGGTCAGGGGCCCTGAGGCTACTCACCCTTACTCATCATGTTTTAACGTTAGCTCAAAAAGGTTATTTATTGCCATGTGGAGAAGAATGCTAGAAATATTACACAGCCCTCACATCCACACTGGGGAGCTCTGACATATACACACAGCGTTTAAGAGACAGCATTTAATCTAATATGTAGTAAGAGATTTTCTGTAGTAGATCTTGGTCATGGTGATTTTTCAGCCACTGTGCTTTCTGTATTAGTGCTCCGTGATCATATTTTCATTTTACTGCTATTCTGTCTAGTAGTGATGTATTACTCCACACTTTATATCTGATGACATCACAAACTTGAGTTTTAATACTCTACTTTTCAGATTTGGGAGAGAGTTGTTAATGTTAACTGATAATTTTGAACTGTTAGATCACAGGAAGAGCATGTATGAATGAAAATGACCCTTGTTATGATGCCTGTTCCTTGAATTGCGTTTTCTATTTTAAGGACAATTAGGTGAGAAAACTAGATGAGAAACACCAAAATAAAGCTGCATGTTAACAGTTTAGGTAAACTGAACGGGCAGATGAGCAGTGGCTGTGGCTGCTCCTCCAGCTGCAGCACCTGGGGCCCTGGGCCGGGATTAGCAGGGCGAAATGATTGCATTAACCCAGACAAAGATCATCCCAGCAGTGTGGGAAACTGTGATTTAGATAAACGGAAACAACTCTGAAATTGATTTCCATGTCCAACCCGACGGTTGCTTAATCTCAGCTATCTCAGTAATGAATCTGAAAGTCTTATCTTTGCCGGTGGTGGTGTGGTGATTGATTGACGAGACTGCTGCAGTCAGTCGGCGTTTACAAGAGTTATACGAGCACACCGGGAATAATGCCTTTATAATGGACGACGAGAGGAACGGCCTGCCAAGCTGCATTCGCTCTGCATGAGAGAAAAACTGCTGTAGATTGGAGGAAATCAAGTTGATTCGTATCACCTGTTGCCAGATAGACACAAGTTCTCTTCTCATTCTTGACCTTGGAAACAGCAGTTTAGGAAAAACAAATCTCACCTCAATATCTCTTTCGTAGCTGGAGCTTTCAATTACACCACTGCATTTGTAGATATCTGCATCTAAATTTCCATATTTTATAGCACTTTTAGGACTTCTTCTCTATTCTGGCTTATTGCTATGTCAAGGCTAAAAACCAGAGGAGACAGTCCAGGCCCCAACGACTCTGGGACGACAAGCCAGAAGAGATCAGACCGGCCAGCTCTGCGTTGTCTTTCAAATCTCTATTAAAAATTGACCTTTTCAGAATTGTCTTCTCTTAATCAGATATTTTTCTGCTATTATGCTGCTTGTTGTTACTGTTACCTTGCTCTTATTTATTACTACCTGTAACTTGTCTTGCTTTTCTTGCTTTTTTTTGTCTTGCTATAACTAAAGTTATTATTATTATTATTATTATTATTATTATTATTATTATTATTGGTAGTAGTAGTGGTAGTATAAAAAAAACAAACTCGCTATGATTTATGATGTGAAATAATTCCTTCCTTGTTTCTTCAAAGTTTGAATAAGATGTCAAAAAGTACATGTCAAAAACTATGTGTACTGGGGAAATACTTCATCCTAAACTCGTGTTTGTCTTCTAATTAATGGAGCTTGAGTAGCCGAAGAACAATGGTGTCTGCATTTCTAAAATGCTTTACTTTTCTGCAGCTTTTGTCATATTCCTGCAGGAAACACCTGTCAAGAAGAAGCAAAACCTAACAGAGCTAAAATGGTCCCAGTCACCTGTCATCTCTGTCTCTCACTGTATTTTTTAAATAAATCCTATACTTTTTAGACAAACCCCACCACTGCATTGATGTCCTCTTTATATCACCACACCACCTTCATCTCTTTTCTCTTTCCACATACACACAAATATGCACATCATAATCTTTTGTTCTATTTTTGGTGAAAAGCCGTCTCAGCAAGTGAACATGTCATACGCAAGTCTTTTGTTCTCCTCTGCGTCGCTCAGGATCTAATTCTGGTGAAGGTTGACACCTCTTGATGTTGTAAAATGGACGGGTGCTTTGTTGTAAACCGGAGCCCATGAATCACTCGGGATGGGTTTGAAGAGCGAGAGCACCACTGAGGAGGGGGAGGTGATGAAGAGGAGAGAACAAATGAGCTGAACTCTGCCTCAGGTGTCTACTTTTGGACCGTGAGGTTTGCTCCTCTAATTGCTCCGGAGTTTTCCAAAGTCACCATATGTTCGGGCTTTGATAAAGAAGACGTGTGGGGGAAATGAAAGATGGATGGTGATGTACTGGAGACCATAGGGGGATGTCTATCTGACGCACCAATAAATCTGTTAGATTTCCCCACTGCCAGCCCCACGCAAGGCTGCACCAAATGAAACAAATGCATGATGGGTAGAGCGACAGTCCTCCAAACCAAGGGACCTGAAGGGTTCAAGACCAAGTTCAAGTTCGTTCAAGTGATTGGCTAAAGCTTGAAGTCCTGCGTGCAAACATTAAATCTGAGGAAACTGCTTTTGGTGTTTGTGCTGCAAAAACTCGGAGCAGTTTATAAAACACATTAAAACCAAACAGGGCTGCACGGTGGTGTAGTGGTTAGCACTCTCGCCTCACAGCAAGAGGGTCACTGGTTCGATTCCGGCTTGGGGATCTTCTGTGTGGAGTTTGCATGTTCTCCCCGTGTAAGCGTGGGTTTTCTCCGGGTACTCCGGCTTTCTACCACAACAATGGTTGTCTGTCTCTATGTTGTCTGTCTCTATGTGCCCTGCGATGGACTGGCGACCTGTCCAGGGTGAACCCCGCCTTCGCCCAATGCCAGCTGGGATCGGCTCCAGCCCCCCCGCGACCCCTAACGGGAAAAGCGGTTGACGATGGATGGATGGATGGATGGATGATTAAAACCAAAACACAGTTGTACATATTGGTGTTTTTAAATCCATGATTAAGAACTACTACACTCTTGAATGTTACTGTTTTTAACATTGTTCTGTTGTTTTCTGGCTGATTGTTTCTTGTAATTCGATAATTATGTTGGCTGTATGTTTATGTTGCTTTATTGCACTCTCGACATCACTGAAAATGAGAGAATGCCCAAAATGAATCCATCCATCCGACCATCCATCCACAACCGCTTACCGTTAGGGGTCGGAGGGCTGGAGCCAATCCCAGTTGACAATGGATGAAGGCGGGGGACATCCTGGACAGGTTGGCAGACTATAGCGGGGCAGACAGACAACCATTCACCCTCAGATTCACACCTTGGAGTCATCAATTAACCTGCATGTCTTTGGACTGTGGGAGGAAACCATAGAACCTGGAGAAAACCCACGCTAACATGGGGAGAACATGTAGACTCCACAGAGAAGAGTCCCAAGCCAGAATCAAACCTGCGACCCTCTTGCTGTGAGGTGACAGTGCAGCCCGCCTGAGTGATTCCATCCATCCATCCATCATCAAACGCTTATCCCGTGAGAGGTCGCGGGGGTCTCCCAGCTGGCATTGGGCGAAGGCGGGGTACACCCTGGACAGGTCGCCAGTCCATTGCAGGGCACATAGAGACAGACAACCATTCACGCTCACATTCACACCTACGGGCAATTTAGAGTCATCAATTAACCTAAACAGCATGTCTTTGGACTGTGGGAGGAAGCCGGAGTACCCGGAGAAAACCCACGCTAACATGGGGAGAACATGCAAACTCCACACAGAGGAGTCCCAAGCCGGAATCGAACCTGTGACCCTCGTGCTGTGAGGTGACAGTGCAGCCCGCCTGAGTGATTCCTCTGCATTTAAATAAAGATTGAATGAATTAATGAAAAAGGAGAGAAACACACTCCTAATAGGTGTTGCTCCCGAGCTGCCCTCACCAAAATCATACTTATTTATGTGCTATTAGTATATTTCTTTTTAAGTTTTTATGTACATCAGCGATATACTTAACAAAAGTTTACTTAAGTATACTTGGATTATACTGACAAGTATGTTTAAACTTTCCTGCATTTTATTGTTGGATTCAATATAGCACCATCTTGCCTTATTGTATGTTAAAAACAAAAATAAACCATTAAGACTCTTAAATTATTTATTATAATATGATGTACAGTATATAACATAAATTTGTTTTGTTTTTTGTTTTGATTTTCAGCTGTCCATGTATCTGTTTGTTCATCTGTTCATAAGCAAAGAAAGCATTATTTAAAAAAAAAAAAAAAAAAAAAAAAAGCAGGTCAAATTGTCCTCCGTGAAAAAGGCCTGTCATTGTGATTCTCCTTTCCCACAGTAGGTGGAGTGTGGAGCGCGAGGATCAGTAATCACAGAGCAGGTGCGCTGTTTACCGGAAGACACGCCGCTTTTACCTGTCATGCGTAACCGCCACGCGTAGCGTCGCGTTGAGCCATTTGTTTGTTTGTTTGCGTACAACTTATTACTTGATATAAGTGCGCGTGAGAGGCCGTCGGCTGTGCTGATGGACCTGACGGAGTTCAGATAAATACACCTGAGTTTGGCTGTGCGGACGTTTGGGAATCTGAACTATTCAACCGACCTGCAGCGCAAAAGCGACGCGTCAACGAGGCAAGTACCTGTAGGCCTTTAGAGCCCGATAGCGCCTTGTTTCTTGTTTTTAGTCAAGTTGAATGAGCTGTAATCTCACATTGTCATGTTATTGCAGATCTGTACCCAGAGGGTTGCATCAATATTAACTAAAACATGATTTTCCAGGTGTATGTACCATTAAAAAACCCAAGCTTTTTGTCTTTACAGCCCGTTTGAGTGTCTCCAGGACATTAAAGGCCGGATGTCCCAAAATGTCCTGGTGTTGAATGAAGTGAAAACTGAGGTGTTTCTCTTTGGTCCTCCCGAATCCACCAGCTTTCTGCTTGAAAAGCTGGGCCCACTGCCATCCTGTGAAATGGGATGATTTTTGATTCTGCTTTAAGTTAGGCAAACAGATCAATTCTATAGTGAGGAGCAGTTTCCTCCAACTGTGACGCCCAGTAAAAATAAAACCCCCTTTTTTTATCTTTCCAAGACTGTGAAAAAGTAATCCATGCTTTTACCACTCGTCTGGACCACTGTAACGCCCCTACATGGGGGTCAGTCAGTCTTCACTGTATGCACTGAACACAGCTGCAAGGTTTTAAATGGTTCCTGGAAATGCAAGCACGTTTCCGCTCTACTGGCTTCCCTCCACTGGCTCACTGTCACTTTTTTTGTCACTTTATTTGTCTATAAAGTACTTTGTGGATCGCCTCCCTCCTACCTTTCTGCCCCTTTATTTGACTCCCTGTACCCAGCAGCGCCTTCTCAGTTTCCGACCCCAGTTTGTGGGACAGTTTGCCCCACCACATCAGATCTGCCCTCTCTACAGACTCTTTTAAAGCAAAGCTCAAGGTCCACCTCACCTTTTTAATGCTTTTTAGTAGTCTGTTACACTTGGATTTTATCCTGGTCCCTGTTGTGTGTGATTTTGCTGTCTGCTCTGTTGACCTGATTTTATTCTGCTTATGTCTGTAAAGCATCATGGTCAGCTCATGTTAAATGTGCTTTTGAAATAAATTTCACTTGACTTTTCCCCAGTTTGTGGTCGGGATGGTTATGGTGGTGGAGTCATTGGTTAATGAGATAAGTCTGTGTAATGTTAATTATTTCATGGATGTTGATATCGTAAATAGGTTTGTTACTATTGGTGGTGATTATATATTATAATTGGTGCCCTCAATGAAGCTTTCCTAACCCTAGCCCCGTAAACCGCAACACACATGCTAATAATAGTGGATAGAGTGGACATCCGTGCCTAATGCTGCAGTTTATTGTGAAACGTTGAGTTTCATCTACTGTTGATAACTGACGCTGTGGGGAAGAATCAGTAACATTTTTAATACATAATTTAATAAAGGACTCTCAAAAACTGAGCAAGCACATAAAAAGGTCCAGTTCAAACAGTCAAATGTTTTTTCTGCATCTAATGATATGATTGATGTGTTATTTTTTTAATTTCTCTATGTATTTATTAAATAGGCAGCGCATATTATTTGAGGAGTGTCGAAACCAGCTTGGTCTGGGTGAATTAAGATATGGATGACTTATTAACAATCTCATAAGTGGTGCTTCACTAATAATTTTCACGTCTATATTGTCTGCTTGAGCAGAGAGCGGGATCCTTGATAGGTTTAAGGTTTAACTGAGATCAGTGCCGAATATATCACATGTCATAGGATGTTGGAGGATTTGTAAATTTCTGTTATCATCTTAATAATTAATGGTGATATTGTGGTCCACAGGTGCGTGTAAAAGTCAATGGTGACACCATCGGGTCCAGGGGCGTTGTTATTTGACATGGCTAGACGTGACGACCTGTATTATCAATGAATGTGTTTACTGTGGTTAGGTTAGGCGTGCAATCTGGTTTATAGAGGTTGCTATAGAAAAAAAAATTAAATGTCATGTAATTCATTCATTCCCCACTGGGATTTTAAAAGCTCATATATTAATTTTTTTTCATGTTGTTGCCTGAGTTAATTTGACAGATTTATCACTGTGTTCAAAGTAGTTATATGCTTTTCTATGAGAAACTGGGTGTTGTTTATGTTATTTACTTTTTATGTTGTCTCAGATAGTTATATATATATATATATATATCATCAGCTCTCTTTCCAGTTTTTAGGAGTATGAGGTTATTTTTCCTCATCACTGGTTTGGCTTTTTCTCAGAGTAGTATGTACTGTATTACTGTATTTGTAAGGCTGCTGGAGAGTCATTTAGATCAAGTAATAATGTCCACTTTCTATTCAAGTATGTACTAAATGTATGTATGAAATGCATCTTTGGGATGGCTGCGTCTGATATGAGTGGAGTTGTGAGGAAGTAATTGATTAGGGAGAATTTGTTTTATGTATCTTTAAAGATATTCCTGAAGTGACAGTTCTTCATTTCTGCCTTTGTCTCATCGCAGGTGTTTGAGGAAAAAGTGACGGAGAGATCGATAAAGGAGGAGAGAGAAAAGTCTCCCATCGGGCCTTTTTTTCATGCTGCATTGTGTGGGATTGACACAAGACTAAGCCGAGCCAAATGCAGCCCCGTGCGTCTATATTTACCTCTGCAGAACCTGCCAGTGTGTGTGTAGGATGAAGGCAGGCATAGCACTTCAACAGGAAAACATTGTCAAGATGGCTCGCTGCAACAGCCAAGGAGCAGACTGAAGAGGACTGTTGCAATCTCAGGTAAGACTCTCAGCTGTTTCAGATGCCCTGGGACCCTTCAATCAACAATGAAGAGATCCAGAACCTGCAGAAAGTTTCTGCTCTAAAGGTCTGACAGCAGGATAGATAGAAAGAAGTGATGCAGCCAAAGAGCTTTAAATTGGTTTGTTGTCTTTCCCCTTGTCAGTAAATTGCTCCAGTTAATTCCTGCAGAGTGCACATTACTCACTCACTCATCGTCAACCACTTATCCAGGGACGGGTCGCAGGAGGACATCACATCAAGTATAGTTTCCCCCTTTTTCTGATAGACGGTTTAGCTTGATGCTTATTCTTAATTTAAATTACAAAAGTAAGATCATATAGTGAGTGATGCTTTTTTTCTGACACATTTTACTATGACTTTTTTCAGCATGATATACTGACTTTTTAGGACTTGTAGTTTGACAGTCTGTGCTAGGACTTTTTTTCAAATGCTATACTGTTTTGACATACTATGAGTTGATTTATGATTGTTTTAGACATACTGATTTTTTACACATGCTGTACCTTACTATAACTTTTTATCAGTATACTATACCATAACTTTTTTTTTGACATAATGCAGAGTTTTTTTAATGACTTTTATCGACATGCTATACTTGGACTTTTTCAACATGCTATAATGTATTTTTTTACCATGACTTTCACTTTTTTTCCACATGCTTTTTTTTGTTTGTTTTAAGCACATTATACAATAACATATTATTAAATATATATTAAATACTTAAACAGTATTGTATATTGTATATACTAACTGAATTTTTGTGGCACACGAATAGTGACATTTTAAGAAATCCTTTTGACATACTATGAGATGTTTTATTTTCAATACATTAACTTTTTTACATTTTTGACATTCGACTTTAAAAAAAATCTCAACATACTATATGAATGTTTTGTTTTTGATGCACTATACTATGACTTAAAATACAATTTGACATACTATACTGACTTTTTAATCGTTTCGATATAGTATGATTTTTTTTCTATTTTTGATATGAATTGACTTAAAAAATTTGACATACTATACTATGAGTTTTATTGTTTTTTTCATTGTCTGGACATGCTATACTATGAATTTTTCTATTTCTTCAACATACTATACTATGATTTTTTTTATATTTTTGACATACTATGACTTAAATTTTCGACAAACTACTCTGACTTAAAAATAATTTCGACATACTATACTCGGACTTTCGATTTTTGCAGCATAATATACTGAGTTTTATTATTTTTTCAACATGTTATACTAGGAATTTATGTTTTCGACATATATTATGACTTAAGAAATCTACTATGACTTTTAATCATTTCGACACACTATACTATGAGTTTTTATTGTTTCAGCATACTATACTATGCCTTTTTATATTTTTGAGATATACTATGACTTACTACAACATACTATAACCTTTTTGAAAATTCAACATTCTATACTATTTTTTACAACATAGTATACTTTGACTTTTTTCATTTTTTCGACATACTGTACTATGACATTTTTGACATACTATACAATGAATTTGTAATGTTTTTGACATATACTCAAGAAAAATAATTTTATATTTTTACATATTGTAATATGAAATCTTGTCATACTATACTATGAGTTTTGTGTTGCAAAAAAAATTTAGTATGACTTTCTTAACATACTATGCTATGGATTTGTGATGTCAAAAAAATTTTGACACACTTTACTTGACTATACTATGAATTTTTTAGATACACTATACTATGACTTATTTGTTTCCACATACTATACAATTTCATACTATTAAAGAAAAATTTGGTATGCTATACTATGACATTTTTTATTGTTTCCATACATTATACTATGACTATTTGTGTTTTGACATTATTCTGTGGCTTTTTCTATTTTTTCAAGATACTATACTATGATTTTTTTTTTCTATTTTTGACATATAAAACTGACTTTGAGATATTATACTATGACTTAAAATAACATAGACATCCTATACCTATAAGTCTTTTTTATTATTATTTCTACATACTATACTATGCTTTTGTTCATATTTTCGACATATTACATTGACTTTTAAATTTTTTCGATACTATGACTTTCTATTTTTTTCCCACATACTATACTATGAGTTGTTAGATAAACATACTAAACTACGACCTATTTTCAACATACTATACTATGAATTTTTTTGACCTGTTATACTATGGATTTTTTTGTATTTGACGTACTATACTATGATTTAAAAAAATTCAACATACTATACTATGACTTTATTTTTACAACATACATAGTTTTTTTTATTTTTTCAGCATACTGTAGTATACATTTTTTTGACATACTATACTATGATTTTTTTGTTTTTGACATACTATGCTGTGACTTCAGCAAAAATTCAACACACTATACTGTGACTTTTTTATAGTTTGAACATACTATACAATTACATACTATACTATGTTTATTCATGTTTGACATACCATACTATGGCTTAAAAAATTCAACATGCTATACTATGACTTTTTTTTTAAATCATTTTGACACACTATATGACATTTTTATTGTTTCCACATACTGTACTTTGACATTTTTTTTTACATTTTTGACATTTTATTCTTAATTTTTTTTTTTTTGACATACTATACTATGACTTTTTTTATTGTTTCGACATACTATACCATGACATTTTCTCTTTGAATATGTCATACTATGAATTTTTCTATATTATTTTACATATTATACTATGACTTGAAGTAATCTCAACATACTATATTGAGATTTTTCATTTTAACAAAATTACTTACTATGATTTTTTTAATATTTTTGACATTGTACTATGATTTCAACAAACTTTTGACGTGCTATACTATGACTTTTTTATTGTTTCGACATACTATACGATTAATTTTTTATATTTTTGACATACCATGACTTAAAAAAATCTCGACATACTCTACTATGACTTTTTTTTTTTTTTTTTGACATACTATACTGACTTTTCTATTTCTTCAAAATACTATACAATGAATTTTTTTCAACATACTACACTGTTTATTTGTTTGTGGCATACTATAGTATGACTTATAAAAATTCGACTTGCTATACTATAACTTTTTTTTATTGTTTTAACGCACTATACTATTATTACTACTATTTTTGACACATTTTATACAATGACTTTTTTGTTTCCAATTACTATTCTTTGACTTTCTTTTTTTTTCAATGTTCAATACTATAAATTTTTATATTTTTGACATTATACTATGACTTAAAAATGTTTTTGCATACTATACTACTTTCTTTAATGTTTCGACATACGATAGTATGAGATTTTTTTCTTTTTACAAAATCTCTTACTATAACTTTTTTCAACATACTAAACAATGGTTTTTTTTATATTTTTGACATTATACTATGACTTGAAAAAACTTTTATTGTTCCAACATACTATACAATGAATTTTTTTCAACATACTATAGTATGTTTTTTTGTGTTTTCAACATACTATACTATGACTCTTTTCAGCATTTCGACACACTATGAACTTTTTATATTTTTGACACATACAATGACTTAAAATTTTTTTAGACATTCTATACTATGACTTTTGTAATTGTTTTGAAATAATATACTGTGACTTTTTCTAATTTTTCAACATTCAATACTACATATTTTTAACATGTTATACTGTCACTTAATTTCGACATACTATTCTATGACTTTTTTTAATGTTTCGTCATACTATACGATGAATTTTTCATGTTTTTTTACATATTATAGTATGACTTCAAATCAAATTTAGACATACTATACTGAGATTTTTATTTTTTCGACACACTATTATGATTCTTTTATATTTTTTACATATTATACTATGACTTCAACAAAAATGATATACCATACTCTGACTTTCTATTTCCTCAACATACTAGTTTGAATTTTTGACATACTATACTATGATTTCTAAAAAACAATTTAGACATACTATGACTTTTTTATTGTTTTGACATCCTATACTATGACGTTTCATATTTTTTCAACTAATTATGATTTTTTTAATGTTTTGACATTTTATACTACTTTAATTTTTTTGACATACTATACTATGACTTATTGTATAAAACTTAACTTTTAAAGGCATACTATGCCTTTAAAAAATTAGACATGCTATACTATGACTTTTACTATTTTTTCAACGTACTATACTATGTTTTTTTTGTTTTTGACATACTATACTATGAATTTTTAAATTTTTAAAAATATTTTAGCATGACTTAAAATCACTTTTCGACATACTATGAGATTTTTTTTACCACATACTGTACTATAAGTTTTTTTTTGTATTAAACAGACTAAACTATGAAATTTTTTTCAAAGTACAATATTAGGAATTTTTTGAGATACTATACTATTTTTTTTATTTTTTATACATTCTATACCATGACTTATTTATGTTTTTGACAAATTATACTATGAATTTTTTAATCATTTCGACTTACTATACTTTTTTTTACTTTTTCAATATTTTGTATTGTGTATACTATATTACTATGAATTTTTCTGTTTTTTTACATATTATGACCTGAAAAATATCTCGACCTATTATGAGATTTTTATATTTTTGACATTGTACAATGACTTACTTGACGTACTATACTATGACTTTTTTTATTGTTTCGACATACTATACTATTAATTTTTTTATATTTTGACATATTATACTATGACTTGAAAAAATCTCGACATACTATACTATGGCTTTTTCTATTTCTTCAACATATGCTATGAATTTTTTCAACATACTATACTATATTTATGTATGTTATTGATGTTTTTGACTTAAGTCCATCCATCCATCCATCCATCCATCGATCGATCGTTCGTCAACCGCTTATCCCGTTAGGGGTAGGGGGGGCTGGAGCCGATCCCAGCTGGCATTGGGCAAAGGCAGGGTTCACCCTGGACAGGTCGCCAGTCCATCGCAGGGCACATAGAGACAGACAACATATAGACAGACAACCATTCACGCTCACATCCACACCTACGGGCAATTTAGAGTCATCAATTAACCTAAATTGCATGTTTTTGGACTGTGGGAGGAAGCCGGAGTACCCGGAGAAAACCCACGCTTACACGGGGAGAACATGCAAACTCCACACAGAAGAGCCGCAAGCCGGAATCGAACCTGCGACCCTCTTGCTGTGAGGCGACAGCGCTAACCACTACACCACCGTGCAGCCCTTTTTGACTTAAGTATGACTTATAAAAATTCGACATGCAATACTATAACTTTTTTATTGTTTGAACACTCTATACTATGACTTTTTTGTTTCCACATCCTATACTATGACTTTTTTTAAATTATTTTTGATATTTTATACTATGACCTGAAAATAGTTTTGACATACTGTACTATGACTTTTTTTTTTGTTTTGACATACTATACTATGACTTTTTGTACTTTTTCAACATGCTATTCAGTAATTTTTTCTGTATTTTTTACATATTATACTATGACTTTAAAAAAAAATTTGACATAGTATACTTTTTATATTATACTTTTTTATTGTTTCAACATACTATACAATGACTTTTTTTTTTTTTATTTAATTTTTTTTAAGTTTTTAAATATTTTTTTATATATTTCTTTATATATTATTATATATATATACCATATTTTTATATATATATATATTTTAAATACACTATAAATATATATATATATATATTATATATATATATATATATATATATATATATATATATATATATATATATATATATAAAAAATAAAAAAAAAAAAAAAAAAATATATATATATATACTTACTAAAAAATTCACATACTATAGTATGACTTTTTCCTATTTTTTCAACATACTTTGCTGTAAATTTCTCTATTTTTGACAGATACTATGACTTACATTTTTTGGCATACTATACTATGATTTTTATTGTATTATACTTTACTTTTAAAGGCATAGTATAATATGCCTTAAAAAGTTACATTTTTAGACAGACATATAGACATGCTATACCATGACTTGTACTATTTTTTCGACATACTCTGCTATGATTTTGTTTTCGACATATTATACTATGAAGGTTTTTTTTATGTTTTACATATAGTATGGCTTAAAATTAAATTGTTTTTGATATAGTACACTATGACTTAATATTCACTTATTAACTACTGGGCGGCAGTAGCTCAGTCTGTAGGGAGTTGGCTTGGGAACCGGAGGGTCACCGGTTCAAGTCCCAACATGGACCGAAAACTGAGTGTGAACTGGTAGCTGGAGAGGTGCCAGTTTACCTCTTGGGCACTGCCGAGGTGCCCCTGAGCAAGGCACCAAACCCCCAACTGCTCGGGGCGCTTGTCTGGAGCAGCCCCCTCACTCTGACATCTCTCCATTGTTGCATGTGTGTGTGTGTTTGTGTGCATGTACCATGTATAAGTTCAACAGAGTGTAAATTGAATTTCCCCACTGTGGGACTAATAAAGGTAGATCTTCTTCTTCTTCTTCTTTTCTTTTTGACACGCCATAATATGACTTTTTTATTCTTTCCACATACTATACTATGGCTTTTTTTATTGTTTCCATACACTATACCAGGACTTTTTATATTTTTGACATATTATGCTGTGACTTAAAAGGTTTTCGACATACTATACTATGACCTTTTATTATTTTAACATATTAAAATTGACATAGTACACTATGACTTTTTTTGTGTTTTGACATACTATACTGTTTTTTATTTTTTTTCACACACTATGCTGCGAATTTTTTACATTTTTGACATACTATGACTTAAAAAAATTCAACATACTATACTATGATTTTTTTTTTAAATATTTTTGACATATACTATGGCTTTTTTGAAAAAATTCATGAGAAAAGTCATAATATAGTATGTCAAAATTTCATGATAAACAAGGCATAGTGTTGAATCTTGAAAAATTTCATGTTAATCATATTGTAGTTTGTAAAAAGGTTTTATGATAAAAAGGTCAGAGTATAGTATGTCGAAACATTTCATGAAAAACAGGTCATAGTATTGAATCTTGAAAAATTTCATGTTAACATTCATATTATAGCAATATTATCATTAAAATAAGTCAAGTTATATTATGTTGAAAAATTTCGTGAAAAAAATGTCATAGTATAGTATGTCGAAATTTTTCGATGAAAACGTAAATTTTTTTGATGTTGAAAAAAGTCATAAAAACGGTCGTATTATAGCATGTAAAATGATTCTATGGTGGAAAAAAGTCACTTTGTGAAATGTTGGAAAATTTTACAAAAAAACACGTCATAGTATAGTATATCGAAATTTTTCGATGAAAACGTCAAATTTTTTTGATGTTAAAAAATTCATCAAAACGGTCGTATTATAGCATGTAAAATGATTCTATGGTGGAAAAAAGTCATTTCGTGAAATGTTGGAAAATTTTGCAATCAAAAAACGTCAGTATAATGTGTCGAAATTTTTCGATGAAAACGTCAATTTTTTTGATGTTGAAAAAAATCATAAAAACGGTCGTATTATAGCATGTAAAATGATTCTATGGTGGTACAAATTCATTTCATGAAATGTTGGAAAATTTTACAAAAAAAATGTCATAGTATAGTATGTCGAAATTTTTCGATGAAAACGTCAAATTTTTTTGATGTCGAATATAATCATGAAAGCTGTCGTATTATAGCATGTAAAATGATTCTATGGTGGAAAAAAGTCACTTTGTGAAATGTTGGAAAATTTTACAAAAAAAAACGTCATAGTGTAGTATATCGAAATTTTTCGATGAAAACGTCAAATTTTTTTGATGTCGAAAAAAGTCATGAAAAACGGTCGTATTATAGCATGTAAAATGCTTGTATGGTGGAAAAAAGTCACTTCGTGAAATGTTGGAAAATTTTACAAAAAAAGACGTCATAGTATAGTATATCGAAATTTTTCGATGACAACGTCAAATTTTTTTGATGTTAAAAAATTCATCAAAACGGTCGTATTATAGCATGTAAAATGATTCTATGGTGGAAAAAAGTCATTTCGTGAAATGTTGGAAAATTTTACAAAAAAAAATGTCATAGTATAGTATGTCGAAATTTTTCGATGAAAACGTCAAATTTTTTTGATGTCGAAAATAATCATGAAAACGGTCGTATTATAGCATGTAAAATGATTCTATGGTGGAAAAAAGTCACTTCGTGAAATGTTGGAAAATTTTACAAAAAAAAATGTCATAGTATAGTATGTCGAAATTTTTCGATGAAAAGGTAAAAAAGTTTTTGATGTTGACAAAAATCATGAAAACGGTCGTATAATAGCATGTAAAATGATTCTATGGTGGAAAAAAGTCATTTCATGAAATGTTGGAAAATTTTACAAAAAAAAAAGTCATAGTATGTCGAATTTTTTCGATGAAAAGGTAAACATTTTTTTGATGTTGAAAAAAGTCATGAAAACAGTCGTATTATAGCATGTAAAATGATTCTATGGTGGAAAAAAGTCATTTCGTGAAATGTTGGAAAATTTTACAAAAAAAAAATGTCACAGTATAGTATGTCGAAACTTTTCGATGAAAACGTCATTTTTTTTTGATGTTGAAAAAAAACAATGAAAAAGGTCGTATTAAAGCATGTAAAATGATTCTATGGTGGAAAAAATTCATTTCGTGAAATGCTGGAAAATTTTACAAAAAAAAAACGTCATAGTATAGTATATCGAAATTTTTTGATGAAAACATCAATTTTTTTGATGTTGAAAAAAATCATGAAAACGGTCGTATTATAGCATGTAAAATGATTCTATGGTGGAAAAAAGTCATTTTGTGAAATGTTGGAAAATTTTACAAAAAAAAAATGTCATAGTATAGTATGTCAAAATTTTTCGATGAAAACGTCAAATTTTTTTGATGTTGAAAAAAATCATGAAAACGGTCGTATTATAGCATGTAAAATGATTCTATGGTGGAAAAAAGTCACTTCGTGAAATGTTGGAAAATTTTACAAAAAAAAAGTCATAGTATGTCGAATTTTTTCGATGAAAAGGTAAACTTTTTTTGATGTTGAAAAAAGTCATGAAAACAGTCGTATTATAGCATGTAAAATGATTCTATGGTGGAAAAAAGTCATTTCGTGAAATGCTGGAAAATTTTACAAAAAAAAAAACGTCATAGTATAGTATGTCGAAATTTTTCGATGAAAACGTCAATTATTTTTTGATGTTGAAAAAAATCATGAAAACGATCGTATTATAGCATGTAAAATGATTCTATGGTGGAAAAAATTCATTTCGTGAAATGCTGGAAAATTTTACAAAAAAAAAACGTCATAGTATAGTATATCGAAATTTTTCGATGAAAACGTCATTTTTTTTTGATGTTGAAAAAAATCATAAAAACGGTCGTATTATAGCATGTAAAATGATTCTATGGTGGAAAAAAGTCATTTCGTGAAATGTTGGAAAATTTTACAAAAAAAAATGTCATAGTATAGTATGTCGAAATTTTTCGATGAAAACGTCAAATTTTTTTGATGTCGAAAATAATCATGAAAACGGTCGTATTATAGCATGTAAAATGATTCTATGGTGGAAAAAAGTCACTTCGTGAAATGTTGGAAAATTTTACAAAAAAAAATGTCATAGTATAGTATGTCGAAATTTTTCGATGAAAAGGTCAAATAGTTTTTGATGTTGACAAAAATCATGAAAACGGTCGTATAATAGCATGTAAAATGATTCTATGGTGGAAAAAAGTCATTTCATGAAATGTTGGAAAATTTTACAAAAAAAAAGTCATAGTATAGTATGTCGAATTTTTTCGATGAAAAGGTAAACATTTTTTTGATGTTGAAAAAAGTCATGAAAACAGTCGTATTATAGCATGTAAAATGATTCTATGGTGGAAAAAAGTCATTTCGTGAAATGTTGGAAAATTTTACAAAAAAAAAAATGTCACAGTATAGTATGTCGAAACTTTTCGATGAAAACGTCATTTTTTTTTGATGTTGAAAAAAAAATGAAAAAGGTCGTATTAAAGCATGTAAAATGATTCTATGGTGGAAAAAATTCATTTCGTGAAATGTTGGAAAATTTTACAAAAAAAAAACGTCATAGTATAGTATATCGAAATTTTTCGATGAAAACATCAATTTTTTTGATGTTGAAAAAAATCATGAAAACGGTCGTATTATAGCATGTAAAATGATTCTATGGTGGAAAAAAGTCATTTTGTGAAATGTTGGAAAATTTTACAAAAAAAAATGTCATAGTATAGTATGTCAAAATTTTTCGATGAAAACGTCAAATTTTTTTGATGTTGAAAAAAATCATGAAAACGGTCGTATTATAGCATGTAAAATGATTCTATGGTTGAAAAAAGTCACTTCGTGAAATGTTGGAAAATTTTACAAAAAAAACTGTCATAGTATAGTATGTCGAAATTTTTCGATGAAAACGTCATTTTTTTTGATGTTGAAAAAAATCATGAAAACGGTCGTATTAAAGCATGTAAAATGATTCTATGGTGGAAAAAATTCATTTCGTGAAATGCTGGAAAATTTTACAAAAAAAAACGTCATAGTATAGTATATCGAAATTTTTTGATGAAAACGTCAATTTTTTTTTGATGTTGAAAAAAGTCATAAAAACGGTCGTATTATAGCATGTAAAATGCTTGTATGGTGGAAAAAAGTCACTTCGTGAAATGTTGGAAAATTTTACAAAAAAAAACGTCATAGTATAGTATATCGAAATTTTTCGATGAAAACGTCAAATCTTTTTGATGTTAAAAAATTCATCAAAACGGTCGTATTATAGCATGTAAAATGATTCTATGGTGGAAAAAAGTCATTTCGTGAAATGTTGGAAAATTTTGCAATCAAAAAACGTCAGTATAATGTGTCGAAATTTTTCGATGAAAACGTCAATTTTTTTGATGTTGAAAAAAGTCATAAAAACGGTCGTATTATAGCATGTAAAATGATTCTATGGTGGTACAAATTCATTTCATGAAATGTTGGAAAATTTTACAAAAAAACGTCATAGTATAGTATGTCGAAATTTTTCGATGAAAACGTCAAATTTTTTTGATGTCGAATATAATCATGAAAACTGTCGTTTTATAGCATGTAAAATGATTCTATGGTGGAAAAAAGTCACTTTGTGAAATGTTGGAAAATTTTACAAAAAAAAAGTCATAGTATAGTATGTCTATGAAAACGTCAAATTTTTTTGATGTTGAAAAAAGTCAAAAACAGTCGTATTATAGCATGTAAAATGCTTGTATGGTGGAAAAAAGTCACTTCGTGAAATGTTGGAAAATTTTACAAAAAAACCGTCATAGTATAGTATATCGAAATTTTTCGATGAAAACGTCAAATTTTTTTGATGTTAAAAAATTCATCAAAACGGTCGTATTATAGCATGTAAAATGATTCTATGGTGGAAAAAAGTCACTTCGTGAAATGTTGGAAAATTTTACCAAAAAAAAGTATAGTATGTCGAAATTTTTTGATGAAAAGGTAAAAAAATTTTTTGATGTTGACAAAAATCATGAAAACGGTCGTATAATAGCATGTAAAATGATTCTATGGTGGAAAAAAGTCATTTCATGAAATGTTGGAAAATTTTACAAAAAAAAAAGTCATAGTATGTCGAATTTTTTCGATGAAAAGGTAAACATTTTTTTGATGTTGAAAAAGTCCTGAAAACGGTCGTATTATAGCATGTAAAATGATTCTATGGTGGAAAAAAGTCATTTCGTGAAATGTTGGATTTTTTGAAAAAAGTCATGAAAACAGTCGTATTATAGCATGTAAAATGATTCTATGGTGGAAAAAATTCATTTCGTGAAATGCTGGAAAATTTTACAAAAAAAAAACGTCATAGTATAGTATATCGAAATTTTTTGATGAAAACATCAATTTTTTTGATGTTGAAAAAAATCATGAAAACGGTCGTATTATAGCATGTAAAATGATTCTATGGTGGAAAAAAGTCATTTCGTGAAATGTTGGAAAATTTTACAAAAAAAAAATGTCATAGTATAGTATGTCGAAATTTTTCGATGAAAACGTCAAATTTTTTTGATGTCGAAAAAAATCATGAAAACGGTAGTATTATAGCATGTAAAATGATTCTATGGTGGAAAAAAGTCACTTTGTGAAATGTTGGAAAATTTTACAAAAAAAAATGTCATAGTATAGTATGTCGAAATTTTTCGATGAAAATGTCAAATTTTTTTGATGTTGACAAAAATCATGAAAACGGTCGTATTATAGCATGTAAAATGATTCTATGGTGGAAAAAAGTCATTTCGTGAAATGTTGGAAAATTTTACAAAAAAAACGTCATAGTATAGTATGTCGAAATTTTTCGATGAAAACGTCAAAATTTTTTGATGTTGAAAAAAGTCATGAAAACGGTCGTATTATAGCATGTAAAATGATTCTATGGTGGTACAAATTCATTTCATGAAATGTTGGAAAATTTTACAAAAAAATGTCATAGTATAGTATGTCGAAATTTTTCGATGAAAACGTCAAATTTTTTTGATGTCGAATATAATCATGAAAACTGTCGTTTTATAGCATGTAAAATGATTCTATGGTGGAAAAAAGTCACTTTGTGAAATGTTGGAAAATTTTACAAAAAAAAAAGTCATAGTATAGTATGTCTATGAAAACGTCAAATTTTTTTGATGTTGAAAAAACTCAAAAACGGTCGTATTATAGCATGTAAAATGCTTGTATGGTGGAAAAAAGTCACTTCGTGAAATGTTGGAAAATTTTACAAAAAAAAACGTCATAGTATAGTATATCGAAATTTTTCGATGAAAACGTCAAATTTTTTTGATGTTAAAAAATTCATCAAAACGGTCGTATTATAGCATGTAAAATGATTCTATGGTGGAAAAAAGTCATTTCGTGAAATGTTGGAAAATTTTACAAAAAAAAAACGTCATAGTATAGTATGTCGAAATTTTTCGATGAAAACGTCAAATTTTTTTGATGTCGAAAATAATCATGAAAACGGTCGTATTATAGCATGTAAAATGATTCTATGGTGGAAAAAAGTCATTTCATGAAATGTTGGAAAATTTTACCAAAAAAAGTCATAGTATAGTATGTCGAAATTTTTCGATGAAAACGTCAAAAAAATTTTGATGTTGACAAAAATCATGAAAACGGTCGTATTATAGCATGTAAAATGATTCTATGGTGGAAAAAAGTCACTTTCGTGAAATGTTGGAAAATTTTACAAAAAAAAAGTCATAGTATAGTATGTCGAAATTTTTCGATGAAAACGTCAAATTTTTTTGATGTTAAAAAATTCATCAAAACGGTCGTATTATAGCATGTAAAATGATTCTATGGTGGAAAAAAGTCATTTCGTGAAATGTTGGAAAATTTTACAAAAAAAAATGTCATAGTATAGTATGTCGAAATTTTTCGATGAAAATGTCAAATTTTTTTGATGTTGACAAAAATCATGAAAACGGTCGTATAATAGCATGTAAAATGATTCTATGGTGGAAAAAAGTCATTTCATGAAATGTTGGAAAATTTTACCAAAAAAAAGTCATAGTATAGTATGTCGAATTTTTTCGATGAAAAGGTAACATTTTTTTGATGTTGAAAAAAATCATGAAAACGGTCGTATTATAGCATGTAAAATGATTCTATGGTGGAAAAAAGTCATTTCGTGAAATGTTGGAAAATTTTACAAAAAAAAAAGTCATAGCATAGATGTCGAAATTTTTCGATGAAAACGTCAACATTTTTTTATGTTGAAAAAAATCATGAAAACGGTCGTATTATAGCATGTAAAATGATTCTATGGTGGAAAAAAGTCATTTCATGAAATGTTGGAAAATTTTACAAAAAAAGTCATAGTATATATGTCGAAATTTTTCGATGAAAAGGAATGTGACAAAAGTCATGAAAACAGTCGTATTATAGCATGTAAAATGATTCTATGGTGGAAAAAAGTCATTTCGTGAAATGCTGGAAAATTTTACAAAAAAAAAACGTCATAGTATAGTATATCGAATTTTTTCGATGAAAACATCAATATTTTTTGATGTTGAAAAAAATCATGAAAACGGTCGTATTATAGCATGTAAAATGATTCTATGGTGGAAAAAGTCATTTCGTGAAATGTTGGAAAATTTTACAAAAAAAAATGTCATGGTATAGTATGTCGAAATTTTTTGATGAAAACGTCAAATTTTTTTGATGTCGAAAATAATCATGAAAACGGTCGTATTATAGCATGTAAAATGATTCTATGGTGGAAAAACGTCACTTTGTGAAATGTTGGAAAATTTTACAAAAAAAATGTCATAGTATAGTATGTCGAAATTTTTCGATGAAAATGTCAAATTTTTTTGATGTTGACAAAAATCATGAAAACGGTCGTATAATAGCATGTAAAATGATTCTATGGTGGAAAAAAGTCATTTCATGAAATGTTGGAAAATTTTACAAAAAAAAAGTCATAGTATAGTATGTCGAATCTTTTCGATGAAAAGGTAAACATTTTTTTGATGTTGAAAAAAGTCATGAAAACGGTCGTATTATAGCATATAAAATGATTCTATGGTGGAAAAAAGTCATTTCGTGAAATGTTGGAAAATTTTACAAAAAAAAAAATGTCATAGTATAGTATGTCGAAATTTTTCGATGAAAACGTCATTTTTTTTTATGTTGAAAAAAATCATGAAAACGATCGTATCAAAGCATGTAAAATGATTCTATGGTGGAAAAAATTCATTTCGTGAAATGCTGGAAAATTTTACAAAAAAAAAACGTCATAGTATAGTATATCGAAATTTTTTGATGAAAACATCAATTTTTTTTGATGTTGAAAAAAGTCATAAAAACGGTCGTATTATAGCATGTAAAATGATTCTATGGTGGAAAAAAGTCATTTCGTGAAATGTTGGAAAATTTTACAAAAAAAAACATCATAGTATAGTATATCGAAATTTTTCGATGAAAACGTCAAATCTTTTTGATGTTAAAAAATTCATCAAAACGGTCGTATTATAGCATGTAAAATGATTCTATGGTGGAAAAAAGTCATTTCGTGAAATGTTGGAAAATTTTGCAATCAAAAAACGTCAGTATAATGTGTCGAAATTTTTCGATGAAAACGTCAATTTTTTTGATGTTGAAAAAAGTCATAAAAACGGTCGTATTATAGCATGTAAAATGATTCTATGGTGGTACAAATTCATTTCATGAAATGTTGGAAAATTTTACAAAAAAAAACGTCATAGTATAGTATGTCGAAATTTTTCGATGAAAACGTCAAATTTTTTTGATGTCGAATATAATCATGAAAACTGTCGTTTTATAGCATGTAAAATGATTCTATGGTGGAAAAAAGTCACTTTGTGAAATGTTGGAAAATTTTACAAAAAAAAAGTCATAGTATAGTATGTCTATGAAAACGTCAAATTTTTTTGATGTTGAAAAAAGTCATGAAAACAGTCGTATTATAGCATGTAAAATGCTTCTATGGTGGAAAAAAGTCATTTCGTGAAATGTTGGAAAATTTTACAAAAAAACATGTCATAGTATAGTATATCGAAATTTTTCGATGAAAACGTCAAATTTTTTTGATGTTAAAAAATTCATCAAAACGGTCGTATTATAGCATGTAAAATGATTCTATGGTGGAAAAAAGTCACTTCGTGAAATGTTGGAAAATTTTACCAAAAAAAGTATAGTATGTCGAAATTTTTCGATGAAAAGGTAAAAAATTTTTTGATGTTGACAAAAATCATGAAAACGGTCGTATAATAGCATGTAAAATGATTCTATGGTGGAAAAAAGTCATTTCATGAAATGTTGGAAAATTTTACAAAAAAAAAGTCATAGTATGTCGAATTTTTTCGATGAAAAGGTAAACATTTTTTTGATGTTGAAAAAGTCCTGAAAACAGTCGTATTATAGCATGTAAAATGATTCTATGGTGGAAAAAAGTCATTTCGTGAAATGTTGGATGAAAAAAGTCATGAAAACAGTCGTATTATAGCATGTAAAATGATTCTATGGTGGAAAAAATTCATTTCGTGAAATGCTGGAAAATTTTACAAAAAAAAAACGTCATAGTATAGTATATCGAAATTTTTTGATGAAAACATCAATTTTTTTGATGTTGAAAAAAATCATGAAAACGGTCGTATTATAGCATGTAAAATGATTCTATGGTGGAAAAAGTCATTTCGTGAAATGTTGGAAAATTTTACAAAAAAAAATGTCATAGTATAGTATGTCGAAATTTTTCGATGAAAACGTCAAATTTTTTTGATGTCGAAAATAATCATGAAAACGGTAGTATTATAGCATGTAAAATGATTCTATGGTGGAAAAAAGTCACTTTGTGAAATGTTGGAAAATTTTACAAAAAAAAATGTCATAGTATAGTATGTCGAAATTTTTCGATGAAAATGTCAAATTTTTTTGATGTTGACAAAAATCATGAAAACGGTCGTATAATAGCATGTAAAATGATTCTATGGTGGAAAAAAGTCATTTCATGAAATGTTGGAAAATTTTACAAAAAAAAAGTCATAGTATAGTATGTCGAATCTTTTCGATGAAAAGGTAAACATTTTTTGATGTTGAAAAAAGTCATGAAAACGGTCGTATTATAGCATATAAAATGATTCTATGGTGGAAAAAAGTCATTTCGTGAAATGTTGGAAAATTTTACAAAAAAAAAATGTCATAGTATAGTATGTCGAAATTTTTCGATGAAAACGTCAATTTTTTTTGATGTTGAAAAAAATCATGAAAACGGTCGTATTAAAGCATGTAAAATGATTCTATGGTGGAACAAATTCATTTCGTGAAATGTTGGAAAATTTTACAAAAAAAAATGTCATAGTATAGTATGTCGAAATTTTTCGATGAAAACGTCAAATTTTTTTGATGTCGAAAATAATCATGAAAACGGTCGTATTATAGCATGTAAAATGATTCTATGGTGGAAAAAAGTCACTTTGTGAAATGTTGGAAAATTTTACAAAAAAAAATGTCATAGTATAGTATGTCGAAATTTTTCGATGAAAATGTCAAATTTTTTTGATGTTGACAAAAATCATGAAAACGGTCGTATAATAGCATGTAAAATGATTCTATGGTGGAAAAAAGTCATTTCATGAAATGTTGGAAAATTTTACAAAAAAAAAGTCATAGTATAGTATGTCGAATCTTTTCGATGAAAAGGTAAACATTTTTTGATGTTGAAAAAAGTCATGAAAACGGTCGTATTATAGCATATAAAATGATTCTATGGTGGAAAAAAGTCATTTCGTGAAATGTTGGAAAATTTTACAAAAAAAAAACGTCATAGTATAGTGTGTCGAAATTTTTCGATGAAAACGTCAATTTTTTTTGATGTTGAAAAAAGTCATGAAAACGGTCGTATTATAGCATGTAAAATGATTCTATGGTGGAAAAAATTCATTTCATGAAATGTTGGAAAATTTTACAAAAAAAAACGTCATAGTATAGTATGTCGAAATTTTTCGATGAAAACGTCAAATTTTTTTGATGTCGAAAAAAATCATGAAAACTGTCGTTTTATAGCATGTAAAATGATTCTATGGTGGAAAAAAGTCACTTTGTGAAATGTTGGAAAATTTTACAAAAAAAAAAGTCATAGTATAGTATGTCGAATTTTCATGAAAACGTCAAATTTTTTTGATGTTGAAAAAACTCATGAAAACGGTCGTATTATAGCATGTAAAATGCTTGTATGGTGGAAAAAAGTCACTTCGTGAAATGTTGGAAAATTTTACAAAAAAACAACGTCATAGTATAGTATATCGAAATTTTTCGATGAAAACGTCAAATTTTTTTGATGTTGAAAAAAATCATGAAAACGGTCGTATTATAGCATGTAAAATGATTCTATGGTGGAAAAAAGTCACTTCGTGAAATGTTGGAAAATTTTACAAAAAAAAATGTCATAGTATAGTATGTCGAAATTTTTCGATGAAAACGTCAAATTTTTTTGATGTCGAAAATAATCATGAAAACGGTAGTATTATAGCATGTAAAATGATTCTATGGTGGAAAAAAGTCATTTCATGAAATGTTGGAAAATTTTACCAAAAAAAGTCATAGTATAGTATGTCGAAATTTTTCGATGAAAAGGTAAAAAAAATTTTGATGTTGACAAAAATCATGAAAACGGTCGTATAATAGCATGTAAAATGATTCTATGGTGGAAAAAAGTCATTTCGTGAAATGTTGGAAAATTTCACAAAAAAAAAATGTCATAGTATAGTATGTCGAAATTTTTCGATGAAAACGTCATTTTTTTTTGATGTTGAAAAAAATCATGAAAACGGTCGTATTAAAGCATGTAAAATGATTCTATAGTGGAAAAAAGTCATTTCGTGAAATGTTGGAAAATTTTACAAAAAAAAATGTCATAGTATAGTATGTCGAAATTTTTCGATGAAAACGTCAAATTTTTTTGATGTCGAAAATAATCATGAAAACGGTAGTATTATAGCATGTAAAATGATTCTATGGTGGAAAAAAGTCATTTCGTGAAATGTTGGAAAATTTTACAAAAAAAAATGTCATAGTATAGTATGTCGAAATTTTTCGATGAAAATGTCAAATTTTTTTGATGTTGACAAAAATCATGAAAACGGTCGTATAATAGCATGTAAAATGATTCTATGGTGGAAAAAAGTCATTTCATGAAATGTTGGAAAATTTTACAAAAAAAAAGTCATAGTATAGTATGTCGAATCTTTTCGATGAAAAGGTAACATTTTTTTGATGTTGAAAAAAATCATGAAAACGGTCGTATTATAGCATGTAAAATGATTCTATGGTGGAAAAAAGTCATTTCGTGAAATGTTGGAAAATTTTACAAAAAAAAATGTCATAGTATAGTATGTCGAAATTTTTCGATGAAAACGTCAAATTTTTTTGATGTTGAAAAAAATCATGAAAACGGTCGTATTATAGCATGTAAAATGATTCTATGGTGGAAAAAAGTCATTTCATGAAATGTTGGAAAATTTTACCAAAAAAAGTCATAGTATAGTATGTCGAAATTTTTCGATGAAAAGGTAAAAAATTTTTTGATGTTGACAAAAATCATGAAAACGGTCGTATAATAGCATGTAAAATGATTCTATGGTGGAAAAAAGTCATTTCATGAAATGTTGGAAAATTTTACAAAAAAAAAGTCATAGTATAGTATGTCGAATCTTTTCGATGAAAAGGTAAACATTTTTTGATGTTGAAAAAAGTCATGAAAACGGTCGTATTATAGCATGTAAAATGATTCTATGGTGGAAAAAAGTCATTTCGTGAAATGTTGGAAAATTTTACAAAAAAAAATGTCATGGTATAGTATGTCGAAATTTTTCGATGAAAACGTCAAATTTTTTTGATGTTGAAAAAAATCATGAAAACGGTCGTATTATAGCATGTAAAATGATTCTATGGTGGAAAAAAGTCACTTCGTGAAATGTTGGAAAATTTTACAAAAAAAAGTCATAGTATAGTATGTCGAAATTTTTCGATGAAAAGGTCAAAATTTTTTTGATGTTGACAAAAATCATGAAAACGGTCGTATAATAGCATGTAAAATGATTCTATGGTGGAAAAAAGTCATTTCATGAAATGTTGGAAAATTTTACAAAAAAAAAGTCATAGTATAGTATGTCGAATTTTTTCGATGAAAAGGTAAACATTTTTTTGATGTTGAAAAAAATCATGAAAACGGTCGTATTATAGCATGTAAAATGATTCTATGGTGGAAAAAAGTCATTTCGTGAAATGTTGGAAAATTTTACAAAAAAAAAATGTCATAGTATAGTATGTCGAAATTTTTCGATGAAAACGTCATTTTTTTTTATGTTGAAAAAAATCATGAAAACGATCGTATTAAAGCATGTAAAATGATTCTATGGTGGAAAAAATTCATTTCGTGAAATGCTGGAAAATTTTACAAAAAAAAAACGTCATAGTATAGTATATCGAAATTTTTTGATGAAAACGTCAATTTTTTTTGATGTTGAAAAAAGTCATGAAAACGGTCGTATTATAGCATGTAAAATGATTCTATGGTGGAAAAAAGTCATTTCGTGAAATGTTGGAAAATTTTACAAAAAAAAATGTCATAGTATAGTATGTCGAAATTTTTCGATGAAAACGTCAAATTTTTTTGATGTCGAAAATAATCATGAAAACGGTCGTATTATAGCATGTAAAATGATTCTATGGTGGAAAAAAGTCACTTCGTGAAATGTTGGAAAATTTTACAAAAAAAAATGTCATAGTATAGTATGTCGAAATTTTTCGATGAAAAGGTCAAAAAGTTTTTGATGTTGACAAAAATCATGAAAACGGTCGTATAATAGCATGTAAAATGATTCTATGGTGGAAAAAAGTCATTTCATGAAATGTTGGAAAATTTTACAAAAAAAAAGTCATAGTATAGTATGTCGAATCTTTTCGATGAAAAGGTAAACATTTTTTGATGTTGAAAAAAGTCATGAAAACGGTCGTATTATAGCATGTAAAATGATTCTATTGTGGAAAAAAGTCATTTCGTGAAATGTTGGAAAATTTTACAAAAAAAAAAATGTCATAGTATAGTATGTCGAAATTTTTCGATGAAAACGTCATTTTTTTTTGATGTTGAAAAAAATCATGAAAACGGTCGTATTAAAGCATGTAAAATGATTCTATGGTGGAAAAAATTCATTTCGTGAAATGTTGGAAAATTTTACAAAAAAAAAAACGTCATAGTATAGTATATCGAAATTTTTTGATGAAAACATCAATTTTTTTGATGTTGAAAAAAATCATGAAAACGGTCGTATTATAGCATGTAAAATGATTTTATGGTGGAAAAAAGTCATTTTGTGAAATGTTGGAAAATTTTACAAAAAAAAATGTCATAGTATAGTATGTCGAAATTTTCGATGAAAACGTCAAATTTTTTTGATGTTGAAAAAAATCATGAAAACGGTCGTATTATAGCATGTAAAATGATTCTATGGTTGAAAAAAGTCACTTCGTGAAATGTTGGAAAATTTTACAAAAAAAAAAGTCATAGTATAGTATGTCGAATCTTTTCGATGAAAAGGTAAACATTTTTTGATGTTGAAAAAAGTCATGAAAACGGTCGTATTATAGCATATAAAATGATTCTATGGTGGAAAAAAGTCATTTCGTGAAATGTTGGAAAATTTTGCAATCAAAAAACGTCAGTATAATGTGTCGAAATTTTTCGATGAAAACGTCAATTTTTTTGATGTTGAAAAAAGTCATAAAAACGGTCGTATTATAGCATGTAAAATGATTCTATGGTGGTACAAATTCATTTCATGAAATGTTGGAAAATTTTACAAAAAAAAGTCATAGTATAGTATGTCGAAATTTTTCGATGAAAACGTCAAATTTTTTTGATGTCGAATATAATCATGAAAACTGTCGTTTTATAGCATGTAAAATGATTCTATGGTGGAAAAAAGTCACTTTGTGAAATGTTGGAAAATTTTACAAAAAAAATGTCATAGTATAGTATGTCGAAATTTTTCGATGAAAACGTCAAATTTTTTTGATGTTGACAAAAATCATGAAAACGGTCGTATAATAGCATGTAAAATGATTCTATGGTGGAAAAAAGTCATTTCATGAAATGTTGGAAAATTTTACAAAAAAAAAGTCATAGTATAGTATGTCGAATCTTTTCGATGAAAAGGTAAACATTTTTTGATGTTGAAAAAAGTCATGAAAACGGTCGTATTATAGCATATAAAATGATTCTATGGTGGAAAAAAGTCATTTCGTGAAATGTTGGAAAATTTTGCAATCAAAAAACGTCAGTATAATGTGTCGAAATTTTTCGATGAAAACGTCAATTTTTTTGATGTTGAAAAAAGTCATAAAAACGGTCGTATTATAGCATGTAAAATGATTCTATGGTGGTACAAATTCATTTCATGAAATGTTGGAAAATTTTACAAAAAAAGTCATAGTATAGTATGTCGAAATTTTTCGATGAAAACGTCAAATTTTTTTGATGTCGAATATAATCATGAAAACTGTCGTTTTATAGCATGTAAAATGATTCTATGGTGGAAAAAAGTCACTTTGTGAAATGTTGGAAAATTTTACAAAAAAAAAAGTCATAGTATAGTATGTCTATGAAAACGTCAAATTTTTTTGATGTTGAAAAAACTCAAAAACGGTCGTATTATAGCATGTAAAATGCTTGTATGGTGGAAAAAAGTCACTTCGTGAAATGTTGGAAAATTTTACAAAAAAAACGTCATAGTATAGTATATCGAAATTTTTCGATGAAAACGTCAAATTTTTTTGATGTTGAAAATAATCATGAAAACGGTCGTATTATAGCATGTAAAATGATTCTATGGTGGAAAAAAGTCACTTCGTGAAATGTTGGAAAATTTTACAAAAAAAAATGTCATAGTATAGTATGTCGAAATTTTTCGATGAAAACGTCAAATTTTTTTGATGTTGAAAATAATCATGAAAACGGTCGTATTATAGCATGTAAAATGATTCTATGGTGGAAAAAAGTCATTTCATGAAATGTTGGAAAATTTTACCAAAAAAAGTCATAGTATAGTATGTCGAAATTTTTCGATGAAAAGGTAAAAAAAATTTTGATGTTGACAAAAATCATGAAAACGGTCGTATAATAGCATGTAAAATGATTCTATGGTGGAAAAAAGTCATTTCGTGAAATGTTGGAAAATTTTACAAAAAAAAAATGTCATAGTATAGTATGTCGAAATTTTTCGATGAAAACGTCATTTTTTTTTGATGTTGAAAAAAATCATGAAAACGGTCGTATTATAGCATGTAAAATGATTCTATAGTGGAAAAAAGTCATTTCGTGAAATGTTGGAAAATTTTACAAAAAAAAATGTCATAGTATAGTATGTCGAAATTTTTCGATGAAAACGTCAAATTTTTTTGATGTTGAAAATAATCATGAAAACGGTCGTATTATAGCATGTAAAATGATTCTATGGTGGAAAAAAGTCATTTCGTGAAATGTTGGAAAATTTTACAAAAAAAAATGTCATAGTATAGTATGTCGAAATTTTTCGATGAAAATGTCAAATTTTTTTGATGTTGACAAAAATCATGAAAACGGTCGTATAATAGCATGTAAAATGATTCTATGGTGGAAAAAAGTCATTTCATGAAATGTTGGAAAATTTTACCAAAAAAAAGTCATAGTATAGTATGTCGAATCTTTTCGATGAAAAGGTAACATTTTTTTGATGTTGAAAAAAATCATGAAAACGGTCGTATTAAAGCATGTAAAATGATTCTATGGTGGAAAAAATTCATTTCGTGAAATGTTGGAAAATTTTACAAAAAAAAATGTCATAGTATAGTATGTCGAAATTTTTCGATGAAAACGTCAAATTTTTTTATGTTGAAAAAAATCATGAAAACGGTCGTATTATAGCATGTAAAATGATTCTATGGTGGAAAAAAGTCATTTCATGAAATGTTGGAAAATTTTACCAAAAAAAGTCATAGTATAGTATGTCGAAATTTTTCGATGAAAAGGTCAAAAATTTTTTTGATGTTGACAAAAATCATGAAAACGGTCGTATAATAGCATGTAAAATGATTCTATGGTGGAAAAAAGTCATTTCATGAAATGTTGGAAAATTTTACAAAAAAAAAAGTCATAGTATAGTATGTCGAATCTTTTCGATGAAAAGGTAAACATTTTTTTGATGTTGAAAAAAGTCATGAAAACGGTCGTATTATAGCATGTAAAATGATTCTATGGTGGAAAAAAGTCATTTCGTGAAATGTTGGAAAATTTTACAAAAAAAAATGTCATGGTATAGTATGTCGAAATTTTCGATGAAAACGTCAAATTTTTTTGATGTTGAAAAAAATCATGAAAATGGTCGTATTATAGCATGTAAAATGATTCTATGGTTGAAAAAAGTCACTTCGTGAAATGTTGGAAAATTTTACCAAAAAAAGTCATAGTATAGTATGTCGAAATTTTTCGATGAAAAGGTAAAAATTTTTTTGATGTTGACAAAAATCATGAAAACGGTCGTATAATAGCATGTAAAATGATTCTATGGTGGAAAAAAGTCATTTCATGAAATGTTGGAAAATTTTACAAAAAAAACGTCATAGTATAGTATGTCGAATTTTTTCGATGAAAAGGTAAACATTTTTTTGATGTTGAAAAAAGTCATGAAAACAGTCGTATTATAGCATGTAAAATGATTCTATGGTGGAAAAAAGTCATTTCGTGAAATGTTGGAAAATTTTACAAAAAAAAAAATGTCATAGTATAGTATGTCGAAATTTTTCGATGAAAACGTCATTTTTTTTTATGTTGAAAAAAATCATGAAAACGATCGTATTAAAGCATGTAAAATGATTCTATGGTGGAAAAAATTCATTTCGTGAAATGCTGGAAAATTTTACAAAAAAAAAACGTCATAGTATAGTATATCGAAATTTTTTGATGAAAACGTCAATTTTTTTTGATGTTGAAAAAAGTCATAAAAACGGTCGTATTATAGCATGTAAAATGATTCTATGGTGGAAAAAAGTCATTTCGTGAAATGTTGGAAAATTTTACAAAAAAAAATGTCATAGTATAGTATGTCGAAATTTTTCGATGAAAACGTCAAATTTTTTTGATGTCGAAAATAATCATGAAAACGGTCGTATTATAGCATGTAAAATGATTCTATGGTGGAAAAAAGTCACTTCGTGAAATGTTGGAAAATTTTACAAAAAAAAATGTCATAGTATAGTATGTCGAAATTTTTCGATGAAAAGGTAAAAAAGTTTTTGATGTTGACAAAAATCATGAAAACGGTCGTATAATAGCATGTAAAATGATTCTATGGTGGAAAAAAGTCATTTCATGAAATGTTGGAAAATTTTACAAAAAAAAAGTCATAGTATAGTATGTCGAATCTTTTCGATGAAAAGGTAAACATTTTTTGATGTTGAAAAAAGTCATGAAAACGGTCGTATTATAGCATGTAAAATGATTCTATTGTGAAAAAAAGTCATTTCGTGAAATGTTGGAAAATTTTACAAAAAAAAAAATGTCATAGTATAGTATGTCGAAATTTTTCGATGAAAACGTCATTTTTTTTTGATGTTGAAAAAAATCATGAAAACGGTCGTATTAAAGCATGTAAAATGATTCTATGGTGGAAAAAATTCATTTCGTGAAATGTTGGAAAATTTTACAAAAAAAAAACGTCATAGTATAGTATATCGAAATTTTTTGATGAAAACATCAATTTTTTTGATGTTGAAAAAAATCATGAAAACGGTCGTATTATAGCATGTAAAATGATTTTATGGTGGAAAAAAGTCATTTTGTGAAATGTTGGAAAATTTTACAAAAAAAAATGTCATAGTATAGTATGTCGAAATTTTCGATGAAAACGTCAAATTTTTTTGATGTTGAAAAAAATCATGAAAACGGTCGTATTATAGCATGTAAAATGATTCTATGGTTGAAAAAAGTCACTTCGTGAAATGTTGGAAAATTTTACAAAAAAAACGTCATAGTATAGTATGTCGAAATTTTTCGATGAAAACGTCATTTTTTTTGATGTTGAAAAAAATCATGAAAACGGTCGAATTAAAGCATGTAAAATGATTCTATGGTGGAAAAAATTCATTTCGTGAAATGCTGGAAAATTTTACAAAAAAAAAATCGTCATAGTATAGTATATCGAAATTTTTTGATGAAAACGTCAATTTTTTTTGATGTTGAAAAAAGTCATAAAAACGGTCGTATTATAGCATGTAAAATGCTTCTATGGTGGAAAAAAGTCACTTTGTGAAATGTTGGAAAATTTTACAAAAAAAAAAATCATAGTATAGTATGTCGAAATTTTCCAATGAAAATGTCAAATTTTTTTGATGTTGAAAAAAGTCATAAAAACGGTCGTATTATAGCATGTAAAATGATTCTATGGTGGAAAAAAGTCATTTCATGAAATGTTGGAAAATTTTACCAAAAAAAGTCATAGTATAGTATGTCGAAATTTTTCGATGAAAAGGTAAAAAATTTTTTGATGTTGACAAAAATCATGAAAACGGTCGTATAATAGCATGTAAAATGATTCTATGGTGGAAAAAAGTCATTTCATGAAATGTTGGAAAATTTTACAAAAAAAAAGTCATAGTATAGTATGTCGAATCTTTTCGATGAAAAGGTAAACATTTTTTTGATGTTGAAAAAAGTCATGAAAACGGTCGTATTATAGCATGTAAAATGATTCTATGGTGGAAAAAAGTCATTTCGTGAAATGTTGGAAAATTTTACAAAAAAAAAATGTCATAGTATAGTATGTCGAAATTTTTCGATGAAAACGTCAGATTTTTTTATGTTGAAAAAAATCATGAAAACGGTCGTATTATAGCATGTAAAATGATTCTATGGTGGAAAAAAGTCATTTCGTGAAATGTTGGAAAATTTTACAAAAAAAAAATGTCATAGTATAGTATGTCGAAATTTTTCGATGAAAACGTCAATTTTTTTTGATGTTGAAAAAAATCATGAAAACGGTCGTATTAAAGCATGTAAAATGATTCTATGGTGGAAAAAAGTCATTTCGTGAAATGTTGGAAAATTTTACAAAAAAAACGTCATAGTATAGTATGTCGAATTTTTGATGAAAACGTCAAATTTTTTTGATGTTGAGAAAAATCATGAAAACGGTCGTATAATAGCATGTAAAATGATTCTATGGTGGAATAAAGTCATTTCGTGAAATGTTGGAAAATTTTACAAATAAAAAAACGTCACAGTATAGTATGTCGAAATTTTCGATGAAAACGTCAAATTTTTTTTATGTTGAAAAAAGTCATAAAAACGGTCGTATTATAGCATGTAAAATGATTCTATGGTTGAAAAAAGTCACTTCGTGAAATGTTGGAAAATTTTACAAAAAAAACGTCATAGTATAGTATGTTTAAATTTTTCGATGAAAAGGTAAAAATTTTTTTGATGTTGAAAAAAATCATGAAAACGGTCGTATTATACCATGTAAAATGATTCTATGGTGGAATAAAGTCATTTCGTGAAATTTTGGAAAATTTTACAAAAAAAAAACGTCATAGTATAGTATGTCGAAATTTTTCCATGAAAACGTCAAATTTTTTTGATGTTGAGAAAAATCATGAAAACGGTCGTATAATAGCATGTAAAATGATTCTATGGTGGAATAAAGTCATTTCGTGAAATGTTGGAAAATTTTACAAAAAAAAAGTCATAGTATAGTACGTTTTTCAATGAAAACGTCAAATTTTTTTGATGTTGAGAAAAATCATGAAAACAGTTGTATAATAGCATGTAAAATGATTCTATGGTGAAATAAAGTCATTTCGTGAAATGTTGGAAAATTTTACAAAAAAAAAGTCATAGTATAGTATGTCGAATTTTTTCGATGAAAAGGTAAACATTTTTTTGATGTTGAAAAAAGTCATGAAAACGGTCGTATTATAGCATGTAAAATGATTCTATGGTGGAAAAAAGTCATTTCGTGAAATGTTGGAAAATTTTACAAAAAAAAAATTTCATAGTTAGTATGTCGAAATTTTTCTATGAAAACGTCAAATTTTTTTGATGTTGAGAAAAATCATGAAAACGGTCATATGAAAGCATGTAAAATGATTCTATGGTGGAAAAAAGTCATTTTGTGAAATGTTGGAAAATTGTACAAAAAAAAAATGTCATAGTATAGTATATCGAAATTTTTTGATGAAAACATCAATTTTTTTGATGTTGAAAAAAATCATGAAAACGGTCGTATTATAGCATGTAAAATGATTCTATGGTGGAAAAAAGTCATTTCATGAAATGTTGGAAAATTTTACAAAAAAAAAGTCATAGTATAGTATGTCGAATCTTTTCGATGAAAAGGTAAACATTTTTTGATGTTGAAAAAAGTCATGAAAACGGTCGTATTATAGCATGTAAAATGATTCTATGGTGGAAAAAAGTCATTTCGTGAAATGTTGGAAAATTTTACAAAAAAAAATGTCATGGTATAGTATGTCGAAATTTTCGATGAAAACGTCAAATTTTTTTGATGTTGAAAAAAATCATGAAAATGGTCGTATTATAGCATGTAAAATGATTCTATGGTTGAAAAAAGTCACTTCGTGAAATGTTGGAAAATTTTACCAAAAAAAAGTCATAGTATAGTATGTCGAAATTTTTCGATGAAAAGGTAAAAATTTTTTTGATGTTGACAAAAATCATGAAAACGGTCGTATAATAGCATGTAAAATGATTCTATGGTGGAAAAAAGTCATTTCATGAAATGTTGGAAAATTTTACAAAAAAAAAGTCATAGTATGTCGAATTTTTTCGATGAAAAGGTAAACATTTTTTTGATGTTGAAAAAAGTCATGAAAACAGTCGTATTATAGCATGTAAAATGATTCTATGGTGGAAAAAAGTCATTTCGTGAAATGTTGGAAAATTTTACAAAAAAAAAATGTCATAGTATAGTATGTCGAAATTTTTCGATGAAAACGTCATTTTTTTTTATGTTGAAAAAAATCATGAAAACGATCGTATTAAAGCATGTAAAATGATTCTATGGTGGAAAAAATTCATTTCGTGAAATGCTGGAAAATTTTACAAAAAAAAAACGTCATAGTATAGTATATCGAAATTTTTTGATGAAAACGTCAATTTTTTTTGATGTTGAAAAAAGTCATAAAAACGGTCGTATTATAGCATGTAAAATGATTCTATGGTGGAAAAAAGTCATTTCGTGAAATGTTGGAAAATTTTACAAAAAAAAATGTCATAGTATAGTATGTCGAAATTTTTCGATGAAAACGTCAAATTTTTTTGATGTCGAAAATAATCATGAAAACGGTCGTATTATAGCATGTAAAATGATTCTATGGTGGAAAAAAGTCACTTCGTGAAATGTTGGAAAATTTTACAAAAAAAAATGTCATAGTATAGTATGTCGAAATTTTTCGATGAAAAGGTAAAAAAGTTTTTGATGTTGACAAAAATCATGAAAACGGTCGTATAATAGCATGTAAAATGATTCTATGGTGGAAAAAAGTCATTTCATGAAATGTTGGAAAATTTTACAAAAAAAAAGTCATAGTATAGTATGTCGAATCTTTTCGATGAAAAGGTAAACATTTTTTGATGTTGAAAAAAGTCATGAAAACGGTCGTATTATAGCATGTAAAATGATTCTATTGTGAAAAAAAGTCATTTCGTGAAATGTTGGAAAATTTTACAAAAAAAAAAATGTCATAGTATAGTATGTCGAAATTTTTCGATGAAAACGTCATTTTTTTTTGATGTTGAAAAAAATCATGAAAACGGTCGTATTAAAGCATGTAAAATGATTCTATGGTGGAAAAAATTCATTTCGTGAAATGTTGGAAAATTTTACAAAAAAAAAACGTCATAGTATAGTATATCGAAATTTTTTGATGAAAACATCAATTTTTTTGATGTTGAAAAAAATCATGAAAACGGTCGTATTATAGCATGTAAAATGATTCTATGGTGGAAAAAAGTCATTTTGTGAAATGTTGGAAAATTTTACAAAAAAAAATGTCATAGTATAGTATGTCGAAATTTTCGATGAAAACGTCAAATTTTTTTGATGTTGAAAAAAATCATGAAAACGGTCGTATTATAGCATGTAAAATGATTCTATGGTTGAAAAAAGTCACTTCGTGAAATGTTGGAAAATTTTACAAAAAAAACGTCATAGTATAGTATGTCGAAATTTTTCGATGAAAACGTCATTTTTTTTGATGTTGAAAAAAATCATGAAAACGGTCGAATTAAAGCATGTAAAATGATTCTATGGTGGAAAAAATTCATTTCGTGAAATGCTGGAAAATTTTACAAAAAAAAAACGTCATAGTATAGTATATCGAAATTTTTTGATGAAAACGTCAATTTTTTTTGATGTTGAAAAAAATCATAAAAACGGTCGTATTATAGCATGTAAAATGCTTGTATGGTGGAAAAAAGTCACTTTGTGAAATGTTGGAAAATTTTACAAAAAAAAACATCATAGTATAGTATGTCGAAATTTTCCAATGAAAATGTCAAATTTTTTTGATGTTGAAAAAAGTCATAAAAACGGTCGTATTATAGCATGTAAAATGATTCTATGGTGGAAAAAAGTCATTTCATGAAATGTTGGAAAATTTTACCAAAAAAAGTCATAGTATAGTATGTCGAAATTTTTCGATGAAAAGGTAAAAAATTTTTTTGATGTTGACAAAAATCATGAAAACGGTCGTATTATAGCATGTAAAATGATTCTATGGTGGAAAAAAGTCATTTCATGAAATGTTGGAAAATTTTACAAAAAAAAAGTCATAGTATAGTATGTCGAATCTTTTCGATGAAAAGGTAAACATTTTTTGATGTTGAAAAAAGTCATGAAAACGGTCGTATTATAGCATGTAAAATGATTCTATGGTGGAAAAAAGTCATTTCGTGAAATGTTGGAAAATTTTACAAAAAAAAAATGTCATAGTATAGTACGTCGAAATTTTTCGATGAAAACGTCAGATATTTTTATGTTGAAAAAAATCATGAAAACGGTCGTATTATAGCATGTAAAATGATTCTATGGTGGAAAAAAGTCATTTCGTGAAATGTTGGAAAATTTTACAAAAAAAAATGTCATAGTATAGTATGTCGAAATTTTTCGATGAAAACGTCATTTTTTTTTGATGTTGAAAAAAATCATGAAAACGGTCGTATTATAGCATGTAAAATGATTCTATGGTGGAAAAAATTCATTTCGTGAAATGTTGGAAAATTTTACAAAAAAAATGTCATAGTATAGTATGTCGAAATTTTTCGATGAAAATGTCAAATTTTTTTGATGTTGAAAAAAATCATGAAAACGGTCGTATTATAGCATGTAAAATGATTCTATGGTGGAATAAAGTCATTTCGTGAAATGTTGGAAAATTTTACAAAAAAAACGTCATAGTATAGTATGTCGATGAAAACGTCAAATTTTTTTGATGTTGAGAAAAATCATGAAAACGGTCGTATAATAGCATGTAAAATGATTTTATGGTGGAATAAAGTCATTTCGTGAAATGTTGGAAAATTTTACAAATAAAAAAACGTCACAGTATAGTATGTCGAAATTTTCGATGAAAACGTCAAATTTTTTTTATGTTGAAAAAAGTCATAAAAACGGTCGTATTATAGCATGTAAAATGATTCTATGGTTGAAAAAAGTCACTTCGTGAAATGTTGGAAAATTTTACAAAAAAAACGTCATAGTATAGTATGTTTAAATTTTTCGATGAAAAGGTAAAAATTTTTTTGATGTTGAAAAAAATCATGAAAACGGTCGTATTATACCATGTAAAATGATTCTATGGTGGAATAAAGTCATTTCGTGAAATTTTGGAAAATTTTACAAAAAAAAAACGTCATAGTATAGTATGTCGAAATTTTTCGATGAAAACGTCAAATTTTTTTGATGTTGAGAAAAATCATGAAAACGGTCGTATTATAGCATGTAAAATGATTCTATGGTGGAATAAAGTCATTTCGTGAAATGTTGGAAAATTTTACAAAAAAAAAGTCATAGTATAGTACGTTTTCAATGAAAACGTCAAATTTTTTTGATGTTGAGAAAAATCATGAAAACAGTTGTATAATAGCATGTAAAATGATTCTATGGTGAAATAAAGTCATTTCGTGAAATGTTGGAAAATTTTACAAAAAAAAAGTCATAGTATAGTATGTCGAATTTTTTCGATGAAAAGGTAAACTTTTTTTGATGTTGAAAAAAGTCATGAAAACGGTCGTATTATAGCATGTAAAATGATTCTATGGTGGAAAAAAGTCATTTCGTGAAATGTTGGAAAATTTTACAAAAAAAAAATGTCATAGTTAGTATGTCGAAATTTTTCTATGAAAACGTCAAATTTTTTTGATGTTGAGAAAAATCATGAAAACGGTCGTATTATAGCATGTAAAATGATTCTATGGTGGAAAAAAGTCATTTCGTGAAATGTTGGAAAATTGTACAAAAAAAAATGTCATAGTATAGTATATCGAAATTTTTTGATGAAAACATCAATTTTTTTGATGTTGAAAAAAATCATGAAAACGGTCGTATTATAGCATGTAAAATGATTCTATGGTTGAAAAAAGTCACTTCGTGAAATGTTGGAAAATTTTACAAAAAAAACGTCATAGTATAGTATGTTGCAATTTTTCGATGAAAACGTCATTTTTTTTTGATGTTGAAAAAAATCATGAAAACGGTCGTATTAAAGCATGTAAAATGATTCTATGGTGGAAAAAAGTCATTTCGTGAAATGCTGGAAAATTTTACAAAAAAAAAAACGTCATAGTATAGTATATCGAAATTTTTCGATGAAAACGTCAAATCTTTTTGATGTTGAAAAAATCATCAAAACGGTCGTATTATAGCATGTAAAATGATTCTATGGTGGAAAAAAGTCATTTCGTGAAATGTTGGAAAATTTTGCAATCAAAAAACGTCATAGTATAATGTGTCGAAATTTTTCGATGAAAACGTCAATTTTTTTGATGTTGAAAAAAATCATGAAAACGGTCGTATTATAGCATGTAAAATGATTCTATGGTGGAAAAAAGTCACTTCGTGAAATGTTGGAAAATTTTACAAAAAAAAAACGTCATAGTATAGTATATCGAAATTTTTTGATGAGAACGTCAAATTTTTTGATGTTGAAAAAAATCATGAAAACGGTCGTATTATAGCATGTAAAATGATTCTATGGTGGAATAAAGTCACTTCGTGAAATGTTGGAAAATTTTACAAAAAAAACGTCATAGTATAGTATATCGAAATTTTTTGATGAGAATGTCAAATTTTTTGATGTTGAAAAAAATCATGAAAACGGTCGTATTATAGCATGTAAAATGATTCTATGGTGGAATAAAGTCACTTCGTGAAATGTTGGAAAATTTTACAAAAAAAACGTCATAGTATAGTATGTCGAAATTTTTCGATGAAGACGTCAAATTTTTTTGATGTTGAGAAAAATCATGAAAACGGTCGTATTATAGCATGTAAAATGATTCTATGGTGAAATAAAGTCATTTCGTGAAATGTTGGAAAATTTTACAAAAAAAAACGTCATAGTATAGTATGTCGAATTTTTTCATGAAAACGTCAAATTTTTTTGATGTTGAGAAAAATCATGAAAACGGTCATATGATAAGCATGTAAAATGATTCTATGGTGGAAAAAATTCATTTCGTGAAATGTTGGAAAATTTTACAAAAAAAAAAGTCATAGTATAGTATGTCGAAATTTTTGGTATAGTATATCGAAATTTTTTTGATGTTGAAAAAAATCATGAAAACGGTCGTATTATAGCATGTAAAATGATTCTATGGTGGAAAAAAGTCACTTCGTGAAATGTTGGAAAATTTTACAAAAAAAAACGTCATAGTATAGTATGTTGAAATTTTTCGATGAAAACGTCATTTTTTTTGATGTTGAAAAAAATCATGAAAACGGTCGTATTAAAGCATGTAAAATGATTCTATGGTGGAAAAAATTCATTTCGTGAAATGCTGGAAAATTTTACAAAAAAAAAACGTCATAGTATAGTATATCGTTTAAATTTTTCGATGAAAACGTCAAATCTTTTTGATGTTGAAAAATGTCATCAAAACGGTCGTATTATAGCATGTAAAATGATTCTATGGTGGAAAAAAGTCATTTCATGAAATGTTGGAAAATTTTACAAAAAAAACGTCAGTATAGTATGTTGAAATTTTTCGATGAAAACGTCAAATTTTTTTGAATGTTGAAAAAAATCATGAAAACGGTCGTATTATAGCATGTAAAATGATTCTATGGTGGAAAAAATTCACTTCGTGAAATGTTGGAAAATTTTACAAAAAAAAAACGTCATAGTATAGTATATCGAAATTTTTTGATGAGAATGTCAAATTTTTTGATGTTGAAAAAAATCATGAAAACGGTAGTATTATAGCATGTAAAATGATTCTATGGTGGAAAAAAGTCACTTCGTGAAATGTTGGAAAATTTTACAAAAAAAACGTCATAGTATAGTATGTCGAAATTTTTTGATGAGAATGTCAAATTTTTTCGATGTTGAGAAAAATCATGAAAACGGTCGTATTATAGCATGTAAAATGATTCTATGGTGGAATAAAGTCACTTCGTGAAATGTTGGAAAATTTTACAAAAAAAACGTCATAGTATAGTATGTCGAAATTTTTCGATGAAGACGTCAAATTTTTTTGATGTTGAGAAAAATCATGAAAACGGTCGTATTATAGCATGTAAAATGATTCTATGGTGAAATAAAGTCATTTCGTGAAATGTTGGAAAATTTTACAAAAAAAAACGTCATAGTATAGTATGTCGATGAAAACGTCAAATTTTTTTGATGTTGAGAAAAATCATGAAAACGGTCGTATTATAGCATGTAAAATGATTCTATGGTGGAAAAAAGTCACTTCGTGAAATGTTGGAAAATTTTACAAAAAAAAAGTTATAGCATAGTATGTTAAAATGTTTCGATGAAAACGTCATTTTTTTGATGTTGAAAAAAGTCATAAAAACGGTCGTATTATAGCATGTAAAATGATTCTATGGTTGAAAAAAGTCATTTCATGAAATGTTGGAAAATTTTGCAAAAAAAACGTCATAGTATAGTATGTCGAATTTTTTCGATGAAAAGGTAAACATTTTTTTGATGTTGAAAAAAGTCATGAAAACGGTCGTATTATAGCATGTAAAATGATTCTATGGTGGAATAAAGTCACTTCGTGAAATGTCGGAAAATTTTACAAAAAAAACGTCATAGTATAGTATGTCGAAATTTTTCGATGAAGACGTCAAATTTTTTTGATGTTGAAAAAAATCATGAAAACGGTCGTATTATAGCATGTAAAATGAATCTATGGTGGAATAAAGTCATTTCGTGAAATGTTGGAAAATTTTACAAAAAAAATCATAGTATAGATGTGAATTTTTCGTTTTTTTTTTTTAAAAAATCATAGTATAGTATATCGAAATTTTTCTATGAAAACGTCAATTTTTTCGATGTTGAAAAAAGTCATAAAAACGGTCGTATTATAGCATGTAAAATGATTCTATGGTGGAAAAAAGTCATTTCATGAAATGTTGGAAAATTTTACAAAAAAAAAACGTCATAGTATAGTATATCGAAATTTTTCGATGAGAATGTCAAATTTTTTTGATGTTGAAAAAAATCATGGAAAACGGTCGTATTATAGCATGTAAAATGATTCTATGGTGGAAAAAAGTCATTTCATGAAACGTTGGAAAATTTTACAAAAAAACGTCATAGTATAGTATATTGAATTTTTTCAATGAAAAGGTCAACATTTTTTTGAATGTTGAAAAAAATCATGAAAACGGTCGTATTATAGCATGTAAAATGATTCTATGGTTGCAAAAAAGTCACTTCGTGAAATGTTGGAAAGTTTTACAAAAAAAACGTCATAGTATAGTATGTCGAAATTTTTCGATGAAGACGTCAAATTTTTTTGATGTTGAAAAAAATCATGAAAACGGTCGTATTATAGCATGTAAAATGATTCTATGGTGGAATAAAGTCATTTCGTGAAATGTTGGAATATTTTACAAAAAAAAAGTATTTTTTTTTTTTTAAATTATTATAATTTTTTTATTTTTTTTTAATTTTTAAAAAAAAAGTCATAGTATAGTATGTCGATGAAAACGTCAAATTTTTTTTGATGTCGAAAATAATCATGAAAACGGTCGTATTATAGCATGTAAAATGATTCTCTTGTGGAAAAATTTCATTTCGTGAAATGTCGGAAAATTTTACAAAAAAAACACGTCATAGTATAGTATGTCGAAATTTCTCCATGAAAACGTCAATTTTTTTGATGTCGAAAAAAATCATGAAAACGGTCGTATTATAGCATGTAGAATGATTCTCTGGTAAAAAAAATTCATTTCGTGAAATGCTGTATGTCGAAATTTTTCGATGAAAATGTCAAATTTTTTTGATGTTGAAAAAAATCACGGAAATGGTCGTATTATAGCATGTAAAATGATTCTATGGTGGAATAAAGTCACTTCGTGAAATGTTGGAAAATTTTACAAAAAAATGTCATAGTATAGGATGTCGAAATTTTTCGATGAAAACGTCAAATTTTTTTGATGTTGAGAAAAATCATGAAAACGGTCGTATTATAGCATGTAGAATGATTCTCTGGTAAAAAAAAAATCATTTCTTGAAATGCTGTATATCGAAATTTTTCTATGAAAACGTCAATTTTTTTCGATGTTGAAAAAAATCATGAAAACGGTTGTATTATAGCATGTAAAATGAATCTATGGTGGAAAAAAGCATTTCGTGATTTTTTAATTTTTTAAAAAAAAAACTTATTTTATTTTTTTTCGTTTTTTTCGATGAAAAGGTAATCATTTTTTTGATGTTGAAAAAAGTCATAAAAACGGTCGATTATAGCATGTAAAATGATTCTATGGTGGAATAAAGTCATTTCGTGAAATGTTGGAAAATTTTACAAAAAAAAACGTCATGTCGAAATTTTTCGATGAAAACGTCAAATTTTTTTGATGTTGAAAAAAATCATGAAAACGGTCACATTATAGCATGTAAAATGATTATATGGTGAAAAAAAGTCATTTTGTGAAATATTGGAAAATTTTACAAAAAAAACGTCAGTATAGTACACATGTCAAACTCAAGGCCCGCGGGCCAAATCCGGCCCGCCACCTCACTTTATGTGGCCCCCGAGGGCTTGTAAAGAATATAGAATGCATATCATTCAATTCTATGCCGCTTCACGGAGGTACTGTGTCTTTAAACTGCATATCCCACAATGCATCTCGATTTTGTGACATGCGCACTTTCGCGTATCAGTATCAGCGGTTTCCAGCAACAGCACTGTGACTATTTAGCGACTTAGTCGCTATATTTAGCCAGTTTTCAGACCCCTCTAGCGAGACTTTCAAAAAAGAAATTAGGGCCAAATCTAACGAGTTTTTCTGGTGTTATGGAGAAAGCAGGTATCATTCTTCCTCTTCTCAATGAGCAGCAGGTGCTGCCGTGGACCCCTCCCCAGTCCCAAAGCTCTCATAGGGGGCCCGGTCCTCGTCAGCAGTCCCTCCTAGCTGCAGTCAGAGCTGTTCACCCCTCCGCATCCAGACTGAATGAATCCCGCCTGCACAAAGTCGCCGCTCGCTGATGTAAATGTACAATTCTGGGAATCAAGCTCTGAATTTAAAAAAAAAAAAAGTGACTTTTTGTCTTCAGAGCTAGTTATTAAGTATATTATTACTAAAACTGATACTAATCAAATTCAGAGGCAATTTTATAATATGATCTAGAGTAGATATATTTATATAGTCTTACAGTTACAACCGGCCCTTTGAGGGGAACCATGATGCTGATGTGGCCCGGGATGAAAATGAGTTTGACACCCCCGAAAATTTCCTGAAAAAAGTATAGTATGAATCTTGAAAAATTTCATGTAACGCAAATTATAGTATGTTAAACAATATTATGAGAAAAAATCATGTTTGTGTGAAAAATTTCATGAAAAACAGGTCATGGGGAATCTTGAAAAATTTCATGTTAACAGTCATATTATAGTTTGTAAAAAGGTTTTATGATTAAAAAAAGTCATATTATAGTATGTTAAAAATTTCATGAAAAAAGGTCATAGTATTGATTTTTTTCATCATTGAGACATACTATGCTATGATCTTTTTTGTAGATTATTTGTTTTTACATTTTATACTTTTACTTAAAAACATAGAAATACTATATAATGTCTTTTTTATTATTTTGACATAAGATACTATGAATTTTATATTTTTTGACCTATTATATTATGACTTGGACTTCCTATACTATATGCTATAGTATGACTTTTTTTTATTGTTTCGACATACGATACTATGACCTTTTATCATTTCAACATATTATACTTTGACTTAAAAAAAAAAATTGACATGCTATACTATTACTTTTTTTAATCGTTTCGACATACTATACCATAAATTTTCTATATTTTTGACATACTACACTACGACTTAATAAAATTACATGTTATGCTATGACTTTTTTTATTATTTTGACAAACTACATTATGATGTTTTTTATTATTTTGACATACGATACTATGAATTTTTATATTTTTTGACATATACGATGAGTTAAAATAATTAGACATACTATACAAGGACTTTTTTTTCAACATACTATACTGTTTTTTTATATTTTTGACATGATACTATGACTTAAAACAATTGACATACTATACTATGACATTTTATCATTTCAACATATTATACTTTGACTTTAAAAAAGCTTGACATGCTATACTATGACTTTTTTTATCATTGCGACATACTATACTATGATCTTTTTTGTAGATTTTTGACATCAAAGTATTACTTAAACAACTTAGAAATACTATATGAATTCTTTTTATTATTTTGACATACGATACTTTGAATTTTTTATATTTTTTGACATATTAAGACTTAAAAGAAATGTAGACTTCCTATATATGCTAGAGTATGATGTTTGTATTGTTTATACACATACTATACTGATTTTTTTATTATTTCCACATATTATACTGACTTTTTTGTTTCCACATACTTTTTTATATTTTTGACATACTATACTATGATTTCTTTTTAATATTTTTGACATTTTTTACACTGACTTAAAAAAATTCTGTCATACTATGCTATGATGTTTTAAATGTTTCGACATGCTGTACTAAATTTCTTTTTATATTTGTGACATATTCCACTATGACGTAAAAAAAATTCAACATACTATATTTTGACTGAAAAAATTTCTTAATGCTGTACTTTGACTTTTTTATTTTTTGTTTTTGACATACTATTGACTTTTTCTGTTTCCACAAACTATATTATAACTTTTTTGTTGTTTCCATAGCCTATACTATGATTTTATTATATATTTAACATATTATATTGTGACTTAAAAAATCTCGACATACTATACTATGACTATTATAAAATTTTACATATTATAATATGTATTTCTATTTTTAAAACGTACTGTACTATGACTTTTTTTCATTTTTTTCTACATACTATACTGGGAATTTTTATATTTTTGACATACCAAGACTATACAACTACATATTATACTTTGACTTAGAAAAGAAAAATTACATGCTATACTATGACTTTTTAAATCGTTTCGACACACTATACTGACTTTTTTAGTGTTTCAACATACTATGCTATGAATTTTTTATGTTTTCGACATACTGTTTAAATATCTTTTACATATTATATTACGACTTAAATACAATTTAGACATACTATACTATGAGATTTTTTTATCTTTACAACATACTATACTGTGACTTTATTTTGATATACTATACCATGATTTTTTTTAATATTTTTGATGTATTATATTATGATAAAAAAAATTTAGCCATATATTTTACAACATACTATACTATGATTTTTTTTATATTTTTGACATATTCTATGACTTAAAAAAATCTCGACATTCTACACTATGACTTTAAAAAAATGTTGACATACTATACTATGACTTATCAATGCAACATACTATACAATGATTTTTTAATATATTTTAAACATATTATACTATGACTTATAAAAACTTATAAATACTATATTGAGTCTTTTTATTATTTTGACATACTATACTATTACATACATACTTTTTCTATTTTTTGACATTATATTATGACTTGACTATGACTATTTTTTCAACATACTATGCTATGAATTTTTTGTATTTTTTTTTTTGTATTTTTTTATTTTTTGACATATTATACTTTGATATACTATAGTATCACTTGAAAAAAAACAACATTCTGACTTTCTATTTTACCACATACTATACTGAGTTTTTACTATTTTTTTCAACATACTAAACTGATTTTTTTTTGACATATTGTAATGACTTAAAAAAAATATTGTTTCGATATACTGTGACTTTTTTCATATTTTTGACATATTATACTATGACTTAAAAAATATCTCAACGTACTATATTGTGACTTTTAAAAAAAATTTCAACATGCTCAATGACTTTCTAGTTTTACAATATACTATACCGTGACTTTTCATTTTTATAAACATACTATGAATTCATGTTTTTGACATACTATACTATGACGTTCTATTTTTACAACATACTATACTAAATATTTCTGACATATACTATGACTTAAAAAAAAATCTGACATACTATATTTTTATTTTTACATGACTTTTTTCAACATGGCATACAATAAACTTTTTGTATTTTTGACATATAATGACTTAAATTTTTTTTTGCATACTACACTGACTTTTTATCATTGCGACATACCATACTAGGATTTTTTTAATATTTTTGACATTATGACAAAAAAAATTACGAAACTTTTTTTAGACTTTTTTAATTGTTTTGACATGCAATACTATTTTTTTTTTTTTTTACATATTGCACTATGACTTGAAAAAAAATAAAATCGACATACTATAGTATGACTTTCTATTTTTACAACATACTAAACTGAGTTTCTTTATTTTTCAACATACTGGACTTTGTCTTATGTTTTCGACATACTATACCGACTTTAAAAAAATCATAATATACTATGATTTTTTTAAATATTTTTTGACATTAGTATATGAATTTTTAAAAAATGTCAACATACTATACTATGACTTTTTTCATTGTTTTGACATACTGTAGTATGACTTTCTATTTTTGTCATCATGCTGTACTGATTTTTTTTTTTAATATTTCTGACATACTATGAATGTTTCTGTTTTTACAACATACTATTGTTTTTTTGACATACCTTACTATAACTTTTTGTGACATGCTGTACTATGACCTTTTTGACATATTAGTCCATATTATGAAAGCCATTCACAATCATTGTCCAATTAAGTAACGCAAGCAAGATCTGTACAAAGATTTCATCTTTAATTATAACTATTACATAATTTAGCCTTTGGCATTATATAATGTACAGTAATTACATTTTAATTAGATAAATGTCTCAGTCAATCAAGTCAGTAGGAAATATTAATTGACATGGTCTTCAAAGCTCTGGAGCTCCACTAATCAAGCCAAAGTCACACGTTGTCCTGGTTTAAATGTAACTGAGTGAAGAGATTTTCCATTTCCTGCACAGCCAAAGGCTTCATACCTTAAAAAAAAAAAAAAAAGAAAGATTTATGTATATACATTATAACAGTTTACTCATGGTATGCGTAATATAAAATATCAAGGACCAAATTTCATAGATTAATCACACAACAACACAAGGCTCTACAATATTTCTTATTTTCCTCTCAACTTTAATAAGATGTTTAATCCTTCACTTGATACGAGATGAGTCAGCAGCTTTATATAGTTGACTGTGCAATTTCTCTGCTTTAATTCCAGTGAATTCACAAAATACACAAAGTAATTCAACATGATAAAACTGCTCATTTTATCATGAGAGGGTTGATAATAATTATTCATATTCCTCTACTGCTGCTACTTGGCAACAGCTTTAAAATATCAATTTTTCAAGTGTTTTTTTTTTTTTTCATTTCCTCCTATAGGTGACTCTAAATGGCTCATTAAGTGCTTGATAAATTTCATAGCCAACTGAATATTTAAAAGCTCACCTTTTTTCCAAAATAAATGGACAGCTGGGAAACGATTTCTGTACTTCCTGTAATATTACCGTAATTTGTATTTTGCTGTACAGTCCAATCTGGTGTCTTACTCTTACTCACAGTTTTGTGTATCTGTTCCAGTCGGCTTTGCTGAGAGATTGTTTGGTCACAGCCAAGGCGGAGTTCACATGCGCCCGGGAGAGCAGCAGGCCCGGCTGACTGGAGGCTGAATGTACCCGGACACAGTCCTCCTACATGCAAAGAAAACAGTAATAATGCACACAGTACTTACATTAGCGATCTCACACTGTTTCATACAATAGCTATGAGTACAACGGTAGAGAATAATTACTTTTAAATCAATAGAAAATTAACATAGAGTGTAACTAAAGATGCAGTATTGAACAGAGCTATACAGAAAGGCATAGAAACAAAATCAGAATACTTGTCAACTGTTATCACTTACATTGGCCCTCTTGTAGTTTTTCTTGATGTTGTTAATGTCTTGTTGTATGCGCTCCAGCTGCTCTGGGCTGAGCTCGTCGTACCCACTCTGCAGAGAGGACATGTAGGCAGGGGGGAGTGAGCCGCCAGGTTCCCGACCTGATGTCCTTGTATAGTCATGGGTCATGGAGTTTGGTCCAGAGAGGCACTGGGAGTTCTATCAAGGGAGACAGAAGAGAGAAAATGGACACAAAAATCTTGAGAAGCCACTGAAAAGCACCCCTTCATTTCCCACAACAAAGGCCAGTGTTTGTGTATACATATAGTCAGGACAGAGTCATTTCATTTGTTTGACTAAATGTGTTCATTGCAACATCACACCACTAAAGTTTCTACACAGTACCCAGCGTCAATACAATATTTTCATTGGGATTGCAGAAGTATTCTAATATTTGAAATACTGTATTTAAAAGTTATAAGCCTGTGATTGTTCTCATTCATCTAGGTCATATTCATTCTGGAAACAATTGAATCGAAGGCAATTGGACTTAAATTTGTCTCTGAAGACGTTTCGCCCCTTATCCAAGTGGCTTCACCAGTTCGTAACGCTAGAGTCTGACTAGTCCCCACTAGTCTGACCTTTGAGGTGTGCTCTGAAAACTTGTGGCTATCCAAATTGGAAACAAACGCAGGAACATAGTCATTCCCTATGTGTCCGGGGTATCAGGAAAACCCAGAAGAGTTTTTAACAAATACCGAATCCCAGTGTGTTTCAAACCCGGCAACACCCTCAGACAGAAACTGGTCCACCCCAAAGACAGGCTACCACACTCACTGAAAAGCAACCTGGTATATGCAGTCCAATGCAGTGAGGAATGCAAAGACCTCTACATTGGGGAAACCAAACAAACCTTAAATAAACGCATGGCCTAACATAGAAGGGCCAACTCCTCAGGTCCAGTTTCAGCTGTCTATTTACACCTTAAGGAAAAGGCACACTCCTTTGAGGACAGCAATGTTAAAATCTTGAACAGAGAGGACAGATGGTTTGAAAGAGGAGTAAAGCCATCTATGTTAAAGTGGAAAAAACATCCTTAAACAGAGGAGGGGGTCTCAGACACCACCTATCTCCCATTTACAATGCTGCACTTTCAGCCATACCTAAAAGACAAAATATCAAAGGCAGCCCGAAACCAACATCAAGTGTCCCTAACGAACACAACGACTGTCCACTGGTAACCGCACATCATGCCCAACGACTGTTGTCCACCTGTAGCCCCATTGAATCATTCACCATTCAGTCATTCACTAGTGAGACTCACACGCCCCCAACAATGGACAGGTGAAACTCCACTAACGAACTATTGTCTTAGGAGAATAGTGGGCTGACACTTTCACAGAGGTCAAAACCCTGGGTCTAACTCCACTGTTTGTCAGACTAGTGGGGACTAGTCAGACTGTAGCGTTCGAACTGATGAAGCCACTTGGATAAGACGCGAAACGTCTTCAGAGACAAATCTAAGTCCAGTTGCCTTCGATTCAATTGTTGCCTGTATTTAAAAGTGAATTGATTCTGACAGTTTGCTCCTAACCATGCTTAATTAACTCAAGATTTACTCTCATGAATTTTCTACAAATTGAATGAGAAATTACTTATGAGCTTCAGTCTGTAGCAGGTCTACCCGATAAATTGTGTCTGCTTGGGGAGCTGTAAAGCCTCTTAAAGGGTAACTTTGATATTTTTCAACCTGGACCTTATTTTCCCATGTTTTTATGATCAAGTGACAAATGGGGACAAAACTTTTTGAAACTGGTCAAGTATTGAGGGAGAACACTGCAACCGCCAGCTGCTAAACAGGTTGTAATGTAATCACTTAAAGCAACCTGGTACCGTCAGTTTACGTTCACGAATAGGCTCAGATTGTTGTTAGAAGTGTCTGACAACATTATGGTAAGGACCCTACAGGGAAATAGACTGGATCAAGCGAAAGGTGGAGTTCCTTTTTTTGTCTATCTCGCTATGACATCTCTCATTCTGAAATCTCACACCACATCCACATTGTTGAAATCAGTTAAATATTCAGCCATGACATTGAAATCTTAATGCTAACACATAGTTACGCTTTCTGTACTGCAACCCAACAAACTCTGACAACATCAGTGTCCTGTGGCACTCCACACTCACTCACACAGTTGTCTCCACCAGCGACAAGTCACATGACACAATGACAAATGGAAAGTGAGGAATTAGAAAAACGTTTCCTTTCTCTGTAGGGTCATTTCCATAATGTTGTCAGACATATAATGGCAATCTGAGCCTGTCAGTGGCAAAACAAGCACTTTTAGTCAATGTAAACTGACAGTACCAGGTTGCCCCAAATGACTGCACGATAGCATGTTTAGCAGCTGGCAGCTGCATGGTTCTCCCTCAATACTGGACCAATTTTTAAAAGTGTTGTCCTCATTAGTCACTTACTCACAAAATCATGGGAAAATAGGGTCCAGGTTGAAAAATACTGTTAAAGTTATCCTTTATAGAGCTAGATCACCAGATTAGCTTTCTCTAAGAGTGATATGAGAAGATCAACATCAATTTCATGTCAAAGTACTGAGCTGGAGTCAAGACGTTGTTAGCCTAGCTTTACACAAGCAAGCCTGACTGTCTAAGGTTCAAAAATACACCTACAGTAGTGACACCTAAAACTAACTAAACCTCTAAAGCTGATATGTTGTCTTTTGTTTGTTTAATTTGAACAAAAACGGAAGGCAGAAGGCATTTCTTTCACTTTGTGGACAGAGCCAGGCTGGCTGCTTCCCCCTGCCTTCTCTCGTTATGCTATGCTAAGCTAACCACGTCCTGATTGCAGCCCCATAATTAATGCATGGTACCGATATCTCACTCTTGGATGGAAAGCAATTAAGCATACAGTATTTCCCAAAAATTTTGAATTATTCCTTTACATAAGTTGCCAAAGAACATGGCATCTCAGCTTGAAAATGTATTCCACTAGGAAATCTGTGATTTCATTACTGACTTGTCATACCATAAATGTATGATTTGCAGTTGATGTACTGTGCAAATAAATAGCATGTGTGTGTTTAGATTGTTGTGGTGTGTTGATTAACTATGATTGTACCTAAATAGAAACCAAACAAAAGAAAAGCCTTTTGCCAGCACTACTCACCAGTCCTGAAATCAGTGAATTCCCCAACTCTGACTCATAGGAGCTTCCAAAGTAGAGTCTCCAGACATTGCCACGATGGTGTTCGTCTTCTGCTTGAAGCTCACTGGGCTCCAGGAGAACCATGGACTGGTCCAGAACCGCGCCTGGCTCCCCCTCCCCCACTGAATCATCTGAGCCACTGCTGTTGTTCGGGAAGATCATGGAGGACAGGCTCATGTCGCTGTCTGAGCCACAGGCCAGCTCCTGATTATCATCCAGAAACAGATGACCAAAGTTTAGGTACAAAGGTACACAAGGCTTTGTAGTGCTCAAAAAAACATGGTCAAGCAAAGCGGCTTCACTGTGCTATTGTAGTTTAAGCTCATTCTGCCTCTGGTAGCCCTCACTGATTAACTTATTCAATCGTACCCTTGTCAACATGGTTGGGGATTATTTCAGTTATGTTGTAAACTGATAATGAAATGACAAATTGAGCAAGTCACATGTTAGAGTGCACACAGAGCTCATGTAATTAGCCTTGAGGGGCAAAAAAACTGAGAATGGCTGCCTCTCAACATGAAACCGTAAATAATTTGAAAATGGACTGGCTAACAGTTCCCTGCCTTCCTGCTCTATTAGCCCAAGGTTACCCCATCTCAACAAAATGAGCTCTTCTGTGACTCATCTTTTAAGTACAATAGACTTACATGTGGTGTGCTGGAGCCCATGCTGTTGTGGACGGCTTCCAGCTGGGCGTTGTAGAGCAGGGCCTTCAGGTCTGCCCCGGTGAACTGCTCCGTTGCTGCTGCCAGCTGCTCCAGGTCCACGTCAGCGGCCAGGGCGATGCCAACACTCAGAGCCTTCAGGATCTCCACACGAGCCTCCTGGAAATGTAACAGATGGATTTACTAGCAAGGATATGTCTTCATTGAACGTTAATTTTGTTTATTTTAAAGATTTCTGTACACAGACATATCTAAATTACATTATAAAGTGTGGTGTTATTAAAAGTGTTACCAAATGACAAAATTTCTGGGACTTTCAAAGTTGGTACAATTATAACATGTCAACACGAATTCATTTGAACGGAACTAATTTCTTAAATGCAACTTGTGATTTTTACATCATACCGGGCTCAGTTTTAAAGCTAGAGTGAAGATACTGCTATCATATGAAACTAGAAAACCTAAGGAACAACCATGTCATACTAGATTGTCGCAAAGGAGGCTAAATAACACTCCATAACTTATGCTAATGTTTGGCTAGGAAAAACTGACATGGCCATTTTTAAAGGAGTCCCTTAACCCTAACCCACAAGTCTCCCCTTTACAGACATGCCCACTTTATGATAATCACATGCAGTTTGGGGCAAGTCATAGTCAAGTCAGCACACTGACAGCTATTGTTGCCTGTTGGGCTGCAGTTTGCCATGTTATTATTTGAGCATATTTTTATGCTAAATGCAGTACCTGTGAGGGTTTCTGGACAATATTTGTCATTGTTTTGTGTTGTTAGTTGATTTTCAATAATAAATATACAGTATATTTGCACAAAGTAAGCATATTTACACACTCCCATGTTGATAAGAGTATTAAATACTTTACAAATCTCACTTTAAGGTAAATTTTGAAGAGGTGAAAAATGTGTGATTAATTTGCGATTAATCACGATTAAATATTTCAATCGACTGACAGACCTAAGAATTACAATTAGAAGTGGTTGATCTTAATGCAACAGACCAGGTCAGGAGGGGGGCAGTAGAGGGACTTGTCCAGTCGTCCAGGTCTCAGCAGGGCTGGGTCAATCAGATCTGGACGGCTGGTGGCTGCAAGCACATATACACCTACAAATGCAAACATGAAGGATTCTTATTTACTTACCGTAAATTGAAATGCACAGTTTGTCATTTTGGGAAGTATCTGTACACAATCGTTTTCTTGCTGAGAGTTGGATGAGAGGATGGATACTGCTCTCATGTCTGTTCGATAAATATGAAGCTGGAGCCAGGAGATGTTTAGCTTAGCTTAGCACAAAGGCTGGAAACAAGGGGAAACAGCTAGCGTGGTTCTGTCCAAAAGCAGCAAAATCTGCCTGCCATTAATTGCCTGTGGACAGAGATGAGTGGTACTGATCTTCCCACTCTCAACAAGAAAGAGAATAATCCAATCCAATGACTGCAGCACTGATAAATAAATTATGCCAATATAATCTGTGCCCTTAGCTCTTTAAAGTGGATTGTTAGTATACAGAACTCATAATATGTAGTATACCGCTATATGACCTACCCTGCAGTCCCTCCACCCCATCCAGCTGGGTGAGGAGCTGGTTGACCACACGGTCGGTTACACCTGTGCTGTCATGGCCCCTCCTGGGAGCCAGAGAGTCAAACTCATCGAAGAACAGAATGCATGGCTTGGCAGCTTGTGCCCTGGAGCATACAGAGGGACCTCCATGAATATTTGTAAGTACAACATACAGTTATAAATATAATAATATCTACTGAAGTCATATGGTGCTTTCACAAACCATAGTCTGTTTAGCTTGTCCGATGTACTCACAATGCACAAATTAAATATATAAGATATAAGAAAGTGACAGAGTAAATGTTGACAAACCTCTGAAAGACATCACGAACTCCCTGCTCACTAGCTCCAATGTATTTACTCAGAAGTTCAGGTCCCTAGAGAGAGGTAAATATCTTGCGTCACTTAAGATACAAGTTGCTCTGGTTAAGACAGGCTGTCAGCGCCAAATCCCAGCCTACCTTGATGCTGATGAAGTTCATACCACTGTCTTTGGCAATAGCCCTGGCCAGCAGGGTCTTCCCTGTACCAGGAGCCCCATACAGCAATATTCCTGAGCGATGGCGGATAGGAAGATTGGAGAACAGGATGGGATACTGCAACACATCCAAGACCCACAATCAGTTATCATTACATGTTTTGTATTTTATACTTCAATAGTAATTTCTGTTAATCTGTGTCAAAAAAAGTGTCCTTCCATCTACCATGTTTTAATTTACGATGTATGATGGCTATTTTCCTTAAATTTTTATCATTAACATTATGAGGCCAATATTATTTTAATCAAGAGTAAACAAGGTAACAAAAATCTACTCATAAAAATAACTACGAAATTGTGTTGGAAGTTGATAACTTTCACTATCACCTCTATGTTAAATGTTTTAAAAAAGGAAATGGTTTATACATTCATTGTTGAGGGTGACAACAGAGTGGTGGAGATAAATTCAGAGCAGGTGTGGTTTATCCTACACCAGCATGTTAAAACTTCCACATACATTTAATAATTTGACAAAGTACAAAAATGTATAAAAAGAGTAACACAAAAGTGATACTACTAAATATCAATCAAATGTTATTTCGCAACATTGCCATATTCATCACCAAATATCAGAAAATACTTCACTTACATCATATAAATATTACATTAACTAATTATCTTTAATACATGTACAGAAATTAAGTTTAAAACACCCTTCTACAAGTTATCTATATCAAATCCCAATATGTAAAAAATATATTGTATTTACAATATATGCTTGATACTTAGAAGTATGATATCTATAAGCATTTCATTTGTTTTTGTTAGATTTTTAATGTATTTTTTCTATGAACTTTATCAAATTGTTAACCTGACGGACATCCAATTAGGATCGAAACATAGCGAATACAAGTGTTGTGGCACGGAGTAGTGTGCAGTCTTGTGATTAGTCACACTGACCTTAGCAGGGAGCAGTATGGTGTCCATTAGTTGCTGTCGTACCTCCCTCAGCCCCCCCACCCTCTCCAGCCCAACTGCACTTGGGGTGTGGAGGTCTACACCCCACAGCGAGGGAGGCGTGAATCCTTTGAGAGCCTGCACAAAGTCTGTCCATGACAGACACACACCTGAGAGATGGAGCACAAACAAATGTGTGAAAGTGGCATTAAGTTGATTAGAGACATGAAGTGAAAAACTTTAAGAGCACCTGGAAATCAACTTTAAATAAACAACATGGAATGAATTATTAATCATTTTAGTGTAACCAAAATCTTTGTTACCCTGGTCACTGTGTCCTTTTTGTACAGTGTTGGCATGGACAGCCCGCTCCAGCAGTAGTACAAGGTCTTGCGGCGTGTATCCCTCCGTCTCCTTGGCCACAGCTGCCAGGTCTAGAGTCTGTAGGGTGTCTTCAGATAGGCTGGTTTTTCTGAGTATCAGACGGCCCAGGATTTCTGCTCTTTGAGCCTACAAACAATAGCAAGAAAGATAGCTGTTGGTTTTTACTTTTTACCTGAACCAGTGTGTGCTTATCTGTGTGTGTGAGTATTTGTATGTTGACCTGGTCCGGTGGCTGGATGTGTGCAAAGCCCTGGATGAAGTGGGACCCCTGCACCTCGGTCAGGGAGGGGTGGAGGGAATGCTCACTGCAGCTGGTGATGATCAGACACACTAGGCTGGAGTGAACCAGCACCTCATACACCACATCTTTCAGACCTGCAGCCACAAATGGACAAGAGGAAACAGCATCAAGGCCTCTGACAATCATGTATCCTGCCTGTGAACAGTACATAACCACAGATATAACAAACACACACACACAAAATAAAGAATTGATGATTTACTCTGCGCAATATGCTGTTGAAGCAGCGCCTCAGCACCATGCTCATGCTCTGGTGAGGTTGGCGCCCCAGTCATATGGTCCAGGTCATCAAGTAGAACAACTGAAGGCTGCCTCCACTCCGCTTGTTCAAAAATATCATGCAGCATCTGTCTCACTGTTTCTGCCCTTTTGCCTGAAAAGAAAACACAGATTCTATGGTAAATACATTCAACTAGATTTCTATGAGATGGAGTATCTACAGGAAGTTTCTTTTAACCTTGTAGTTTTTTGCAATCCACCAGCTCCACATGTGCATCCAGGTCTTCTCTAGCTTTTCTACAGAGGGCTCGGGATAGAGTACTCTTGCCACTTCCCTGTGAGGATACATAACAATAAACAACGTTATGTGGTATACAAAAGTATACAAAACAATTCTGTTAAAAGGTCCAGTGTGTAAGATCTGGCGACATCTAGCGGTGAGGCTGCAGCTTGCAGATTGCAACCTCACCACTAGATGTCCAAGTGTGCAGGAGAACTACAATGGCGGACATGAAAACGCAAATGGCCCCATATAGAGGTGTTGCAAGAGTAGAGCAGGTCATTTGGAGGACAGCAGCGCCAGTGCGTAAAGTATGTGTGAAATAAGAAATAAATGCTCCAGCTGTTCAAGACCAACAGAGGTTTCCCGTGTACTGTTTCCCAGCGGCTGAGTGGAGTGACAAGGGTTAACTCCGGAGCCACCAGACTCCAACCCAAGAAGGAAAAGTTAACACGGTCGTTTGTCCGTTCTGGGTAACTGCAGAAACATGGCGGCCGGCTCTGCAAAGAAGACCCAGTCCCTACGTAGATATGACTGCTCATTCTAAGGTAACAAAAACACAGTTCTTATTTTCAGGTGGTTATACCCTAAAGAAAGCATACCTATTAATATTATAATACATTTTTGCCAATAGACCCCCTATATGTTAAACGCTGTTCCTTTAAGGATAAAATACATGGTTACTTTGCAATCTGTCAAAAATGACAAAATCTCCAGATATTTTAATTTACTTTGTAAAGTGTAGAAATATCTGTGCTGTCAGCAGTATTATTATAATGGTTATGTAAAGAGATACCTTAGCACCAGTGATAAGTAGAGCTCCCCCTTGGAGTCCCCGTCCAGTGGTACCAAGCTCTCTTGAGAGGGGACTAGCCAGAAGGCTGTGGGAGATGAAGTCAGACCCAGTCTTACTAAGCTCATCGATCCCACTGGGGAAAGGAGAGAGAGATGTAGCGAGAAATGAATGATGTTGTTTAAACCACACATAGGCTCACAAATAGCTGCAGTACACTCTTACCCAAGACTACTGAGGGAGGGAAGCTCTAGGTTGGGTGTTTCAGCAATAGCTTTCACTGCTGGCAATGTCATTGGCTCTCTGTCTACCTGTAGGTGACACATAGTGAGCTTTTTGAAACCATGGCCACATCACAGAGGCTTTGAGATATTTTGCTTTATCAATCTCCTGTATGAAATTATGCAGAGAAAAACTGCATGCAACGATTTGTTTTATAAAGTATTAAAGATGGAGTCTATGATTCTAATCCAACAACTGGACAACTGGACAAACATTCCAGTGTCCAAACACAGCCCTGGCTCTGTAAATGGGAAACAAAGTGGTTCAGACTGAGCTATTAGGTTTGAACCGAATGCTATTTATCAACATTCAAAACTTCTATTGAGGTTTTAGAATGAAGCCTTGAATATCCATTAGATGCAAGCCTTCCTTTGTGCATGGCAACAAGTGGGAGAGCAAACAGTTTTTGACCGCAGTGAAAATGTTTTTGAAAGGGTACACGCCAGAAAAATATGGATTGAAGCTCAAAATAATTAGCAAATATCTAGGCTCTCACACAGTGAGATTAATTAATGATTAAAATAGGCTGTAGAACAAGCTTATAGATTACGCATTTATCAAGGTAGGGAGAGAAAAGACGAACACAGACATAACACTGACCTTGCAGCCACTTTTCATGCCAACACACACAAAGCAGATGAATGCTTTTTTTCCCCCCATAGTCTTTGCATTGGACAGACGACTTCTTACGGCCATGAAGGATGGACCTGCGCTCTGCTAGCACACTGAAGACTGGAATTACCAGCTCTCTGAATGTGGGATTTCCTGATCCTATAAGAGCTCACTTCACCAGGAGGAAATGCTGCAGCATACGCTCCTTCCACATCAGTGGTTTCATTTGAAATATCATTATTCATTTGAAGCTTTGAATGTATGATATTCGGTTCAGCCCTAGTGAGCCGTTTCCCATTTACAGAGCCCAGGCTGTGTAGTGACAAGCATGCACACAGAACATGCAGCCAGCAGACGGTGAGGAGATATTCACTGAATTTGACAAAAAGTGCATCATTATATTCGAATCACAGACTCCATCTTTAATAGGCAATTTACATGACATGCATGCGTTTACCTGTATGTTTTCCTTCTTGATAACAGCAGATGATAGTGAAAACAGCTGGTCTGGAGGGTCACTCTCTGGTTCTGGTTTCAGAACAGTTAAAGTAAACTCTAACTTTGCTATAAATAAGAAAAAAAGGTGGGAGAACAGTGATGTTTTTCCACAGCTGGAAGTACTTTAATGATGTAGTGATTTTTAGCCCCTTTGGTATTTGGTGGATTAGTGATTTTTATCATAATGCCACTGGTGGATTTGTACAATAACTTGTAAAAGAGGAGTACAAATGAATCACCATCAGTTCCATGTAGGAGGATAGTGCCAGACCGTGCAGTCAGACAGGCTAAAGGTTCATGACTCTGAGTGTGCAGCCAACCGAGGAAGGCTGTCTGGATCTCCTCATCATCCTCCTCCTTGGGCTGAAGAGAAAATATCAAATGTCACATGGACATAAGAGGTAGATTAAATCATACGCAGCTTTGACAGTTTACCAATTTGATGACTAATAGCTGAATAAATCTAATGAAACAAAATCTCTAACTATATTGTAGCCACATATGGCTACTCCAGCACTCACCAAAGGTGTTAGGGGCTGTAGGCGAATAGAGGAAGCTACTTTGATGGCTGATTTGACTGGATTAATTCTAACTGTTGAATGTGGGATGATGTTCAACCTGATGGCCAGGGGTTGTGGGATCTGAAAATCATAAGTATTATAATAGATATAACAGCATATAAAGAAGCAGATGACTGTGAAACAGTAAAAGTACCATAATTGATCTTAGATTATAGTGGATAAATGAACAACACACTCACCCATACTCTTCCACTATGAATCTCTCCCTTGATGTCACTTCTTCCCTTGCGTGCTAGCTTGTCAGTACCATGGCACACCACCCTGACCACCATGGCTTCCTCCTTTTTCAACTCCTCTCCTCCACCAACTTTAGTATTTCCTGTGTTCTTCCTTTTTTCCATGGCCTGCTTGGCACTGTCCCTTGATTCTTTAGGGGAGAGAACTTTGGAGAGCAGACCATAAGTCACTGGCAACTGACCTCCAGTTGGCCCAGCCTTCAACCCATGGCTCCAAGGAAATAAATGAACAACAGCAGTTGCAACGTGGCTCACAGTGCAAAGAGAGTCTGGAGGTGCACCACAGACTCTGTAGATAGAGTCAGTGAGGAGGGCAGGGACGTCAGGTACAGGTGGTAGGTCTTTAACCGGGTCATAAGTACCTTTCATCATATAGCGTAGCAGGCTCTTCAGGTCAGCTATGCCACCCCACTGGTGGCTTTGAGGTGCAGGGGAGATACTTTCTAGTGACGGTCCTGAGGGGGAGGAAAGATCCACATTTTGCTGTCTGTGAAAATGCTGCTTCTCACTGTTTCTCACTGGAGAACCATTGAGGTCACCAATTCCAGCACGGCTCTTAGGAGAAACAACCAGTTCTGTGAACTGCTCCAAGCGACCATAGGGCACAGGGGGTGAAAGCGATGCTGCACAGAGTTAAAAACAGATCAAACTGTGTTCATGAATACTGTCCCTGGATATGACCAATACATCAAATTTAAACAAAAGAAGCTGAACAAACGCTGAAGTAAGTAGGCTTAACTAGTTGAAACCACACGTTTCAGGATTATTACATAATGAACACTCAATGTTTGGTCTTTGTAAATATGTCTTTCAGGGCACTGATACAAACATGCAGGCATCAGAGTGCATGTTCAGTAACTTTCTTCCCATGAATTTCCAAGTTAGGAAGAAGACAAGGCAGATTTAACAGACAACTGTATTTGCTACCAATAAAAGGTAATAATTACTGTATTAATTCTGACCTATTTGGATGTAGATGGCTGTGTGGCTGTCCACCCACACAGGAAACACAGCATCTCGGAAAACAACTCTGATCTGATCCAACAGCTGCTGCTCCAGCACTGCACTGTGGAGCTCCTGGGGGTGTCAGTCACAGAAAGCAGACGATAAGACAGTGTTTGATATGAATTTGGGTCATAAGTCTATCCCTGGTGTATTCCTTTGTAGTGGGAGGACTGTCAGAAAATACATTTACATATATAGTACATTTTTTCATAAAAACATTGGGTTACTACTGTTACTGATTAAATCACTATTCTCACCCACCAAGATTTCCCAGTCATCAGATGACAGAGGCTCCACAAATACTTGATGCACTGATGAAACCTGGTGACATGGTCTCATGAAGCCCTGAGGGAAACCACACAACCAGTTAGTCAATACAAACACCTAGTCAGCCTAGACAGTAACTGACAATTACTTTACACTGTCAAAAGACTGTCATGTAGAGGTTATGGACTATTCCGATGGGAAAAGCACAGAACAAATTGCTCATTGTTGAGCCGTACCTGCTCTCCATCTATCAGACCAAGCTTTTCTCCCAGTTGTCGACACAGCTCCACTTTATGACTGTCCAGGCTGGAGGAGGTTCTGCTTTGAGTCCAGCTGAGAAACACTGGACATCCATTTCCCCAGGACAACTCCAGAGCCTGGTTCTGAACACAGTAGCACAAGGTTTTTTTGGTGTTGTACATTTTGATTTCCATGGCACTCTATCTAATAAATATCTGCATTATAATCATCCTCCTTTTCTGCACATTGTACACAGATTCAATGATAGTGTAAAGATGTTAAACTGGAGGATGAGCCAATAACTCTCCACACCAAACAGCCGAACAGAAAAGGAGGATGGCCTGTACAATTGCCATGCAACCTGTCTCACTCATGTACACTCTTACACATTATACCACACACCATCATCTGAAAGATAGTGTTCTTTGTGGGTTTGTAATGTTGCACAGTGACCACAGTGAAACAGGATACAGTAAGATGAAGTAGTGAATAAGAATGCTCTGGCCTTTACGCAGTCTCCTATTCCATGGTAAGTATTAAGTTTTGTCACCACCAAGTGAGACTGCAAGGGAACTACTACTAAAATGGTTCAGCCAAAATAAAATAATAATGAAAATACTAATTACCATCGCACTGGTATCTTTGACAAAAAAGAAGACAAGACAAGACAATAAGATGTTTAATATCTGGTTACTGATGAACTCAACAAAAACACATGGTTTGAATCTCCCATCGTTGCTTCTAACAGTCAACTCTTTCCTGCTCTTATGCTGACGGATGTCTTTTTTGGCTGACATATAGTTAACTGTATATCCAATCCTCTGATGGGTCTCAGAAGATGTTCTCAGTAGAGCATGTTGTGTCACTAAAAACGACACTAGTAAGCACGTTGGCATAATGAGGCTAGCCTTGCCTATTTTACTGACGCAAATTAACTTTGCTAGCTCAGTCAGACTTTAACTTTGAGAACAACGTAAAAAGGAAAGAATTAACAACATACACGTTCAAAAACGTTTTCGCAAACAGGCTGACATTTTTTGCTTGAACGTTGTTTCAACAAACTAAACTCCCACTGATGTTAGCTAACTGGATAGCTGGCTAAGCTAACTTAGTGTTACCTCGTTCAAGGAAAGGTGCGATATCAACTTCGAGGAGAGATGAAGAAAGCAGTTTTTTGCGTTGTTAAAAACAACAGTTACGGGTTGAATGCCCCGACTACTAAACATTATTCTCACATGGCCTGCCTAGCCCTGTAAATGCAAGACAGGTTACTGTGCTAGCGTTAAACGTGCTACAAACACATAGCCGATCGATGTGCTCTGAGTGAAGTGCCTAGCTAGACCAAAGCAGCTGCTATCGAGCTGAACCGCGTTTCAAAATAAGATATTACACACAGACACGCAATCGATGCATGCACTTTCGAGAGAGAAGGAGCTCTTATTGTGAAGTGGGTCAACCGGGAAGTTATTCTCAGAAACATGGCGGCACCTAGTAACAGCACAGGCTGTTGGGGCGTCCCAGATGTTTATAAACACCACGAACAGCGGAAAATATGCATTTCTCGACCTAAATATAGAGAGGGACGGAAAGCGAAAGCGGTTAAGGTAAGAATAAGATAAATATAAGTAAGAAAAACACAATACATATTAAGCTTTGGGACACCGTGACTCCTAGCTAGAGGGTGAACGTCACTTATAATATCTTTAGACAATACAAAAATAAGTGTGACCAATACATTGTAGAGCATGTGTCATCATATTTGTCTTGTGCATTATTAGGTGTACACCATCAATTTGGAGTCGCGTTACCTGATGGTTCAAGGGGTCCCAGCCATTGGAGTGATGACAGAGCTGATCCAGCTGTGTGCCCTGTATGGAGTTGTGGAGGAGTACAGGCCCCTGGACGAGTACCCTGCTGAGGAGTTCACGGAGGTCTACCTTGTCAAGTTCCAGAAACTAACCAGCGCCAGGTAACTACAGGGCGTAACACACCTTGTTCGTCATACTAACTGCTCTGGCAAAGTTGGACATTATATTGATATTGTGATGAGACTAGATATCGTCTTAGATTTTGCATATCTTAATAACTGTTGTCTTTTCCTGGTTTTAAAGGCTGCATTACAGTAAAGTGATGTAATGTTCTGAACATACCAGACTTTTCTAGCTGTTCTATTATTTACCTTTACCCACTCAGTCATTATATCAACATCACTTAAGATTATTTATCAAAAATCTCATTGTCTAAATACTTTGTAAAAGCACCAATGGTCAGCCTTACAATATCAATACTGAGGTATTTGGTCAAATATATTGTGATATTTGATTTTTCTCCATATCACCCCGCCCTAAGAATAGACTTGCTCAATAATTTTTCTTTAAACTTTCTGTTTCAGAGCAGCCAAACGACACATGGATGAGAAGAGTTTTTACGGTGGTGTGCTGCACGTGTGTTACGTCCCAGAATACGAGACTGTGGAAGACACCAGGCTGAAGCTGCAGGACAGGAGGAGATATGTAATCAGGGCTGTTCAGAATAAAGGTACATCACATATACTGTATACTTGCTCTTTAAGAAAACACTAATAAACTCATATGTGATATACTATTTTGCAGATGTACATACAGTATGTACTTTATTGTATGTTCTACTTTCAACACAGTTTTATTTGAAATAAGTCAGATCTTTTACACTGCACTCAGATTTTTCATATGCTGTAGTTTCATTTTATCTTTATAGTTGGAATGGCAAATAAACATGACCTATTTGTTGATACTATGTTTTTTTCTCTAATATTGTTACACAGCAAGAGAAAGAGAACAGACGGAGGCTGCAAATGTGGAACCTACATCATCAGACACAGCCACCACATCAGAGACGGAAACCACTAGCCACGAAAAAAACACTGACAACAATAATAAAGGGAACACTTCAAACAGCAGTCATTATTCTGACTTTCCTCTACTGCCATTACCTCCCCAGGAATATCATTACTACAGCAGGCATAAAAAACAGCATGGGAGTATACCAACAGAGGACAAAATGGGGACGTTACATAATGCCATCATGGACACAAAACAGCAGCAAGCTCAGAGTTCAAGCTCCAGCCAAACCTCTTCAGACAAAGACGGAGGCACAGAACACAGATTTAACTCAAATCAGTCTTCTGCTGCTGTCAGATTTGTCCCTAGGACCACACACTTAGAAAACAGGAAACGCAAAATGGAAGAGGCAACAGAGCAATCAGTGACTGATGTCACTAGAAACAATGAGCCACTTATTGGGCCAAAGCTGCCAGAACCTCCTAAACTGGACATGGAGGATGCGTCACTGAACACGACTGTAAGCCTGATAAGGAGCACAATGAAAAAGGTATCCTACAATCTGATCTTTTGCAGTGTTGGAAGAAGTACTAAGATCTTTTATTTAAGTAAAAGTACCAAAACCACAATGTATCAATACTCTATAGCAAGTAAAAGCCATTCATTTAAAATCTTACGTAAGTAAAAATACAGAAGTATTACAATTAAAGTGTGAAGTATCAAAAGCAAAAGTTTATATCAGTAGTTTAGTTCAGTGATTCCTAACACTGAGGTCAGATTCCACAGAGGCACAAAATAAATCTGAGGGGTTGTGAGATGATTAATTGGATAGAAAAGAAGAAAATTCTGCTACACAAATTTCAAGTATAATAATATAATAGACTTTTCTATAAACTTTCATTTTTAGTGAAATGTTGGAGAATCTTTAGGATTAAACAGTTGTACAGGAGTACATTCAGCCAGAGACTGATCCCCCTCGGCACACTACAGACCGTCTGGGTCAGTCCTTTCTTTTGGTGGCCATCAGGCTCCATAACCAAGATCTGACCCCCATGTGACTCTGATCATCTGCTCCGTATTTATTCCAAATATATATAATTACATATAATTATATAATTACATATATATATATATATATATATATATATATATATATATATATATATATATATATATATATATGCTATGCATATACAATACCCACCACCTGCTGCACTTTACTTATTACTGCTACTTACTTATTTTATTGTCAATTCTCTTCATTGCTCCTTCTCTTTTAATTTTTACTATACTGTATTTATCTGTACAGTGTTGATGCTGCTATGACACCCGAATTTCCCTCCAGGGATTAATAAAGGTTCATCATATCTTATCTTATCTTCTTTAAAAATAAAAAACAGGGAGCCAAACTAGAGCAGCCACTGGTTTAATTTTTAACGATTTGCATTTTATCAATTGATTATGTTTGTTTGTTTGTTTTTTCAGGTACAATATTTCCCTCTGAAATGTAGTGGAGTAGAAGTATAAAGTAGTGTAAAATAGAAATACTCAAGTAAAGTACACATCTCAAAAATGTACTGAAATACAGTACTTAGTTACTTTCCCCCACTGATCTTTCAATAGAAAATTCAAAATAAAAACATTCTTCTTTGGCTTTAATACCTTGATTTGTGTCAGTAAAATCACTTTTGTCATTGCTTTCAGGTGGAATCAGTTCCTGACCTCAAACCAGTGGAGAAAAAAATGAAACCACGTCGTCGGATTTGATCAAGTGACCTGTCTCGATGCTGGACTTTATGCAGATTACTGCTACTACTTTAGAAAATGGCCATCCAAGCAGTTTCTCTTGCCAGTTTTTTTTTTATTATTATTTACAAATTTTGCAACACAATGAAAACACTGTGGGACAAATAAAGGAATATCTTATCTTATTATCACTTGTATTAAAGACTATATTTCTGGAAATGCACATGAATGTGATGTCTTCACTGTTCCAGTTGTTCCTGAAATACATGCTGCTCAAATGTCTCAATACTCTGAAAACACAGAGAAATAGAGTGAGTCAGAGTAAGAATCTGACTTAGAGAGTTATTACAGTTGTCTAACAGCCTTTGATTTGTGATTACCATGGTGTCAGGGAGGCAGGTTCCCAAAGCCTCAAGTAATAGATTCTCCTCTCTCACTGCCTTTTCAAAGTCACTGAAAGATAGTCTGCCATCATGGTCACGGCCCTACAAAAATAAATGTGCGCATAGCCAGTTGTGTATGAGATGTTGCCCTCTGAAACACTGAAACTTGTCACTTGTTTGGAAGGTGGTGCAGAGAACACACAGTATACAAAGTATAGACATGTAAACCAACAGACCAGCAGCATCCATCCACCTACCATCTTCTTGAGTGCGATGTCCACCAGGTCTTTAATCCCTTCGTCAGGGTCCTCCTCTGTGGGCTGTCTGATGAGGGTGTTCTTCAGCATGTGAAACATGTCCTCTCTGGAGATGTAGTTGTCGCCATTCAAGTCATATATATGAAAGCAGTCTGAGCCATGCAAAGAGAGAAGACGCATGTTTCCAGATGTATGAGTGCATAACCTGGAACGCAGAAAATAATATTGAGAGCTTACATTTTATTTTTTCATCCAAGGTCCCTCGAAGGAAAACAGACAGTCCTTCAATCCATTCTTTCATACTGACGAAGCTGTCGTTGTCTTTGTCAAATGTCCTGAAGACTGGGGGACAGATAATCAGATCATGACCAGATCACCAATCACAATACTCTGCATCAACACTGATGCTGCTGGTTATCCAAATATTAAATATTTGTCATCCTGCACACTTGTAATAACATATATAAATATGATATCAATCTGAATAGAGATTACTTCCATCCATGATCACGTCGTCGGTCATCCCAAAGACGTTGTGCAGTATGCTCCTGAACCTCCCTCTGTCCAGCCCGGTGACTGCTCGACCGGGAACAGTCGGCTCCCCCAGAAGCACGTTAAACTCCCGGATAAGGAGCTCCGTCTCTCTTTTACTGACTGGGATCATTGAAATGGTGACTGACATTTCACATTTTATTATATTAGCTGTGCGGCATTTAACAGCGTTAATTAAAAACAATGAACTGCATAGTTTAGCGGAAGGTGCACCGATAGGCACAACAAACTAGCTTAGCATAAAATACAGTGTTAGGTACGTTTGAACCGAATACTCACAGTGCTCCACTTGTTCTGATATTGTTTCAGCGAGAGTTTGTATCAACTTTCTGTTCATGGCAGACATTTCTGACATTTTTAGAGGTGGCACACAGCAAGAGGCCTCCGACAGCGGCGATGTTGGTGTTCCATCACCATGGCAACCGAGCGGAATAGCATTCAAGCTAGCCCAAAAGCGTGAAACAGACACATGCAGTTTGTGTAAATGAAGCAGAAATATTCTCTTGTGCTGGTTAAGAGAACTTAGCAAAACACATTTGTAGAGAAAGTTTGTAGTCTAATGGCTTATTTCTTCTTATTTTACAAGAAGGTCACCGCAGTTACAATGAATATATAGAGTACAGTTGCAAGAGAAGTGTGTGAACCCTTTGGGATTACTTGGATTTCTGCATAAATTGGTCATAAAATGTTTTCTGATCTTCATCTAAGTCACAACAATAGACAAACAGTCTGCTTAAAATAATACTGCACAAAAAATATGTTTTCATGTTTTTATTGAACACAACATGTAAACATTCACAGTGCTGGGTGGAAAAAGAATGCAGACCACTAAGCTAATAACTTCTCCAAGAGCTAATTGGAGCCAGGAGTCGGCCAACCTGGAGTCTAATCGATGTGATAAGATTGGAGGTGTTGGTTAAAGCTGCCTTGCCCTATAAAAACACACACCAGTTTTGAGTTAACTATTCTCAAGAAGTATTGCCTGATGTGAACCATGCCTCGTACAAAAGAGCTCTCATAAGATCTACAATCAAAACCTGTTGACTTATATGAAGGGTTATAAAAGTATCTCTAAAAGCCTTCATGTTCATGTGTCCACGGTAAGACAGACAACAAATCAAAGTCTACAAATGGAGAAAGTTCAGCACTGTTGCGACTCTCTCTAGGCGTGATCGTCCTGTAAAGATGACCACAAGAGCACAGCGCAGAACGCTCAATGAGGAGAAGGAGAATCCCAGAGAGTCAGCTAAAGACTTACAGAAATCTCTGGTACATGCTAACATATTTGTTGACAGATCTACAAAAAGTAAAACATTAAAGATGAATGGAGTTCATAGGAGGACACCACGGAGGAAGCCACTGCTGTCCAAAAAAAACTTAGCTGCACGTTTGAAGTTTGTAAAAGAGCACCTGGATGATCCACAGCACCACTGACAAAATATTCTGTGGACAGATGAAACCAAAACTGAGTTGTTTGGAAGAAACCCACAACGCTATGTGTGGAGAAAAAAGGCTCAGCACACCAACATCAAAACCTCATCCCAACTGTGAAATATGGTGGAGGGGGCATCATGGTTTGGGGCTGGTTTCTGCCTCAGGGCCTGGACGGATTGCTGTCATTGACAGAAAAATGAATTCCCAATCTTATCAAGACATTTTGCAGGAAAACTTAAGACCATCTGTCCGCCAACTGAAGCTCAACAGAGGATGATGATGGAGATGCAACAGGACAATGACCCAAAGCATAGAAGTAAATCAACAACAGAATAGCTTCAACAGAAGAAAAAGGCCTTCTGGAGTGGCCCAGTCAGAGTCCTGACCTCAACCTGATGAGATGCTGTAGTGTGACCTCAAGAGAGCGATTCACACCAGACATCCCAAGAACAACAGTTTTGTAAAGAGGAATGGTCCAAAATTCCTCCTGACTGTTGTGCAGGTCTGATCTGCAACTACAGGAAATGTTTGGTTGAAGTTATTGCTGCCAAAGGAGGGTCAACCAGTTATTAAATCCAAAGGTTCACATACTTTTTCCACCCTGCACTGTGAATGCACGTTGTGCTCAATAAAAACATGAAAACATCTAATTTTTGTGCAGTATTAGTTTAAGCAGTGCTTGTATATTGTTGTGACTTAGATGAAGATCAGAACACATTTTATGACCAAATTATGCCAAATAATGCAGAAATCCAAGTAATCCCAAAAGTTTCACATACTTTATCTTCTATCTACATGAGCTGACGTGTCTGAAGTCAACAGTGTGTTTAGCTGAAGTAAAAACTATCAGAGCCACTGAGCCTGCCTATGGCAGGTCCAGCATTGCCAGAATATTGGATATAAACTAAATTCATAATGGAAACAAAATTCACATTTTAGCCTAATCACAGTTAGAAGTTTATTAACAAAGTCTGATCTTACATCTCAGTACTGAGCGCTGGGCTACAGGAACCAGGATTTTACATATAGAAAGATAATTTGATTCTTAAGACCATAATTGGTTTACAGTAATTCATTTACAAATTCATTTAAGACTGAATGAAGACAGAATGAAATGTTTAATGGCTTTAGCATTTTCAAATTGCCAGAGAATGTGCATAAAGTATTAAATTAAAAGTAGAAAATTAAAATAAAATTGATTATTCCATTTCAGTTTCTTAAATGATGCATCTAAAATGCTAAATTAAAAGTGTGTGTAACATTTCAGAGGCTCTATTAGTATCCATAACTATTTTATATTTTCACTCATGTTTGTAGCTTAGAATGAGCCCTTCATATCTACATAGCGAGTGGGCCCTCTTTACAGAGTCCATTTCTACAGTAACACATAATGGAAACACCAAACTCTGGCTCTAGAGAGAGACTTTTACGTTTTTACTTTACCAGAAGGCCACTGTAGTTCTCAAAAACGTTTGTGAAACTGCTGTAATATAAGCTGCAGAGTGCAAAACTGTGTGACCACCAGCTGAGTGAAGTGGATGGCATTAACATGGTTTTGCACTTGGTGGCTCATGATACCGCAGTCTTGGAAAGGGAGGAGTAAGCAGAGGGATAGTCAGTTGGTTGCAATCTGCAACCACACCACAAGATATCACTAAATCCTACACACTGTACCTTTAAAAGGTAACCCACAATATGCTTTTCCTATTACACTTATATTATATATTGTATATTCTACACAGTAAGGGCACCTTTGCCTGTTGTCCTGCAGTAAACTGGATATTCCACCACAGCAGCACTCAACTCTCATGAAGTCATGCCAACTGAACCTCGTCTCAGCACGCTCTTCATGTTTAAACTCATTTCACCTGTGTGTACAGACATGTGTTTTGTCATCAAATTATTTCGACTGAACTTCTTGCCGCACACTGTACATGTATAGGGTTTCTCTCCCGTATGGATTCTCGTATGTACGTTCAAGTTGCCCACATGACGGAACTCTTTTCCACAAATCCTGCAAGAGTACGGCTTCTCCTTCGTGTGAATCCTCATGTGCACAGCCACACTGTTGCCGTGTCGAAACTCTTTACCACACACCTCACAGATGAACAGTTTTTCACCAGTGTGGATCTGAGTGTGTGTGGCCAGATGTGCGCTGTGGCTGAATTCTTTGCCACAGTAACGGCAGCAGTAGGATTTGCTTCTTCCCTTTGTCTCTTTATTTGGTGGAGTTGGGCTGTGACGTTCATAACTTTTAGTCAGTGTTGCTAAACCCAACTCAGGCCCCATGTTGTTCAGAGTTACAGAACAATCTGGAAAGAGAGTCCAACATTCACTGCTGGACTGAGCGTTTCCTTCAGCCTTGCTGTGGTCAGCTGAGATGTTAGGTACAGGTTTTCTGTCTTCATTTCCTGTGTCATCATGAGTTTGCATCTCAGTCATGTCTGAATAAATGCAATTCTTCATGCAGGTGGGTGTCACTGACAAAGTGCCGGTATCAGAGGCCTCCAGATCCGGTAGCTGTTGTCCCTCTGGACTGCTCCATGGCTGCTCCTGTTTGATTGCTGGAGGCTCTGGGAGCAGCAGCCTACAGTCCTCCTGGTCCACACCTGGGTTGTTGTGGCAGCTCTCAGGACTCCACTCCTGGCTGAAATGTTTTTCCTCATGTGCACTGACAAAGACCTGTGGCGTGTCTGCTGAGAGAAAAAGGTAAGAAAATAGCTTAAAGCCCATTTGCCACCTTTTGTTTGTGGATTGCAGTTCAACATTTTATCATCCTGTCTGGTTGTATTGAAAATTAATATGCTATAGGAGGAGTCCACTTCCAAGACTGTACTTTCATAATTCTTTAAATTAATATTTTTGGGTGGGAGGCTTGGAGAGGTTTAAGATGCTGACTGTGCAATTGCAACGGCCTTGGTTTAAGTTTGTTCAGGGGGCCTATGTTGCATATCATCCCCCATCTCTACCCTCATTTTCTGTCAACTCTCTACTCTCTCTCTTACAGTATCTAATAAAAGACAAACATTCTTATAATAACAATATTTTGAAAAACAGGCTGAATTTGATTAATTATGTCTGCAAGAGGGCACAATGTTGACTCTAAAACCCTCATGCTTCCTTTCTGCCAGCACCATTTAGCTTTATAAAACAAGTGGGGATCGGTGGAAGAGGGTCTGTTCTTCAGATCAAATTCAGAAGCCTACATCTTCCTGGATGAAATTAAAAAAAAAAAAAAAAAAAAATCAGAGTTGCACCAGAGCTGAGAGAAGATCCTTGCTGTTCAATCACTGGCAGCACTATATGTGGTCATGTCATGGAAACACACCCAGGGACACTGTACTGTTGTCAGGTTATTTCTTCAGTGATCACAGGGCTACAGTATCATCATTACAGTGTGGATCTGACTAGAGCAGTTCGGGGAATAACTGCTCTTTTAAAGTTCTGCTGAAAGGAACTACTCTTGCTGTCTCCACTGACCCCTTTGAACTTTATATTTACCTGTAGAATATGAAGTTTATTAAAAAAAATAAAATTCATTAAAAATGTAAAAGTTATTACAAAATAAATAAATAAATAAAATAGATAAGGGAATTAATACAAAGGTAAATAAATTACAGAAGCAACTTAAAACAGAAATATCAATTTATGTCACATTTTAACAATTCATTAATGCGTAGAATTATTTTAAATATTATTTTTGGTACATTTATTTATTTATCTATCAAGTCATTTATTTTTTATTATTATTTTTTTTATTTTGGCATATTTCACACATTGCTAGAAACAACACCACTACCAGTAGAGACAATGTACAGAGAATATTAGTTTGATCAATATGTTTTGATAAAATACCAAACAAATCAATTAAAAGCACACATCCTAACATCTAGATGATGTATTTGTTGTGCATGAAGACTACAGGATTAGTGATTTTGTTTTGTCTGGGTTCTAGATGATGAATGTTTTGTTATTTGTCTTTGATAATGGTAAACAATGTTGGACTCCATAATCGCCCTATTGATTATAAACTGCATGTCATAGCTCACCATTTAGGACAACTGTTTTTTTATCACATGACACTGAATATATTTTGTGTCATTAAACTTGACCTTAATAGACTATTTCTTTCATTTACCATTGCACTCCTTCAACAATGTTTACATTGCCACATATGGGCTACACCCAGTTTCCTGTTTATTAGATACAACTAGCTAAAAAGCTCTTTTCACATAGGCTATGCAGCAGCGTCTGCACCTGTAAGCAGACCTGATTCAGGACATAACGAAGGATAGACAACAAACCGTCATTGTGTGAATGCACTTCTTGTTTAAGTCCCTGTTGGTCACCGTCCTGCTGAGAGCCCGCAGCTTCCTCCCCGGTCTCCGTTATCGTCCTCTGCACCGCGGCGAAGATCTCCTCAGCAGCCGCACTCAACCGCTCACTGATGAACAACCTCAACAGCTGCATCTGGGACATTTTAATCAACTTTCAACCACCTCACCTACAACCACAACACAGTCGACCTGCGTCTCGAGGTACCCGGATATGTATAGTGACTACATCCGGCTGCAAACTTCAAAATAAAAGTATTATTGCACGAACGGTTTAGAGCTCCGTGGCTACAAACGGTTCATGGGAAATATGTGATCCAAATAATTATTGATTATGTCACTTGACAATATACACGCATAACTATAACCACATAACTGACATGGCAAAGTAAGCAACTGTAACAATTGTTCGTGCAAATACACAGATGTACGTAAAATTACTCCAGACTGGGTGATACCTTTAATAAGCACAGGATAGCAATGGTACTGGAGCTCCGTGTCTGGCGTCAAATGAAGAAAAAAAGGCGACGCAACAGATTCATGAATTACAAGAGTTAAAAAGCCAACCCTATCACCCTTATTGAGACTTTATTTTCAAAATGCCCCACTTCCGGTCTCACTGCAGATTGAAGCAGCAGGGATGTTAAGATCGCCATCTGCTGGACAGGAGGTCTCACTCATATGCTAAATGCCTGACTCCACTGCCTGTGTATGGAAAATGGGAGGATAGATACCTGATGTAGAACAGTTTGCTATGCTGTTAAAAACCAAGGACAAATTACAGGACATGCTGTTCTCTTCTTGTGCCTTTGACCTCATTTTTCACTGACTCCTCTGTAATATGCCTGAAAAGTATGTATAAAGTCTGACCAAAAGCTGGAAGTCAGGAAATCCAGCAAAGGGAAATAAAATGAATAAATGCAACTGCAGGCTTTTTATATTCAATCCAATTACAGTAATGACACTTAAAAATCGAATAAATACAATTGAGTGAATACTCAGAATACATGGTCCTTCAGGGTGAAACTGATTAGGACAATTTTTCTGGTATGCCCCAGAGAATTTAAGAGGTCTGGGAAGCAACTTGAAATAAATACATGGCTATAAATTTCTTAAAATGATTATCTCTCAATCTTTGTCTCCTTAAAGTAATATTTTAATTTATCACGTAAAGAAGAACACTGGGTGTTTCACCAGTTCAGGTTTGATATTTAATTAATAAACTACAATGAATTACAACAGTTTAGTCAGATAAGACGCAGAATGAACCAAAACAATTTGAAATGCAAACAGATTTGGTTTCAAAGCTAAATATTTCTGATCTACGCCGTTGACTGACAATATTGCACCATCACTGACTCCTGTGTGTGTTTGTATGTATGAAAAACAGAAACCGTGACAGAGAGGTTAAATGTGCTGAGGGTGTGCTTTCAGTCCAGACATTATTTGAACGTGTGCTTGTGTGCAAGGCGTGTTTGAGTCACTCTGACCGATGTGCAAGGTTAGTTCTGATTGACAGTGTCGCGTCAACCCAGTGGTTTGGGTTTGCGATCATGGAGGTCCACACGGTGACCTCCTCTTCGGTGGAGTCCATCCAGCTGACAGCTTCTCCATAACTTTGACCTGCCATAGAAAAAAAAAAAACATACCATTATTCATTATTTATGTTTGAAGACATTAGCACCAAAATCCTCAACGCAATCCACACACTGAGGAATGATTCAGTTCAATTCTACTTTACACCTTTCATACAATTATGCAGCCCAAAGTGTTTTAAAAGAGCAACATTAAAACAGCACAGACAAAAAAAACTAAGGCTGTCAAAGTTAATGCAATAATAACGCGTCAACGTTTAAAGCCACTAATTTCTTTAATGCAACTTGAAATTTTTAGGTTGTAGTGGGCTCAGTTTTAAAGCTAAAAAACCTAAGAAATTCATTGGTACAAATCATGTCATACTACTTTGTCACAAAGGAGGTTAAATAAGACACCAAACTTGTGTTAAATTTTGGTGAGGAAAAACTGGCATTGCCATTTTCTGTCCCTTGACCTGTGACCTAAAGATGTGAATAAAAATGGGTTCTATGGGTACCCACAAGTCTCCCCTTTACGGTAATCACATGCAGTTTGGGGCAAGACAATGCCATGTTATGATTTGAGTATATTTTTTATGCTAAATGCAGTACCTTTGAGGGTTTCTGGACAATATCTGTCCGTGTTTCATGTTATTAATTGATTTCTAATGATAAATATATACATACATTTGCATAAAGCAGCATATTTTCCCACTCCCATGTTGATAAGAGTATTAAATACTTGACAAATCTCCCATCAAGGTACATTTTGAACAAGTAATAAATGTGTGATTAATTTGTGATTAATCCTGATTAACTATGGACAATCACGCATTTAATAGCGATTAAATATTGATAGACAGCTCAACAAATAAAAAACAGACTCATTATGAACAATTAAACATATAAATAAATAAATAAATAAATAAATAAATAAAAGTCACCAGAATAAATAGGAACAAGAGATAGGAATATTATGGAAACCAATTATTAAGACTTGAAAACTAAGGCAATAATTGATGCAGAAAATTCTGTTTTTCTTAATGAAGCCATAAAAATCACAACGACTGACCACTGTTCCTGCACATATGCACCAATACTACCTCAGATCCCAGCCCAAATCTGAAAGCTGTAACAACAAACAATCCCAAAAGTCTGCAGAAGCAGGCCCTGCCCTCTGAATACAGCAACTTGATGTTGAAAGTCTGTTTACAACAAGCAAAACCTCAGCACACACTCTACTGACATGATCTTCCTTCAGGAAACCCACAATGAGACCGAGGCTGCTGCTCTACTATATTTGATCAAAACACTACCAAGAACTACTATAACAACTAAATGATCTAAAATCAGAATTGTTTTCTACATTGCTCACATATTTAGTAATTTGTGGATTGGGGGTGTCGTGATATACCGGTATTGATTGCAATATTTTAAAAATAAAATCTTGATATTATGTTAATAATACACATATGATAATATTTTATAAATCATACAGTGCCTCTTAAGGAACACTTTTGTACAGTTATAGTTACAGACTTTCCACATCCCTACACACATATTTCGACTATAATTCAAACAATAAAAAAGATGAAGATGAATTTGACTGATGGCATTATTTTATTTATTTAAACTTTTCTATGGATATCACAATAATATTGTAGTATTGTGAATTATTTTGGCCATGATAATCATGTTGTGAAAATCTGATATCATGACAGTCCTAATGTGGATATTTAGCAATGCACAGTAAAGCTTGTAACCTCGAAATGACCTCGCTGTGATGACAAGACCATCTGAAATGCCTGAGATGCCAACAGGACAAAATGCAATGCAACATGAAGCACTGGTTGGAAATACCATCGCCACAGCACTCCAAAACATCACTGCAGGTGATTAATAAAGGTTCATCTTATCTTATCTTATCTTATAACTGAAAAAACTCCTTTAATGTCTCATTCCCTGACACAGAAACAGCTTCCCTCCTGCAGGGGCCCATGAGATAGCATTGGATCTCTGATCACAGCTCAGAAAAGCTGCATTTTAAAAGGAGATGCTTGAGCTTTATTCATCGCCTTGCAATCCTTTTTGTCATACTGAGTTTACACTCACCTACTGACTTATAGAGGACAGCCCAAGATAAACATAAGTGAGTTAATTTAAAAAGCACACTGCCAACAGCCCGGAACTGAGAGTGAATTGATAAGAGATAAGATCCTCTGCACAGACCAGGCTGCTGCACAGGAGAACAAATACTGTCTGTAATCACCAATACTGACTGCTGCTTTCAGAACAAGGCAAAGATAGACGCTTTGTTCCTCTATCTGGTCGCTTATTATATCATCTGTTCCAGAAAGGCTTCACTGATATTAGACAGAGCCCCAACAAATAATTAATTTATCAAAAGGTTCACTTTTATATGCTTATAATGAAACCAGCCAATCACATAGACACACCAGTTATTGGTATCAATATCCACATTAAAGTTATCATAGAGACACGTACCAGTTCCGCAGCTCAGACGAATCCCCCCAAGGACCTGTGCCTTTAACCCTTCACGCTGCCAGACCGTCAACTCGGCGCAGGCCTCTCTCAGGTCGCTGGAGTGGAAGCCATCATACACCATGGTGTGGTTATAGGTAGGGCTGACGGAGCGTTTCACCACCCTCGTCTTCTGACCACTCTGCCGACTGGCGTCTGGGAGTATATAGCTTGTGGGGTGTAGATTGTGATTATGAGACAATTAAATTCAGATTCAAACCAGTGTTCACATATTGATATTTTGGGTATATATATATATGCAGATTAGATGCTTAACGGTACAGTTTTTGGCGTCATCTAGTGGTGTGGTTACAGATTACATCCAACTGAGTATCCCTCCACTCACTAATCCCTCGCAGCCTTGCCCAGAGGCCATCGTTACCATAATAATACTACTTCGGGAGAAGTCAGACGGCGACTGGCGGTACCACAGTGTTGCACTGTGTGGTTCATATTACCACAGTTTCATAAGTGTGTTGGAGAACTACGCCGGCCTTCACGTAACGTATAAACATGAAAGGCTCTCATTAGAGCCAGCGTTTCATTGTCCATTCTGAGCTATTGTAGAAACTTGGCAGAGCAACATGGCGAATTCAAGCTGCCAGGGAGAGCAGCGCGCTGCGAAGCAAATTTTCGTAGTGGCCAAATGGTGGAATTACAACTTCCGTGTCCATCACATGATGCCATTGGGCCCAGAAAGAGTTTTTCCCATAGACTTACATTGGGAAAGAGATGTCCTTAGATCAGCAGATAATATATATATATATATATATATATATATATATTTTTTTTTTTTTTTTTTTTTTTGAGGTAAATCAACTTCCCACTACACTAATACCTAAATCTGAGGTACTTTCCTTCCTCCATTCATGTGAATGACCAGACTGAGGGCTGGGAGGCGCAGTATAAGAAAATGCTACTGCGCCTGCTCTATGGACCCAATGGATGCAGAAGAATGCTGGATGATCTGGGTATTTTATCACATAGTTGAGTCATTTTGGCTTCATGAGTCACTGAGCATCTCTCATAGGAATGAACAGGAGCCTGCCTAAAATGCTGTATCCAGTTCTCTTTATATGTCCTTGGGTAGAGTCTGTAAAGAGGACCCGCTCACTATGTAGATATGAACGGCTCATTGTAAGCTAACAAAAACACAATTCTTATTTCCAGATGATTATACACTAATATTATATTCGATTTCTGCAAATAAATCCCTCAAAATGCTACATACTCTTCCTTTAAATTAAATATCTGGCTATGCTTCTGTCTGCAGGACAGTTCGTGTGCATGCATTTAAAACCTCAAATTTACACAGTCAATAAACTGATATAAATATGCACATGAAGGTGGAGAATTGTAACTTATTGATGGGTTTACATGTCCTATTCCACCAGTAATACTCTACAAATAACACACATGTTGAAGAACTGACGTACCATCTGACAAAGGAGTCCATAGTGCCCCCTTTGTTGGCCAAGAGACTTTGAGCCTCCCGCAGCCAGATGTGAAGCTCTCCTGTCAGAGGCAGCCCATTACCTTAAAGCACACACACACAACGTATGAGACACGTGATTAGGGTTGGGCGTGCACTTGCATCCACGGTGTGTGTGCTCTGCTCACCCTCGAATCCATCTGGGATGAATTTAATAGAAAGCAAGATGGTCCCACGACTGCTAATGGACTCTGGAGTCAAATTAACCTGAGAAAAAGATAAAAGGCGGAGAAAAAGACACAGGAAGCAAGAGCAAGAAGAAGCAACGGAGAGGGAGACAGAAGTGTGGAGGCAGGGAAAGATTAAGGTTACATAAAACCTTAGTTGAAATTCACAGCATGTCTTCCTCTCCTTTCAGCTCACCCAGACACAAGAGACACTACGTGTCTCCAACAAATCTGTCAAACTGCTGCTACACACACACACACACTACTAGACAAATGTAGATGAAGACATCATAGTGTTTTGGTAAATATTGATGCAAGAATATTCAAACTTGCATGCTAATTTATGTGCCTACAGGACTGTGTTAATTGCGCGCAAGTCATACGTGTGCTCGTTCCTACCCGTGGCTGCAGGTCCTGCCACAGTGGCAGCGAGCAGGTCCAGTCCCAGTGGCCCAGGGACACTTCCACCTCCCCCAGGAACACATTCCTGCCCAGGGCCTCGGCGTGCCACACAGATAGGTTCAAGGTCCGGCTCCGCAGCTCTCCGATCCGCACTTTATACTATAACATAAGAATCACGATCAGGCAAGCAGGCGACGCTACAAGAAGTAAACAATAAAGAGGACCTAGTATGCTTATTTTCAGGTTCATACTTGGATTTTGCGTTTTGACTAGAACATGTAAACATGCTTTAATCTTCTTGTGCTGCAGCACCTCTTTTCACCGTCTCTCTGAAATGCTGTTTAAGCTCCCTTCCTGAAAAGCCCAGTCTGGTCTGATTGGTCAACCAAACCAAACTCTTTGGACTCCGTTCAAGCTCCACTTAAACTAGCTTTGTTTGAGGGCGTGCCAAACTAGCCGCTAGGCAGGTATTATACAAATATGTAGCTTGGTGACATCACCACATTACAGAGGAAAAGGTGGGACTGCATTTCAGGCAGTTCAGGAGCAGTGTTTTTGTGGGGGAGAGTAACTCCCTTTGGCAGGGACTTTATAATATGTAGACCTTTTACATGCACAAAAAACTACAGAACACACTACAGGAAAGTGAAAAGCACAAAAGCATAATTGGCCCTCTTCAAATCTGGTAACTTATTGATAGGATATCTTCGAGACTGGAGAAATACAGTAAGTGTCTGCAGTGCATGTTGAAGGACACATGGAGGACAGTGGAGGAACAGATGGCAGATAGGGATGTCTTTGAAGGCTCCCATTTTATGTAATATGTAAATGAGAAAGTGTCTCACTCGTAGCGTCTGATCATAGACAGGGTTTAATGTCTTCTTCTTCACTGCAGTTTTCTTCTTGCTGTGACTCGACTTGTCCGGTAAGAGATAGGTTTTAACGTATCTGTGAAAAACACACACACAGACATTTTTTGACTGATTTTGTATGCGACATTGTCGCTGCAAAATGCACATTCACACATGCACTAATCACTTACGGGTCAGAGCGATTGTTGCGTGCTGAAGCGATGTCCTCGCAGCGATACACTTTGACTAGCAGCTCCTCCTTCTGGGTGTCGTAAACCAATGAGAATTGGATACGGCCCCTCACCTCCACCACTCCAAAATCCCCTGAGCTGAACAGACTCATCATGCTTCCACTGAGCTGTAACACACGCAGAACAGAGATTAGCTCCTACGTCACTGTCCGGAGCTGAGTCATTTTGTCGTAGCTGGATAGCCAATTAATCAAATGTGTGTGTGTGTGTGTGTGTACCGTGTAGCCCGAATGAAGACTGCTGGTGGAGCTGCTGCTTTTCAGAGAGGCTGGATCCGGCTCTGTCAGGCAGCTGCTCACAGAGTCAGTGTCTGCGTTGTGACCGTCTAAGTCATCCTAAAACACACACATACACACCCATTATTCTCCGATACAGCGTCACTACTGATCATCTATCAGTTGGTGCACTCTCCCTATAAACATCATGTCCTTTACTTTATTAAACTGCCATTGAAAAGGTAATATGTATGACTGATTTAGACATTTAAATAATTCACCTCAGGTTCCTCTGAGTAGCCGTTACTTCTCTGTTCGCACTCTGTGAGCAGAATGAATAGAGAATGAGTTCATAATAAGAGACAGCTGGAGAGGTACAGAAGTATTGAGGGAGGAACTTCCATACCTTTGGATGACGACGAACTGCTTCTGTGCAAAACATGCTGCAATATAATGTTCATATTTAGATAATTTGTTTTTCAAGCATTGAAAAAAAAAAAGAAACAAGCACGCACACGCAGACCTGAGCTGCAGGACGTTTTGTTCTGGGTGTGGGTGCAGGTTTCAAACTTCCTTGACTCCTGAAAAACACAGATAAGATACTGGAAAATGCAACTCCACACAAACGTTACAAAAGTGAAATGATTTTTCCGTGACTCACTAACCCTCCACTCTCTTCTTCTTTGCTGTCCTTCAGTCTTCTCTCGGCTTCAGGAGAGGTGTTATTGTTGTGGGAGGTTTTCTCTGTCTCTCCATTGAACAGTTCAGCCAGGGGCACATCTGTTACCATGGCAACACATACAGAACCATCACTGGGATTATCCCAATAAGAAAACAGTCCCACAGGCCTGTAACGGTAATACTGCAATAACTGAAACCCGACCTCTGTTCTTGGTCTTCCTGTGGCGTATTGTGGCGTGGACAAGCGAGCTGCCCGACATCCAGTTGCGATGGCGTTTCCCACACTCCTCGCTGAACCACGCTCCTGACAGGAAGCGCAAACGTGCCGGATCTCTCTCTGTCTCCTCAAGGAGCCTGCAGCGTTGAAAAGGGACGACTAAGTTAAACAGCAAATAAACATGACATGCTATATGCAAATTCAACCAATGTCAGCCTACATCACAAACTAAACAGTCACTGTTGTCACCTGTCATGCAACTTACTCAACATCAAAGACAATGTCAAACCTACTAATAAGAAAACCCCCACAAAATTTGAGTTGATTCCCATTTACATTAACATACTCTTGATTCATTCGCCAGCCTAAGAGTAGAGCTGAAATGATAAGTTGATTAATTAATTAACCAATCTACACAAAATTAAATGGAAATACTTTTGATAACTGATTCAATGTTTGAACAATCTCTGGTTTTAGCTTCTCAGATGTGAGGATTTACTCTCTACCTTTGGCTCTAGGAAACTGTGATGAGCATTTCTTACTCATTTCTGAGGTTTTACAGACTAAAAGAATCAATTCATCAACAAAACAAATAGTAACCAAAATTTAAAGATGAGTCAACACAAGCATTACAAACAGGAGACAACAGGTTGACTATTAGACCTCATTACCTCTTAACGGTCTGGTCGTTATTCAGTATTTCAGAGGTTGTAACAGGCTCAGTTTTGAAGATAGTAGGTGTAATGCTTGTTTGTCACAAAGGAGATTAAATAATACTCCAAATTAACACTCAATTTTGGCACGGAAAAACAGACATGGCCATTTTCAAAGGGAACCTGTGACCTCTGACCTCAAGATATGTGAATGAAAATGGGCTCTATGGGTACCCACAAGTCTCTAATTCCATAATTCATGACTTGACTGTGACTTGTCCCCTGTGGACGATACAAAGTTAATCTGAGATGACTTTCATCCAATAATGAAGCATTTATATCCAGACGGGAGTTTTATCCTATGTTTCATGAGTATGAAAACAATGTAAATCAGTCATCAAATCTCAAACCAACTGAGATTTTTTAAATATGTCAGACAGCATTCTCTACCACCATCAGCAAAATGCCAAATAAAGGAATATCTTTTGTAAAAATGGTGTAGAGTTGTACATCCTGTCTGTGCAGCCTTACTAAGACATTTTATATAGTGTTTTCCCGTTAATTTGTCACCTGTCTGTATGTTAGTGTTAATCACTGGACAAAACTACCACCTAAAAAGGATAAACAGTCACCTCTGACCTTACACGTCCTTCATCGCGACGACGCAAATCCATGTCACGCTGTAACACCTCCAGGATGGTGGACTGCTCCGCTTCTGTCAGGTGACTCAAGTCAAGAGAGGAGTCAACCCGCTCGCCCTCCATCCCTGAGTTAGAGGCAGAACAACAATCCTTGAGCAAACAGACAGCGCCTACTCATCTCTAATCCCATTTAAACATGTTATACTGTACATTATAGTTATGCCACTATATGAGTAAGATTGCTCTTGTTACCGGGACTAATGTTTTGTATGTCAAGCAGTATATCAGGAACATTTTTGGCCTACTAAACAAGTCGTTCCCAAACTTTTTGCCCTTTGACCCTTAAGATGAGGCACTGTTTACTTGCTGTCACATGTCGCATGTCAATCGGTTGTGAGTAGATTTTTCCTTCTCACATTGTTTAATTTGATTATATCTTGAGGCCTGAAGAGGTCAAAATGTTCACTTCCTCTCAAGCAAAGACATGTCAGAAAAAAACTACATTACTTTACGTTTTGTCTTCTATCTTACCTTGTAAAATATTTTAAGATCTGTTAAGTTTATCTTGTGGTTTCCACATTGTTAAACCATTCAATACCCTCAGTGGACAAGGACATATGCTGTGTCAGGTAATCTATTCTGGTCTGCTTCAATGACTTTTATCTGCTTTTGCTACGAATACTCTCTACTGTAGACTCTCTAAACTGTGTACATTACAAAAGACTTGTGAATAAATGTTAAACACACTATATAAAGCTGCAGTGGGTGGAAATATGACTTTAAAAAGTTATTTTTATAAAACAAACACTAAATTCTGACAGTAGTGCATGAGACAGGTAATCTGAGAAAAATCATGTTCCTCTGTGTCCTAAGTGCATATCCAACATTTCACAGACCGGAGGAAAACAACCAATCCAGTGTCAATCACTCACAAACTCCAATCAAACGGTCTAACTAGGCAGCGCTGATCAGATATGAATCAGTAGTCTGTTACGGCTCGGACAGACCGCACGCCTGACGAGTGCGTGGCGGCTGCGTTACCTCCCGGCTGCGTGATTCACACGTTATTCACACCGGTTGCGTGTTAGCTGCGTTTCTGCAGCGTTTCTGCTGCTGCTCTTTCTACAGAGTTTGACTCTCATAATGACCATTTCATGCCCTAATAAATGTCATTTATATTTATTTTAGACAGAGAAAGGTCAAGAAACGTGTGCTCATTTATAAATAATAGCAATAATCCACAATTAAAATCTCTTACTATAATCATTCATGGAGCCCTACAAGTTTTACAACACTGTCCTGCACATATTTCAGAATAAAAGCCTGGAAAAAAAAAAAACGCTTGAGGGGTTCTATTTTGAAATGAAAGCAGGAAGTGGCTATTTAAAAATACATCTTGATTTTTTTTCATATCCGTGATATTTTCTACAGATATCTAGACATCGAAAGTGTAGTAATGTTGCTGATACGATGTCAAAATACAGTCAGAAGTTCACCTTCACTGTCTGTTGCTGCCATTTTTTTTTTTTTACAATATACTGAAAGGTTATTATGTTTTTTTGTCCAAAGATGCCAAAAACATTCTGCCTACTGCAGCTTTAAGCTGATATCACTTTGGTTTGACACTGAGGAGCATGATATTAAAAAGGAGGAAGGCAAACATCTGTGTGCAATTAACTAAACTGCTACACCACAGTATAATCATTTTTGTCGTTTAGTGTGCGTGTGTGTGTGTGTGTGTGTGCACTGCCTCGAGGATACCTACCGCTGAGTAATTAGCGCATGCGCAAAGCAATCCTCTTGGGTTAGGAGTTTGATAAACAGAACAGGATCTCATGCAAGTGTACGACAGTTTTTACAAGCCGACACCTAAAGCAACACAAAAAATATATAACAGTGTGTAGTAGATGACATAAAGAATGTTTTCCTCATAATAATATCCCTGTAGTAATGACTGCATTGATGTACTCGTCGAAAATTATTAGATAGTCGCTGTTTTGTTTATTACACAATATGAAATTGAGTATAATATTCACTTTTGAAAGATTAATGACGTTTCTGGTCGTGACACTTTACATGAAGTTAGAAAAATTAGTCCCATGAAACAGTTTCCTCATCATAAACACCGCGAGAGAGACGACACCTGTCGCCACTTTTCTCGTTTTTGGGCCATAAGCTGAACTTTCCCGCCGCACATTCAGTACAAATATACACAGAGAGAAACGTTAAAACCCAAGCCAAAGCTGTGTTACCTTACTTGAGAGCTTCCGCCACTTCCATCTGTGAAAAGTTTAGTGAAAAGTTGTCCAGACGGAGTGTGTGTGTGTGTGTGTGTGTGTGTGCGTGTGTGTAGAGGTCCGTGTGCAGAGTAAACGCAGTGAACAACACGCCCTCCAGAGCTGGTTAGTTGGTGCGCTCAGTCAGCCGGGAGGCGAGCATGAGGTGGAACAAACGGAGAACACACACAGAGGGAGAGTAACTGTGTTTGTGTGTGTTAGAGCGTCAGATTGATACGGTGTGTTTGTTGACTGTGTGATATGACACACACACACACACGCGGATGTTTTACCAAATGGCAGGGTGGAGGTGGGATGTAACTTTCGTCTTTATAGCTGTCCACACCTGCTAAACACACATTTAGTGCTGCACCTACTCCACTGTACCACACACACACACACACACACACACACACAGGCAAACATGCCTTAAAGCGAGAATAGCCAACAGCACATGAGGTTCACCTCAACTTTAGCGCGGCAGTGTGTTTGTGTGTGTGTTGGGGGAGGGTGCATTCAGAGTGAAAAAGACCTGTATTCAGTCCTGTCCTTTGTCAACAGACTTTGGACGACAGCCACACTTGGGGAAACTTTTTTGTGTGGGCTTATTCAAGCCTGTGTAGGTCCTGGCTCAGACAGTGTCTGGTGCATCCAACCAGCGTGGTGCTGCTCCCATAACCCCTGCTGCATGCTGGGATCCCAAATGACACCCTTATACTGTAGTAAGGCAGGCCTGAGGTACTTTTTCAGAAGGGCCAGATTTGGAAAATGGTGAAATGCCAAGGCTCTGGTCTGCAAAGCTAGAAATTCAAATTGAAAACAATATAGCTTTTTAAATCTTAGTAGGTTGTTGTGTTAATTTACATACTGTTGCATCCAACATATTTATTATTTATTCAGTTTTACTCTCCACCTAAAGCCTGTTTCTACAAGAGCATGTTCACATGCTGTAATGTTCCATAAAATCTTTATTTTTCTCATACTGTCTTTCTGAATATACCCATATTTACCCTAAAATGCTCCATTTTAGCACATTTCAACAGAACTGCATTGCTAGGCAACAGCTCGGGCCCATGTTTACTTCCTGTCAACTGATAGGCAACACATAGGCTTCATCCATAATCACATGCTATGCACTACATACTAAACAGTTGTACTATTATTCAACATACTTTTGTGTGAATACAAACTAGTATGTATCTGTTCGGACGCACCTCAGCAATTATTTATGTCGTCACGTCCTGAGAGCCTCCTTGCCGGTTGGTAACCTACGCCAACCTCATGTGACCAAAATGACAGTTTGTGAGAATCAATGTCTGAGCTAATCTAAAATATATATATATATATATATATTACACCTGGCAAAGTTAAATCACATACTCATTGTTAAAGTGTTATTGATGTTACAGAGCTGTCACTACTGCATTGCATTGAGGGGTAATTATGCCACCGTAGCATCCAGCACTGCATACTGTCATAATTCACTATAAATAGTATGCAATCTGCGTACTATTGGTTTCATATTAAGGTTTTCGACATACTAAAATATTTCACATACTATTTTAGTGTACTAGCATGTTCGTATGGAATTTCAGACACAACTGGAAATATACTGGTTACATTTAAAACTGTGACATGTTGTACAGTTGTGACATCACAAACTTACACAAGTCCTGATGGGTCGTTGAAAGGCACAGTTTCTGAATGTGGGCTATGTGTGTTTCTCTGTGGATTGAGTGTTTCAGTACTATCTCAGTATTTATAGGGCACTTAAACCTGCTTTATAATAAAAAGAAAAGATGTGAAAATCTCACTTTTTACAGATGGCACCTTTAAAACTTTTTAACAAAATAAGTGTTTCTGTGCTTAACAAGACTACTAATAAAATTATGATCTTCTAGTATTCAAACAACATTAACACCCATAAGTTTGGAATATTAGCAGATTATCTAAAAACACAATGATATTGTTTTTAACAGTCCGTAACATTGTCAGTAGCATGAGTGGTAACCCTGACAAATGCAAATAAACAGTCTTATTGCAAGAGGTTGCGTTTTTTAAATACTTTTTTTCATATTTATAAATGATCAAAGAGTTGGATTTGGCCCACATGCCTCCAACTGAATGAGCCTGATGTAAGAATTAATAAGTTATTCTTATCTGCAGATACTGGGAGTTTGTCTCTGGTCGCACCCAGATTACAGCAGAATCGCTCACTGTGCTGGCATGCAGTATGTCAGATAAAGTGCAAATATGCACTCAACACATACTGTACAATCTCTTGCTGTGATTAGTGGTTACTGTCTCCTTATTTGCATGCAAGAAAGTAGACATGAGAAGCAGGTGTTTCAGGCTGCCAGCCTTTTTAAAGCATTTTTCACTCTAATGGCATCACAAAAAATCAAACAGCTCACAATGAACGTCACTGAGTAAACAGGGTTACATTACATCTCTCTGTTATTAAAGGGTTAAAACTGGTTTGTATAGAATATAAATATGAGCTGTCAGAACAGAAATTTCTTCCATGAAAAGTAATTTATAAAAAAAAAAGACTCTTAGCTATTAACAAGTCAAAACAAAAACACACAAATCAGAGGAGTTGTGCTAAAGACATATTGTATATGGACATGAAGTTTAAATTACTACTATTGCTTAGATTAGAAGTGTAAATGTTCCCAAAGATAAGGGCCTCCAGGAGTTAAGATGGCTCCTTAGGGTCCTCAGCTAAACCATTTAACTCACTGCAACATGAAAGATATATATATATATATATATATATATATATATATATATATATATATATATATATATATATATATATATATATACATACATAAATATTTTAATTTTGGTTTCAATAAAACTCTCATTTTGGTTTATTATAGAGTTCTTTAAAAAAGTTAAAATGCCTGTTATGACCTTGTCTGACCTGCTGTCTACATTGGGATTATATCACTCTTTCCCATAACCACACTGTACTATTGACACAGCTCATTTGATACAGCTGTTTGCTTGTTGTTTGTGAAAGGACAAACACTTAACATGTAGTATTGGTGAAAATTTATGATGGATTTGGTCAAAAAGTAAAATCAGCCTTTCTGTTTTTGCATTTGCCAGATTGTTTGATTACTAACAGCCAAAATGTCTCTGGATTATAAATACTATACAAACACAGTGAACACATGCACAGACACTCGTTACACAATGCAGTATTCTGAGACAAAATGTCCTCTTGTGAACACACCCATCCCCCAGGGATACACATGGGGACCAGACTAAAAATGACAGGGGATCAGGGAAAAAAAGCCACTCTTGTCGTCAGACCTCGATGAGTCACAACTCTGGTGTCCTCCACCTTCGTCTGGTTGTCCTCCATTTATCTTGTCTTCACTGTGGCTGCTCTCTGTGTGAACACGGGCAGAAATTTTCATTTGGACAAATGAGGTTTGTGATCAGAATCAAAATACAATCTAGAAGGTGAACCCCATTGTACACTGGGTGCTGTTGATCACTCTTGCCACCAGAGGTTGCTGTTGCACCAACAGGGGTCAGTTCAACTAGGTGACACAGACATATTTACATGCCCACACTTAAACTGATACAGCCACGCTAAATTCTCTGTTCTTTTAACACCTATATGTGCACAAACTCACATGGGGTCATAGCTGCTCTGCTCTTTGGATTTGAGGAAGCGCATGGCGAGGAAACCGCCTGCCTGCACGCAAAGCACCAGTATGATGCCTCCAATAAAACTGGACATGTCAAACTTGGCCTGGGAGAACTCTGGGGATGAATTGGTGTTACTTCCTTCACCTGGAGGGAAAGAGATTTTGATGGGTTTACAGGGAAATCAATAAAAGCAGGGTCATTTTTTTTCATGGTGGACGTGACTAAGTGGCATCGGGGAACATTTTGCTCAGCAGCTTTTATGGGAATAATAAATGTCTGACGCAAGAGAAAGGGCAGGGGTTGGAAGGGGATGCTGGAGTCAATATAATTTACCTGAGTCACCTTTGCCTCCTCCGTCAGCTACAGTCTCTACAACTGGGAAATACAACATGCAAAAGAAATAGAGAGTTACTGAGGTTGCAGATGACTAAGTCATGTTAATTCTTAAAGTGTATTGTTTTGCTACCTGTGCACAATTCAGACACTCTAGTCCAGCTACAGTTCATGCTGGTGTCTGCCGAGTCCCCCTCATCAGTCACACACATTCCAGTATCAATACCTGAGACAGAGAGCACGAGCAGTTTATAGTGTCTGTGTGTGTGTGTGCGTGTGTGTGTGTGTGTGTGTGTGTGTGTGTGTGTGATCATGTGTGCGTTCCTGGCATGCTAAATAATTCAGTCATCTTGTACAAACCATGGAAGCTTATGTTACAGCAGCTCTGATGATTGAATTACTATCAGAGGTCATGTGTGTGTGTGTGTGTGTGTGTGTGTGTGTGTGTGTGTGTGTGAAGCGTCACCATTTGGACAAAGCCTCCAGACACAGCCTGTCAGGTTGAGCATGGAGTCGCCAACACACAGGTCACATGACTCTGCTTGAGAACAATCTGTAGGAGGGACAAAACTGGCAATCAATTGGAAGTGTCACTCAAACCAGTTGATTGGCCGATGCACAATGATCTTCCCACAGACACATTTTTAACAGCCTAACTATTGCAAGACGGCCCACCAGTCTGGACAAAGTCAGAATAGGCAAAAGCGAGTGGGCAAAATACCAAAGAAAACCTCTCACGTTTTTGCTTAGTGTCCGCTTGTGAGAAATACTGGAGAATAAGCCGTCATCACAGTTGCTAAGAGGAGATGTAATCAGGGAAAGACTCTTGAAGGAGATCAGATGGTGGAAGAAAGGGGTCAAGGAAAGGAGACATCAGATGCCAAGTGTAGAAAAGACATACCAGCAGGTTATATATACACTGAGATGGTGATACAATAAAAAAACAAAATCTAAGACATGTGGATGGACCCGTACCTGACTGTGGGTACACAAAGGGCACCACCGCTAGAAGTAGCAGTGTGGAGAAGAGGACCTTCAACACCAGCTGTTGCATCCTGACAGCCACAGAGCACCAAACACCTGCAACTGACAGCTGAAGATTTTGGCGCTTGGAGAAGAAATAGTATCAACAAAAAGGCTTCGATAAAAATATGCTCCGTTAGTCCTCAAGCAATAGAGGTATGGCTCCTGACTGGGACACACAGAGAAAGACAGGAGAACACACAGATCTGTGTAACATGAGCAACACCTAAACTTGGTTTCCTGGCAACCAACTCGCTCACCTCAACCCTCCTGAAACACACACCAGTTTGGACAGAGTGACACCTGCTTACTTCAGCAGGCAATGCACGCACACACACCTATATTCACACATATGCCAACCATAAACGATAGTGAGCCAAATGGGAATACTAATTGCACATTTTCGTGCAAATAATCTGCAATCAAATAACTTTCGTGGCCCTCAGGTGTACTTCTTTTCATTATTCTGTGTTTTCCTTTATACTCAAACTCGGTGTATGTTCAAGGATAGTGGGTCCCAACCTGGCGGCCCAGGACCCGTCAAGTGGCCCCAAGATAAATCTGAGGGGTCATAAGATATTTTAAGGGGTAAAGTTGCCTTCACATCATAAGAGATTTCCTTATCTGATGAGAGGGTCGCACTGTAAAGGACAGAGGTGTCATATCCTGTACAGACTGTAAAGCCCTCCGAGGCAAATTTGGGATCTGTGATTTTGGGCTATACAAATAAAATTGACTTGACTCACAGCGAGGTAGGATGCAGAGATGCAGAGGCAGCAGGAAAAACATCTCCCAAAAAAACGCAAGGAACACTATTCACTGTTTTTAGGCAACAGCAACAGTTGCAGCCAATTGGTTCAAAGTGCAACCAATGAGAACCATTGGTTGCACATTGAAAGGTCAGCAACCAAGGTCAAAGTTGAAATAATTTGATTTTTGAGCGATTTCAAGCAGTGCATCACACCAAGGGTAGCGCTTCCACCCAGTCAGGTGGCATCACTGTCCCCATAGAAATACAATGGTACAGCCAGACCATTGTTTGTGTCCCATGTGTTAAGTTTAACTTAACATGTAGCATAGTTTTAAGCCCAAACATGTGTGAGTTTTTTTGCCTAAAACTAAACTGATGCCAACAAGCGTGACAAAGGGGTCATATGTGATGAGTTGGGCTGAGAATGTGTTGAAAGTAGTAGTGGCTAGAAGGGAGCCCGCAAAATGGGGAAAGTCCTGCGAGATTGTTAAGGTTAGGCGTTGAGCTTGAAGAATTATTGTTAAGCATTGACCTTGAATAGTTAAGGCTGGGATACATTGTTGGGTAGTGAGTCTCATAAGAGGTTTTGCAAGTTTTCAGATCGAGTTTTGCAGTTTGCGGGCTCCTCTCTGCAGTTGAGGTTGATGGGAATGTCATTAGATTTGCGGGTGCATTTTGTTTTGTTTTTTTAGCAGTTTTTCTTCTGGGTACTATGAATGTCTAAACCAAATTTTTCACTGTGGACCGTACAGCACCACCTATCATGGCTTAAAATATATTCCTGTTACATAAACACTGACACTTTTTTTCCTGTGAAAACTGAATATTTACACCTATCCAAGCCTCTAAAATCCTTGAAATTAAACATCCTGAGAAGAAAAAAAACACTCAAAATGATCAAACTATTGTTCTAGGAGACAAACTAGAGCAAGCAGGAATAAATGTGACGTTTCCATTGTCCTGTGAAGACTCAGACGAGTACATGTGAATCAGTGATGATACAGAAGTTGACATTATGTCAATTATGTCAAATCCAGCCAGCACAGCTATATTTAGTGTGAATGCTTTTAAAACACACGCTGACGCTGGCGTGCGACTACATACAGCGTTGTGCGTCAGTAATCTAGCATCACCTCTAATGTGTCACTGACTATGATGAAGTGCTGCCCTACAGTCACTTGTCAGTCAGTCAATAGTTGACTTGCCTATGACAAACAACTCAGACAGGGTACTCAATAATTACTGCAAGGCACAAATGAGATAAGAGTGAATGTAAAAAGTGAAATCAGACAAGATCACAACTGATGTAATCACAAATCAGTCACAGTCTGAATCTGCACACAAAGTACTGATACCGATGTCTAGAAGCTTGATCACTTTGTGGTGATGTGGCGATAAGACAGCAAAAGGGGGCTCAGATTGCCCTATTCAGTATATAGAATAGTCTCCATAACTCCCAGCTACACTCCTGCACCTGAACAAATGCACCAGCACATAAAGTAAAATGCTCTGCCATGCAAAGTGTTGTAATGTAGATGCACTGAGTCACAGCTTGAGGTGCACAAGCACCTAATCAGCTGCACTGAGCCCAGAATCACGACATCTTTATGCAGTGAATTCCACCATCACCTCCACCACCTCCTCCACTTACACCGACCTGGCTCATAATAGCTCACTCCCTCCCACATCTCATATGCTCCCTCACACATGGGCTGTGCAGCTCTACAGGGTGGCTAGTTAGTGTGTCGGCGTGCTGGAGAAACACAATGGGATTTTCCGCAGTCCCATCCAACATGATCACCTCCTCCACTGATGCTCCCACTGCTGGCAAGATATCGACACAGCAGCGATCAAACTAGCGGGCAATGCTGCAATTTACATCCAACGGAGGCGAGAGGACCTGATAGTAATAGAACACATAACACAAGATATATAGTGCAAGGACATAAATGGGAATCCATCACAATTTGTTTTAGACGGGGAAATACTATTCCTTACAATACTCCCTAGTTTACTTATATAATGTTTTGTAATATCATCAAATTTGTGGATGAAGAAAGAAGAAAGAAATGAACGCAGAAGAGGCAGGTCTTCACGGGAGAAAAGCAGCTGCCAGATTTGCATAAATTTGGAGTAGCTCGACGTTTTCTGAAGGTGACCGCGTTGCACTTCAGACCCCCTGAGTGACGTCTGAGGGCTGACAGGAAGTGTGTCCTAATATGGCTCGAGCGGGACGAGATTCCCCCGGTTAACGCATTGATATGCCCGACCACGCACGCAGGCAACCGTTGAGACCATCCTGCAGCACCCACGCTCACTATCACACCGGGGAAGCCGTGAATCCCCTGCTGCTGTTACACGATACTGTAGGTGGGCAGGAGGGGGTCTATGATAGATAGATAGATCAATACATTAGACAACAAGCTAAATAACTGCGTGTTACCGGAATGCCCGGATAATACCGGAATAACCCCTCATCATTTACATATGAACACATGCATCCGTCTATCTCTCTCTCTATCTAAATGTCTTTACCTCTATCTATCTATCTATTGTGTCTATCTCTATCTACAGTATCTATATCTCTTTATCTCTATCTATGTCTGTCTATCCAGACAGACAGACAGACAGATAGATAGATAGATAGATAGATAGATAGAAACGAGGGATGTTTGTGCTGAGGTTGGATTAGATTGAAATAATGATTATATAAGATTTCTGCCCATCCCTGTATATAAACTCCCAATGCACACCACCAATAATAATAATAATAACTCTAAATATAAGTCATAGCCATGTTATAAAGAGCAGTTGTGTCCTTGCCTGTTCATTTAGGTGGATAGTTTTGTTTTTTTACCTTGAAATGTCAGATTCACACAGATTAGCCTATAGTTTCTCTGCAAGACATCTCCCCATGATGTTCATTATGTTAGGGTTATTATTTACATGAGTGAACCTCATAATGTACAATTTTAAGCATTTGTTGAAGTCTGTGATCAATACGGAGCTGCTGTTTGTGCTGCTGATGTATTAGATAGATGTCCATCCCTGTATATAAAGTCCCAATGCACAGCAACATTCATTTTAATATACATACATAATACATTTTAAAATATAAGTCGTAGCCAGGATATACAGGGGGAATTAGGTCATTGTCCATTCATTTAGGTGGATGGTTTTCACTTGAAGTGTCAATTTCCACGTAGACTGCTCTGCAAGACAGCGCTCCCATGACTCATCCTGGTGCGTTTCAGCACCGTGGACAGCGGCATCCCGGATCCTGTAAACCCCGCCCAACAAAAAAAACACCATTCAAACGCACCCCTGGGTCTGATTGAGAAAAAGTGGAGGGGGGGGGCATTTTTTCATTATTTACACGAAATAAGAGCAAGAGTGAACCGCAGTGGGAGGGGCGACAGAGATGCCGCATTTTTCTGAATGAAATTACACCCTGCTACATCCCCTCCCCGCATCCTCAACGCCGGCACCTCATTGGTCGAGCCTCCAAATCACTGACGTCAGACAGGCTCTCTTGTGGATGAGTCCGCGCGCAGGAGCATCCCTCCCATAAGCGCCTTCGGAGACACTGGAGAGAGATGCGAAAGACGCAGAGGGAGAGTTTAGCGCAACTTTGATGAAGACAGCGTGACACACAGGGACTGTCCTTATTAAGACGGGTACTCGAGGACAGCATCACAACGTCTCCATCATTTGGATCTTATATGAGAGGAGAGGACAAACCTGCTTAACTCTAGCAGCGGAATTTACGCGTTCATCGCGTTGACAAGGTAAGAGGAATAATCTGCCATATGCATGTATACGTATCTGCGCGTTGTGTATCGGGGACGTCCTCTGTGGCGCAATGGACCTGCATCTGTGTTATATAACAGGAGGTGGGATATACCTTCCTCTGGAGATGGAGGACCCCAGTGCCTCCAAAACCTGTATCTTAAAATAGCATTAATGTATTACAGTTACAGTTTGGTATTTCAGTATCTGTGCAGTACAGGCTGAGGTGTGCCAAAGAACAAGCACATACCAGCAGGCAGAGCGCAGGCATCTTAACCTTGTAAAAGGCAAATTCCTTAAATGGCCCATAATGAACAGCACAGGCTTTTTCTCTAATGATCTGCCCAAGGTCTCCCTCTAATTGAACATCATTTGCGGACATTAACAAGAGGGAAACCTCAGATTGGAGCTCACTACCTTCATCTAGAAGCTCCTGAAACCTGTGCAGGATTTTAAAAAAAGAAAAAAAATCAAGGGAGGAAGCCAGTAATGGCCCGGAGTCAGACATGCTAAAAGAAAAAAAAAAAACATGATAGATTAGTGATACTTTAATGATGCATTCATGTGTCAGGTTGAACTGAGCCTACATATTGATTGACTAGGATGTGCGTGACTTCCAGCAAGACTACAGATGTTGACGTCACTGACATTTGAGGGGCCAGCAGGATCAGCTTATTATATAAAATGTATTTGTGATCATTGATAGGTATCCATGGAAGACAGAAATGAGTATACGAGAGGTGCAATATCAACAAGGGTCATTATAAAAATACTTTCCAGCCTATGATGGTGCAAATCTGTATTTTGTATTTGTTTATGTAAGCACATATTTTGGATTGCACTGTAAAGGTTAAGTTATTATTATCACTATTATTGTTGTTTGTAGTAGTAGTAGAAGTAGTACTGTTAGTAGTAGTGGTACTAGTAGTAGTAGTAGTAGTATCATTACTACTATTTATTATTATTTTATATTATTATTAAAGCTCATCAAGGGTCAAGATGGGTTTAGGCTATAAATTAGTTAAGCTGTAAATACAAACATATGTGGCGTATTAGTCCAATCAGAGAATATTGTTTTCTTGTGTATCTAACTTAATATATTAACATTATATTTTTTTTATCCCTCTGTATAAAAAAAGAGGCATTACAAATGAAAGCAGGATAGCACAGGGCATGGTGATCTTAAATGGGCTACCACTTAATGCAGCCATTGATAATTTGTTGTTATATAGTTCAGCTGCTTTAGATTTCAACAGTACAACATCTTAAATTCTCCATTACCACATTAAATCCTCTTCAGCTCGGCCAGATGCCACATCCAGCCTCCAGCGGCTCCACCACAGCTTCTGGTCAAAGAAAGGCTGTTTAATGGACAGAAGGAGAGCTAATGACCATTAGAGCTAATGTCAACATCTTTCTCCCCTTTTTTCTCTCCCTTAGGTTGTGTTTGTGTGACTGCTAAAAAGCCATGATCCTGAACGCCTCTGACCCCGGTTGGGATGAGTCCTCAGGTGCAGACCCCCTCTTCCCTCTGGACCAAATGGGGAGCTCGTCTACATATGAAGTCCCGCCCCTCACGGTGTGGGGTGTGGCCCTGTGCGTTTCGGGAACTCTCATTGCCACTGAAAATGCAATAGTTGTCACCACCATCTTGGCCACCCCGTCTCTTCGCGCCCCTGTTTTCCTGCTGCTGGCTAGCCTCGGATTGGCCGATCTCTTGGCGGGCGTCGCTTTGATCTTGCACTTCCTCTTCCTGTTCTGCGTGCAGCCCAGTGATTGGTCAGAACTGCTGACCTCGGGACTGCTGGTGACGTCATTGACTGCCTCGCTCTGTAGCCTGATGGGTGTCGCTCTGGACCGATACCTGTCTTTAAGCCATGCCCTCACCTATGGTTCAAGCCAATCACGCCACAGAGCTGCCGTCCTCCTGCTGCTGGTCTGGTTGGGCGCATGCATCATTGGGGCAGGACCTGCAATGGGATGGCACTGTCTGGGAGAGCCAAACTCCTGTTCTGTAGCACGACCTCTGACCCGGACATACCTATCGCTGCTGTGTGGTGGCTTCCTGGTGGTTGTCATGGTAACCCTACAATTGTACGCTGGGATCTGCCGCGTGGCGAGGCGGCACGCCCATGCCATCGCTACCCAGAGACACTTCCTCCCTACTAGCCAATCATATGCAAGCAAACACAGCAGTGGAAGGGGCTTCTCTCGGCTGATCCTGGTCCTAAGTGTGTTTGTTGGCTGCTGGATGCCTTTCTCCCTCTGGGGACTACTGGGAGATGCGTCCAGCCCTCCCCTGTACACCTATGCCACCTTGGTGCCGGCGGCGGGCAGCTCGCTGCTGAACCCAATACTCTACAGTCTGAGAAACAAAGACATTCGCAAGGTGCTGCTCCAGGCCTGCTGCCCACACAGATACACGCAAAACACACACATCCACTACCCTGTTGATGTGTAGACTGCCAAACCTCGCCAGACTGAAACCACCACACAATCTATGCCAGACATATCACTGTTTGTGTGCCAAGATACACACATAGCTGCATTTACTATCATCCAGATCCAGAACATTAAGTCTCACATGCATGCATGCACGCACGCACACACTCACACACACATCCACACCCACACACACACACATGCATCAAACACTTCTCTAAGCAAATCAGAATGTTCTGGACTGTCCTGGCTGGCGGCCATTTTGGGACTAAACGTACTGTGTTGTGTGTACTTTGTGCCTCATCCTCAGTCAATTGTAGCTCCACTGGATCCCCAGACTGAAACAATCACAGGGATGCTATATATACCCCCGCTCATAGAAAGTGGATTTAATCACCATTGGCACTTTAAGTCAAGAGAAAGGGATGGGTTTTAAATGTAAGCCTATCACAGTGTGACGATGTGATCCAAAGCCCAGTTTTATGTACTTGAATGTCTAGAAAACACCATGTTCTAGATCTTTGAGGTTCTATTTTGCACATGCTGTTAAAGGCACTTTCAAAGGTACTGAACATATGTTCGTGCTGCACAGCCTTTTTGAAATGAATATTTTATACCAATGAATAATAAATATGCTTTTTTTTTTCTACTGAGCAATGTCTGCACTCTTCTTTTTACTGCTGCAGTGGCTTTTAGAGTGTTTATCTCTATCTTTCATTCTTTAACTCAATTAGCCACAGAATGCTGCTTTCTTTTCTTGTATCCTAAATTATTTGGTGCCTAAAGCAATCTTCAGCATTATTACCATCAGTCTGCACTGCATCCTTTTAAAACCTACAAAGCAGCCTTGGTTATGAGGATAAAGTGATTATGCAAGAGGTTTTTCTCTCCTCCTACTCAATTTCTGAACTTTAATCCAATTGATTCATTTTCTCACTCCCCACACAGTCGGCACTATGAGAAGGTGTCCACCGCTGACATGACGATGAGTCACGGATAAAGCATTATGCCACTTTGACAATCTTGGGAACTTGTTATTCAAGACCTCACAGCATACACACTATTCACTCTCACAGAGAAGAAACCTTAACAATCACTCTAATTAAGGCTATCTTTATTGAAATAATCATTTGTAAATTTAAGGCAGGAGAAGCTTTGGCAAAGCATGCTGCATGATTGTGCTTTAACACAGGCAGATTTAAAATAAAAAAGGCACTTGAGAAATATGTGGTCCACACTAAACAACCGTCAGTTCTACATTTGACTCGTCAAGAGCAGCCTATAATGTTTTTGGAAGACGCTGATCAATGAGCAGTGTGGATAACCAAAATAAACCTGCATCGACACTGACATGCAGTGTAAAAAGGCACTTATCAGGCAGCTCCATATAGAGCAGCGATTAAAGCATCAGAGCCGAGTGGATCCCCAGATAGTTCAAAAGAAAAAGGGAGAAAATGCGTAACAGAAGTGAAACAATACAAAACAAATCATATTTGTGTTAAATGTCTGCATATGTTCAGCATGGTGATCTCATCAAACACCCCAGGTGTCTGCCATGAGCCAGTGCTTCCCCTATCACACTGAATAATTAATTCATGAATTTGTTTACAACCATGTCTCATCCACAAGTGAAATATTTCCATGACAACCACAGACAGAAAGAGTCAGGCTGAATGCAAAAGTGAGGAGAGGAGAAGTGATAAAAACTGCTTTAAATGGATATAAAAGGAATGCATGAATTATCTTTAGTACATATGATTCAATATGTTATAAAACTTTACACCTATATTATATAATCTGAGTGAGCGAGAATGTTTTGACGTCAACACTTCTGTCTTACTGTGCTCCCGATCCATTATCCTTTGCCATAACATACTAAAGCAGATAAAATCAGGTATATAGCCCACAGCAGAGGGCACCTGATGCTAATAAGATAAAGACAGAGGTGATGCGTTTACGCACAGACCACAGAGAGAAGTGCATCACGTCACACAACACTCGCATTAATAACAGCGCTGTGTCGCCCAATGAAAGCAATGGATAAATGGGGACCCAACCAGACACACTCACTCTCAATCTTTGGACTTTTGCACCTCTGATTGGAATAGTTTTGGATAAATAGGAATAAATGGTTCAAGGAATGCGATTTGTAATAGGTCACTTGTTTAAGGCTGAGGAAAGATACAGAGGTGGTAGTGATGGTGAAAAGGGATGAGGATCAGTCGGACCACTCGTCATCGTCAAACTCGGAGGAGTCATCCTCGCTGTCGCTGCACTCTACAGCGATACGACGGGACAGGATGGCGGCCACGTCGTTGCCAAAGTGATCCCTCTTCTCCTGCTCCCGCAGTGCCTCCGTCTTACGCAGGTTGAAACCTTAAAGGGAGTTAGTGAAGACGGTCACAGTGAGTGTATGCTCCTAACAACAGCAGATGACTGATAGCTCTTAATCTTTCAAATTTTTTTATGTACGCCACTTTGAGGACAAACTTGTTTGCAATAGAGGCTGTAATTTATGTTTATTTAAAAAAGGGTATATTTCATACCTAAACCATGGTGAAAGATGTAATCAGTTCCCTTAGGTAAAAGTAGTACCAGCAAATAATAATATTTCATTACAAGTAAAAGTTTTGCAGTGTTTACTTAGTCCAAAAGAGATAGTTATTAGCAAAATGTACTTGAGGCATGTAGTGGAGATTTTGGCCACTAATAACAGTATGGAGTACAGTTTTGGAGTGGGTCCCTGTTTTGTTTGTACTAGTGCAGTGCCTGTTCAGGGCGTGGACGTTCAGAGCGTGTTCCTGAGACGAACGATTCAAGTGGGCCTATCTGCATGTACACAGTACTACAAGACACACCCTCAAAACGGTCGCATTTCGGCGCTTCGGTTTAGGAAAACATGGTGGTGTCGGTTGAAATAAGTTAATTAATCCTGGAGGTCATCACAGGGGGCGTGTTGTGTAGTAAACTGGCATGTGGTGTAGCCTGCGAGACTGCAAAGAGACCCTTCGCAGCTGATTGCTTGGCCCCTGGAATTGCTGCTTGCCACTTAACGGTAGATGATCTTGCATTTGTAGTAATCTTCTGACCACTCAAAACGCTCTACACTACATGCCAGCATTCACCCACTCACACATTCATACACTGGCGACAGAGGCTGCCATGCAAGATGCCACCTGCCCATCTAATCTAAATATTCATTCACGCACACTCACAACAATGGCTCAGCCACTGGGAGCAATTTAGGGTTCAGCATGTTGCTCAAGGACACTTTGACATGCAGACTGGAGGACAGCAAACCGCCAATCTTCCGATGAGTGGGCGGCCCGCGCCACCTCTTGAGCCACAGCCGCCCAGCTTTCTTGAGTACTGCTCATCACTCGACAAAATGCCGCCCCTATTCAAAGTTTATTAATATTGAACGCGCTCCCAGCACTCCCTTGGGTCCACAGCAATACACCCGGCAAGTGTGAAGTCAGTCCCATTAACAGTTCTTCAGATATGCAAAGGGTATACCCACATACAGACAGTGATTCCTTGCTTTGTTGTTAGATGCACATCTGAACACGTAGCAATATTGCCAAAAGTGTAAACCATGTAGGATTTAAATTATTTTTAAAAAGCAGCTTTGCAAATGTTTTTTTGAAACAGGAAAAGCATTAAATAAGTTTGTTGGGTCTAAAGGATACGCACAATGTATTTTGGTCACAAACTCCGAATGTAAATATAACTGTCTGTTCATAAGAAAACACAATGGGGGACCTCATTCATATTGCAGCATCAGTTTTATATTAAACATTATATTACTGAAAAAGCATTACCGATGCTTTGAAGCATAACTTCTGTATTTTTCAACCTGGAACCCATTTTCACATGTTTTTGTATCTAAGTGACTAACAGGGACAACAATTTTTTAAATATTTGGTCCAGTACTGAGGGAGAACGCTGCAGCCGCCACCTGCTAATCGAGCTGAAAAGTAATTATTTGGGGCAACCTGGTGCTGTCAGTTTACATCCACTAAAACTGACAGACTCAGATTATTTAAAGTGTCTGACATTATGGAAAGGACCCTACACAGAAATTAAACATTTTTCAAACTTTTTATTTTCTATTTGTCATCATGTCATATGATGAAAGACACAACAGTGGAAACGTGAGTGATAATGGAGATAGGAGTGCCACGGGACACCGGTGTTGTTAAAGTTTGTTGCATTGGAGTACAGAAAGTGTAACTTAGTGTTATCTAAAAGATTTTCAATGTCATGGCTGGATGTATGTAGCTGAAGCAGCTCTCAAAGTGAGGCTTCTCTGAGCAAGACACAAAAACAAAGTGACTGGATCAAGTGAAAGCTAAGAAAAGTTTTCATTTCTCTGTAGTCCTTTCCATAATGTCATCAGACACTAATAATAACAATCTGAGCCTGTCAGCGGCAAAAACAAACACTTTTAGTGGATGTAAACAGACAGTACCAGGTTGTTACAGCCGCTAAGGCTGGCAGCTGCAGCGTTCCTCCTCAATACTGGACCAATTTGAAAAAAGTGTTGTCCCCATTAGTCAAGTAGACACAAAATATGGGAAAATAGGGTCAATATTGAAACATACCAAAGTTATTCTTTAATGTGTGAGCAGCAATTTAATGCTGTCGCCGGTTGAAGCAGAGACAATTTTAGCCATTTCAGATTGGGTACTGCATAAAAATTTACTGTATTTATTATATGCTCATTAGAGGTTTTCAAAATCATAATATGAAAAGTATCAAGTAACTTCAACAGTCAAATAAATCAATTTTGTATTGATTTAGTGTCTTACCTTGTCGGATGGCCTGCAGCAGGTCACTGCGAGCATCACTGGCAGGCTCTGGCTGAGGTTTGGGAGCAGAGCTGGGGGGCACTCCACCAGAGGGAGGAGGGGGAGCAGAGTGGTCAAATGATGGAGGAGGAGGGCCGGGGGGAGGTGGAGGAGGAGGAGGAGGAGGTGGACCGCCACCTGCAGGCATAGGTGGTGGAGGAGGAGGAACATTGGACATAGTAGGTGGAGGAGGGGGAGCAGGTGGGGAGGGATATGCAGTGGGAGAGGAGGAGAGTGGAGGAGGGGAAGGTGGGGCGTCAAAGCCAGGGGGAGGTGGGGGAACCCCGAAGCCAGAGGATGGAGGAGGGGGAGGAGGTGCAGGGGGAGGGGCAAGGTTGGGGCGAGAGTTGGGAGGGGGAGAGGCCATGGGGGGAGCAGGAGGTGGGTGGTTTGGACTCAGCATGCTGACACGCTTTGGGGCTGGTGCTCCGTACCCTCCGTCATTATACCTGCAAATGACAGAGTGGAAGTCAGAGATAAGGAGAAGTTATATGACAACATGAACCCTTCATTCGCCTCCATTCAACCTTCAGTTTCTTTGCAGCTGCAATCTCAGCAGCTTATGCTCATTAAAGAGGCTGAAAGTGAACAGTAGGTTTATAATCTATTGTTGAACCCTGTAATTTTGAGATGTGTTTAGGAATGCAGTGCAGCTGTACAGCACATGTGTAGCTGTACGTTAAGCACATGCTGGCTGGGGGGGCAGCATGTGTGGGCTTACATGCAAGAAGCTACTTACGCCATATCTGGAGGTGGAGGAGGCAGGAAGTCATCAGTGCCAGGCGGAGAGAGAGGGGAGCCGGGGTCATAAGCGTAGGAGCTGGTGCTCAGCTCGAGGCCTTCAGAATTGAAGCCATCTCCAGATCCAATACTGCCATTCAGACCCTCAGAAGAATTCCTTAAAACAAATTTAACACATCACTATCAACCCAAAGTGAAGTATGTCATCTTTATTCTCTGAAACCTTGACATGAAATAAACAAGGTAATAACAGTGTCTACAGACCTAACTAGCAGTTGTGGGTTATGCGCTTTTTGCTTATTTGTTCAGGAGTATCACAAATTAATTTAAAGCTGCAGACACAAATATTGATGTTGACACTTGTGGTGACTGGTTGACACAGCTATTTAAATAGCACAAAGCGTAGCCACTTACTCAGCAGTAAGAGATTGGCTTGACCTTCAGTCTAAGAGTTGTTTCCTCATAAGGCCTGGATTGTGACTGAGTTACAAACAAGTCAGCAAATGGTAAATCACTTTTAAAACAGATTGTTGTTTATGTGCTTTATATTGTGTTAAAGCTGTCAAGGTTAACAAGATAATAACGTGTTAATGCAATTTGTTTTAACGCCACTAATTTCTTTAAGTCATTAACGCAATTAAGCTTTCGCAGGTTGTAGCAGGCTTTAAAGCTAGAGTGAAGATACTAGAACCACACTAGAAAACGTGAGGAATCCTTTGGTACCAACCAAGAGAGGAAAAACTGTCATGGCCATTTTCAAAGGGGTCCCTTGACCTCTGACCTCACGATATGTGAATGAAAATGGGTTCTGTGAGGTACCCACGAGTCTCCCCTTTACAGACATGCCCACTTTATGATAATCATATGCAGCTTGGGGCAAGTCAGTCAAGTCAGTACACTGACTCACTGACAGCTGCTGTTGCCTGTTGGGCTGCAGTTTGCTAAATGCAGCACCTGTGAGGGTTTTTGGACAATATATGTCACTGCTTTGTCTTGTTAATTGATTTCCAATAATAAAGCTATACATACATTTTCATAAAGCAGCATATTTGCCCACTTCTGTTAATGAGAGTATTAAAGACTTGATGAATCTCCCTTTAAGGTACATTTTGAACAGATTCATTTGTGATTAATCATGGACAATCATGCGACTAATCACGATTACATATTTATTCAACTGACAGCACTAATTGTGTTTGTTTTTTTTTTAATTTCTATATTGTTTAATTATTCTATTCATCAAATAAATGCATGACACAGAGGAATAAATGACATACAGCAGAAAAGCACTATCATAGGGCCTGCTGTGACTCATGCATTTGTTTCCAGTAATTTGCCAGTGACGGACAGTTCTACACCCAATCCCCTGAGAACATTTTCAGACAGGACATACCACCCATACAATGTGTACAGATTGGCTGATAAGACAGAGGAGAGTGGAATTTACCACGTGAGTGTCAATTCTGTACTTTCAGTACCTTAATGAAGCAGTTAGTAACTTTGAGCAAATATGGTAAAAAGTTATTTTTATGAAACAGTCATTATATCCTGACAGTGAGATAGGTAATCTGAAAAAAATCATGTTCATCTGCCTCCTCCTGGTGCTACTAATGGCATTTGCAAGACTTCACTGCGCTCAAAGGAAGAAAAAAAAAAAATCAGAGCTGAGCTGTTTCTAACACAGCTGTCAATCACTGCGCGTGAAACTCTTCATCTGTGATCAAATGGTCAAACTAGTCAGCGCTGATTAAATATGAATCAATATTCTGTTACTGTAATGCCTATTTAGCTGTAAAATGAGAAAAATTGTGACTGGCCAGTGGGCGGTGCTTGTTGTTTTTTGACTGTTTTCAACATGGCGGCTGGGTCACAGCCTTTCTCAGTCATGTCTAGGAGGTAACCTCAAATTTCAAAAACTTGGAAGAAACTCGCTGCCCGATAACCTATCCAACGCTTAGGGTGTGTCCACACTGGGAACGCCAGGAACATGTAGCAGCTGTGGAAATTGTTGTTTTTTTTATTTCATGTCAAAAGATTACAACAGCCACACAGCCTCCGTGAGACATGCATCTCATGTGGGCTTTTGAAATTTGAGGGTTACCTCGTAGACACGACTGAGAAAGTCTGCCATGCTGAAAAAAAACCAAGCATCTCCCACCAGCCAGGTCACAAACGCTCTCATTATACAGCTAAACAGTACACTACAGTGTTTCAGAAAACATTACTAATTGGCATTACAGTATCAGAACCTTAATTCATGCATGATCACCTCTGCCTAGTTTGACAATTTAATCAGAGTTCACAACTTTTGTGAGCAGTGATAGACAGCTGTGTTAGAGACTGCTTCCTTTGGACACGCTGAAATCTTGCAGATGCCATTAGGAACACAAGGAGGAGGCAGAGACACATTATTTTTTCAGATTACCTGTCTCATGCACTACCTGTCAGGATACAGTGACAGCTTTATATGTATAACTTTTACCAGCAGCTTTAACAAGAGAGAAATAATGAATTCATCAAGTAATTATTTTCCACTAATTGATAAAATGCACTCAAAAGCCTTTTGGTCCTGTGGATGACCATAACAAATCTCAGACTCACTTAACGCAACCTCTCAACTTACATCAAATCATTCTTTGGCACCACAAACTCCTCCCCCATCTTACGACGTTCCCATTCATCCTTCCTGGTCTTGATCTTTCTCGGATTGAGCGTCCGCTGGTTCAGATGGTCTTTCTTCTCCTTCTACTCAGAAAGGAAGAAGTGAAAGAGAGTCATGTGACCAATAACGTCCACTTGTTCAAACCTGATGGCTGTCGTGTTTTATGTGCATGAGCGTGTTTATGTGTCTCACTCTGTGCTTGCGTCTCTCCTTCATGATGTCCTTGGTGTCCTGCAGCATCTTCTCCTTCCACAGGTCAAAGAAGTAGGAGGGATCAGTGTAAAACTTCAGGGCCTCCTTCCCATCATCCCTGTAGACAATGATTGGGTCTCAGTTATCTTGTGTTCACACACATAAATAACATAAAGTGTCAGCTGAGTCACAGATCTTTATCTGCCTGATGTGTCAATATATTAAAAACCCATCATAACACTTCCTCTTTTAGTTCAACAAAAGAAACTGAACATTTTCTGTCGTCACATACTACATCGTATGCAGTAAAGTGAAAGATTTTTCTATATTCTGTAAATTTCTATCAAATTAATACCACTTTCACATTCAAACCAGTCACACAGAGAGTCTTTGTAACATAATCGGACAAGCTTACACTCTACTTATCATTAATGCCACTGCTGTGGTTGCTGATTATACCCTCTACCACCCCAGCCCCCTTCTCTGCTGGTTTCTAATTAATCATACTTCCAAAGACATATCATGCCTTGTGCATAATTAATATTTAAGATCTCCAGGATAGGTGGCAGTTGGGTTGTGACATATATGGTTGTTTTCCCTACGTAATTTCTTCAGTGCTGCTTTGATTCAGTTACAAGCAGAGAAAAGTTTAAATTTAATAGAAACGATCCCTTCTGCCATTAACTCTATCTGAGTTTAGTGTGATTTGTAATTTTGTTTGCTTATTGGTTACAAAAACTGTCACATCAAAAACCATCTGAACATACAGTATGTTGGTCAAAATAAATGTCTCTTTCACATGACACACTAATAAACAATATCAAACAGTATTGCATCAGAATGATGAATCTCAAGGATCTTGTAAAAGTGAGCTACAAGTCTCCTGAGAACAACAATAAACACACCAGCAAATTTAACATTTCTGTGAATGGTGGAAAATTACTACATACATTTACTTATATAGTACTTAAGTTCAATTTCAAGGTACTTATACTTGAGTAGTTCCATTTTTTGCTACTTTATATTTCTACTCCACTAAATCTCAGGAGCAAATGTTGTACTTTTTACTCTTATACCTTTAATTACTTTGAGATTCAGATTCACATTTATAATAAATAGAAATATTATCAACAAATAAAGTATGATATATTATACTAGATAAATAAAGGAATTTACTGATCCCTTGGTGAAATTCACAAGATACTCAGCAGTACCAGCATCAATAATCATAACATAATATACATTATTGTGAAATGGGCCATGCATTTTCATTTTTGGTACTTTAAGTATATTTTGATGTCAATGCTTTTGTATTTTTACTTAAGTAAAATTTTGAATTCTGGACTTGTAACACTTTATTTGAATATTTCTACTCTTCTTCTCTTGTAGTATACTTAAGTAAAGATCTGTGTAAATCTTCCACCCTGATATTTAGTGTCATAAAAATTGAAAATCAGATTTGTCCACCTTCTATTGGGGACTGAACCTCATTAAAATAAACACACAAAATTATAGTCCACCCACTCTTTAATGCATATACATCAGAGAGCTAGATTTAAATAATGCATATGCATGACAAAAATATAGCAGACATGTGTTTCCATGTGTGCACATGTGCATTCACGTGTTCTTAATATTCATGCATGTTATGCTCCACTGAATGAACATGGAGGTGTGATCTGTATGTCTGCTGAGCCCTACCGGTATTGGCTGAGGTAGTTGAGTGGTGGCGGGGGATTACAGGTAATGTAGGTGTCCTGTACAGGCATTGGCAGAGACGGCCTGGTGAACAGCTGCTGGTCCTGGGTCAGACTGCTGCGGAAAGCCTTACGGGTAGTGATGGCCTGCAGAGAGACTGAGAGAAAAACAGAAGACAAAGAGAAAGAGGTGATTTTAATGGGAACGTCGTGTGAGTCAGTGTAAAAGTGGTTTTCACTTTTAATATTACAGTTTAGTTTGTATTTAGCCATATTCAAAATATTGAACTACCCATACTGTACACTAGGGCTGGGGCAATACACCTATCTCCAGATTCAACACTATCACCACATTTGGGTGCAGATTTGATATGTATTGTAATTTTCAATTATTGTGATTCTACTAGGATTGCGATATGATATTACATTAACTTTAACCATGGGAAAAAGTTGAATCACACACTTCAAGGGAATTTTACTTTGCAAAATCTCTAAATTAATACATTAAAATGTTTGATTTTCATCATGTATGTAGTCAGAGATGTCTTGAATTCTGTCTTGAACTCTGGATTTAATATGTGAGGATGCAGGTCGTATCCATACAGACCCTCCACTGTTTTCTACTTTCTGGTAGTTGTTTTGGTTCATGGATACAGAACGGATATGATGTTGTGTTACTCAGACTACACCAATAAAAGCAGTGATTTTATTCTTCCTTCCTCCGTAGAGACTCAAAGGAAGCAAATATATTGATTCTGGTATGAAAAAAAAAAAAATCAAATTGTGTTACAAAGGTGAATCTATTTTTCCCACCCCTACTGTATACCAACATCACTAGTAATAGTAACATTAACACGTGAGAGTAATTACCCTCCTCTTCTTTGGGATCCAGTTGGGTAACTTTAACCTGCAAGCGATCCACTCTTTCTCCCAGTGTATTTACTCTGGTTGCAAACGCTCCAGCCTGGACAAACAGCTCCCCGAACACATCCTCTGCATATTTGCCTACAAACAAAAAAACAAACACACACACACACACACACGTTTATGATTTTTCTTGAGAGAAATATTTCTCACACACATGCACAATAAATGCATATTAACAACTACATTCAAATAAACATGTGCATGAATATACACAGGTCATACACATATAGGCAAATATTGTACTTTTTACTCCACTACATTTATTTTATACCTTTAATTACTTTGCAGAAACAGATTAATAATATAGTAATAATATTATCAAAAAATAATTTATGATGTATTACATTGGATAAATATAGGACTTTATTGATCCCTTGGTGAAATTCACAAGCTACTCGACAGTGTATACAACAAAAAATTAGCTCCACCTTTATCAGCTTTAACATTAAAGTAATGCACATTTAAATGCATCAGTAATCCATTAAATACTTTTTAATAATCTGAAATGGGTCTTTCTGTATAATGAGCACTCTTATTTTAAATATTGTACTTTTCACTCCATTAAATTTGTCTGACAGCTTTAGTTACTTGTTACTTTGAAGATCAAGGTTTTACATACAACATACACTATTTGCTCAGTTTACAAAATATGATTCATTATAGATTAATGGGTATAGATTAAATTACCCCACAGTGTTAAAAGTATTTAAGATTATCCTCATTCTGACCAGCTAAAACATAAAATGCTGCCTACACAGTAATGCATACGTAATTATAATTCAACGACATAATGTCACACTGACAGGAGTCATTCTGCTGCCCAATGCGTACTTTTACTTACTAATACTTTAAATACATTTGACACTTTTATACTTCTACCTAAATAAGCTTTTGATTGCAAGACTTTTACTTGTAGTGAAGTAATTTTACCTTAATGTATTGCTACTTTTACTTAAATACAAGATCTGAGTACTTCTTCCACCACTGTACACATTTGCCACGTTATTAACCATTAAATCACACATTCACTGGCCACATAATTAGGTACACCTTGCTAGTAAAAGGTTGGACCCCTTTTGTCTTCAGAAGTGCCTTAATTCTTCATGGCATATGTTCAACAAGGTGTTGGAAACACTCCTTAGAGATTTTGGGCCATATTAACATGAGGGCATCATGCAGCTGCTGCACATTTGTCGGCTGCACACCCAAAGGTGCTCTATTGGACTGAGATCAGAAGATGGTACACTGTGGACATAAAGGGATGGACATGGTCAGCAACAATACTCAGGTAGGCTGCGGCATTTAAACAATGCTCAATTGGTACTAAGGGGCCCAAAGTGTACCAAGAAAATATCCCCCACACCATTACACCACCACCACCAGCCTAAACCATTGATACAAGGCAGGATGGATCCATGCTTTCATGTTGTTTACGCCAAATGCTGACCCTGTCATCTGAATGTCGCAGCTGAGACTCATCAGAACAGGCAACGTTTTTCCAATCTTCTATTGACCAATTTTGGTGAGCCTGTGTGAACTATAGTCTCAGTTTCCTGTTCTTAGCTGACAGGAGTGGCACCCGGTGTGGTCTTCTGCTGCTGCAGCCCATCTTCTTCAAGGTTCAACGTGCTGCGTGTTCAGAGATGGTATTCTGCATTCCTTGGTTGTAATGAGTGGTTATTTGAGTTACTGTTGCCTTTCTATCATCTCCAGCCAGTCTACCCATTCACCTCTGACCTCTCACATCAACAAGGCATTTTCGTCCACACAACTGCCGCTCACTGGATATTTTCTCTTTTTCAGACTATTCTCTGTAAACCCTAGAGATGGTTGTGTGTAAAAATCCCAGTAGAGCAGCAGTTTCTGAAATATTCAGAACAGCCCGTCTGGCACCAACAACCATGCCACGTTCAAAGTCACTTAAATCCCCCTTTCCCCCCATTCTGATGCTCGGTTTAAACTTCAGCAAGTTGTCTTGACCACGTCTACATACCTAAATGCATTGAGTTGCAGCCATGTGATTGAGTAATTAGCTATCTGTGTTAGCAACCAACTGAACAGGTGTACCTAATTATGTGGCCAGTGAGTGTATTTTTATGACAGACATATTGACACCCAGCTACACACACACATACACACAGCAGACACTCACTGAGGCTGCCGAGCTGGCGGATGATGTTGGCAAGGCTGATGTTGGTGACGCATTCCAGCTCACTGCGGATGTTGGAGGGGATGGTCTGGCGACACACATGCCGCGGCTCGATATTCCTCGTAACCAGAGGCATGGCAGGGTGTTGTGGGTAAGGGGGCCCAACCCTGGAGGGGAAGAGGAGGAAGTGGGTCATTTAAGGCAAAGACATCCAACATAAAGGGCCTAAAAGACAGCACTGAGATGTATTTCCATGTATTACATACAGATGTGATTTTTATAAGTAAGAATGCATTGACACCAGATCGGATATCAGGCTGATACTGACTCAAATATCTGGACCGGCTATTGGGTGATCTATTTAATTCAATTCTATGTTTGCATACATTATATACTGAAATTTTTAAGTTTTGACTAATTTGTTCCTTCATTAAAAAGGTTTACATTTGAATTTTAACTCCAGTTTTTTGTAATTCAATTCAGTAAAATTGTGTCTATGTATTTATTATATTACATTTTGTTCTACAAAGTTAAGAGAGCAACGTTTAAGCCAAGCCTGATCAGCACTGGTATCTGATAGGTACCAATACTCAAGGCCCCAGTATTGCTACTGGGACGGACAAAGCTGGATCGGTGCATCTCTATTCATAAGTCTAGATCTGAAATAACTGAAAGTTCAATAAGTCTACTGGGAAATACTTAATCAACAACCATTTTGATAACGGACTGATTATTTTAAGTAGGGCTGGGAGATACGGCCAAAATCTTCTATCATGACATAGGTCATTTCATATCTCAGTAACTATATACTTCACCATTTAGTATGTTTTCTGGTGGTAATAATTAAATAAATAGTCTATATAATAAAGCTACATGATAAAGCCCATCCATCCATCCATCGTCAACCGCTTATCCCGTTAGGGGTCGCGGGGGGGCTGGAGCCGATCCCAGCTGGCATAGGGCGAAGGCAGGGTTCACCCTGGACAGGTCGCCAGTCCATTGCAGGGCACATAGAGACAGACAACATATAGACAGACAACCATTCACGCTCACATTCACACCTACGGGCAATTTAGAGTCATCAATTAACCTAAACAGCATGTCTTTGGACGGTGGGAGGAAGCCGGAGTACCCGGAGAGAACCCACGCTTACACGGGGAGAACATGCAAACTCCACACAGAAGAGCCGCAAGCTGGAATCGAACCTGCGACCCTCTTGCTGTGAGGCGACAGCGCTAACCACTACACCACCGTGCAGCCCTATGATAAAGCCCATTTTTGTATATTAATGTGTGAATGAAATACTTCACAAATGAAATGATTTGCTGCATGTTTTTTTTTTTTTTATTTTCACTGTGAATAGAATCTTTCTTTGAGTTTAGCTGGAGAAAATATGAAATTCAAAGGCATCACTTTGGGTTTATGACAAGTAGATAAAATAGACCATTAGTCAAGAGATAATAAACAGTACTTGATAATAATAATAATAATAAAATAATAATAATTGTTACTTTTATCCCTAAATGAGTCACCTGCTCATGTGAGCCAGACACGCATGTATAAATAAACCCTGAGACAGACAGCAAAAGCAGAAGCAAAACTAAAGCCTTGTAACTCCAGCACCCACCCAGTTTATGTGAAACCAAAAAAAATTCAAAATAAAAGAGAGAGAAAATGGTGTAACTGAGTAATTCTTTCTTCACCACTGTGCTTACAGCATATTTCAATTTATATTGGACAAGAAGAAGAAGAAGATATTCCTTTATTAGTCCCACGAGGGGAAATTCAATTTTTTCACTCTGTTGTTAACTTATACACGGTACATGCAGACCCGAACACACACATGCACAAACATGCAACAATGGAGAGATGTCAGAGTGAGGGGGCTGCTCCTGACAAGCGCCCCGAGCAGTTGGGGGTTTGGTGCCTTGCTCAGGGGCACCTCGGCAGTGCCCAAGAGGTAAACTGGCACCTCTCCAGCTACCAGTTCACACTCAGTTCTTGGTCCATGGCGGGACTTGAACCGGTGACCCTCCGGTTCCCAAGCCAACTCCCTACAGACTGAGCTACTGCCGCCCCACTACTGCCGCCCAAATTACAGTCGGTGTTTGACAAATCAATGGCATATGGCATCCGGTCAGAAAGTGACAACTCCCATAGGTGCTCATAGATATGCAGAGGCTGCAGACTCTCCCTGCTACACAGACACCATTTAGCTCACTGTAAATATACCCTGCAGTGCTTCCTATCCTCCATCCCGGTTTCCTAATTACAAGTTTTTCTTGTTGACGTTAGTGTTTCAGAGAGTGGCGAGGTCATTATACACAGGTGGCATTACTAGGTGAGCTCAAGTCTGCAGTTTTATTTGAGTTGACAGGCGCGTTGCGGATTTACCTTTACTTTTCATGAGAAGTTGTTATATATGGATCCGGTAGAAATGCAGCTCCGCTCTGGGCGGTTAGTGCCATGTTTAGCAGCAACGTACAGTACTGTCAAATGGACACACTGAAACCACACGTCTCACTAATAAGTTCAATATCTTGGTTAAACTCTGAATTTTCTCAAATATAGGCAACTACAAGAGAACAATTCAGTCGACATCATTACACTTTACGCCCACAACATTAGCTAAAATGGGCTAAAATGTAACTTGGGATCTCGGCCTTCTCAGAGCAGGAAGTAACTTGTCGGCGCCTCTTATCTCGAAGAAACAGCCAAACAAAACGTTTATTTACATCCTTTACTTTATGAAAACAATACCTACTAAACATACGTTACTTACCGTCAAAACTGGCAACTGTAGACTTTCTCTATACAGTCTGGTTGTTGTCCTGTCTTAAGATTTCCACAAGAAATGTTGAGCGGTACAGTACGCGGAGGAGCCAAACGATCACCAAAGTCCCGAGATTGTGAACTTCTGATTGGCTGAACGTCTGAGTTCCTCAAAGCGGATTGGCTACTGCGCCTGTCGGTTGTTATTGCTGAGAACAGGATGTGGAAATTTCAACGTTAACAGCGCAACTCCACCCTGACTAGTGGCAAACATCTGTCCGTAATTTGCGTAACGCAGGGTGGAGGCAGAAACACATTCCTACGTGAGCTGCAGCGAGTTGGAACGCGTCCGAGGAATGACTGGCATTGGCCTCAGTGCGTTAGAGCTCACTGTGGGGAAAGAGCACTTATGAAGATGTCCTGTGAGTCTAGCCTGGTTAGAGTGAAGTGCATCCTTCACCTCAGCTCAGTCAATGCAAACTGGAAGTACGCAGGGTTTATGGGAGGAGAGGCGAGCCAGTCTCCAGTAAAGGTTAAATCATTTATCCAAGTGGAGGAACCTGTGGTAAATGGTGCTATTGACACAACCTGTTTGTTTTAGTGCTGCAATAAGATAGCAATTATAGCCTTGTCTTGCGGTACAGTACTGACATATTAAACTTAATTATGTTGCAATAAACAGTTAAACCTGCAGTAAGCAGAATATTTTTGACATCTTTGGGCAAAAAAACCTTTCAGCATTTTGTATTTCAAGTGTTCTGAGAGAAAACTAGAGTTCTGCACCTCCTCGTGGCTGTTTTCAGGCTTTAAAATATGTAGCCCTGCGCCAGACAGACAGAGAGCATTCCTATTGGCTGTTCATTCAACTGAGGCAGCTGTCAATCACTCGGGAGCTCTGATCAAATGGTCAATCTAAGCAGCACTGATCAAATAGTCTGTCACTGTAATGCCTATTTCTCACCTCAAATGTTTTCAGGAACAGCTTGTAGTGTGCTGTTCAGCTGTAAAATGAGTTTGCTGCAGCGGGTGGGTGGTGCTTGGTATTTCCTCCACTGATTTCAACATGGCGGCCAGGTCACAACCTTTCCCGTTTTACAGCTTTTTTAAAATTGATTATTACCATGTGTTTAATCATGAAGATAATCTCATAATTGTGCATTTATACTGCAGAAAATGATTTTATTTTTAAAATTTTGCCTGAACTTAATATGCAAGAACTGCCTTTTGTATTCTGAATGGCTAATATCCTGCATTATGTAGAAAACCTAAATAGAGTCAGTATTATGGCCTGTAGGCAGACAATTGCAATTAGTCACTTCCTGTTTTGCTGTTGTTTTCCGGTCAACCAGCATGGGGTTTGTTTGATACTGAGAGGTTCAAAGCCTTGCTGTAAATGAAGAGTAGTTTGAGTTTTTTAGTATTAGCTTTATGTCTGTTTAGAAGCCAGAAGCCACACATGACAGCATTGTGCCTTGTATGTGCATTATATATAACCAAAAATTGAGAAATTTAACCCATCTTCCTATGGAATTACAACCTGTTGTTACCAGGGATGACAAGGATTCCCCAAACACACACATAGTCAGAGTCATTTGGTATTTTATTGTGATATCAATGCACATTTCTTTTCTGTCTACTTCACATCGGGCACTATGAGTCTCATTATAATTCAAGCTTCTCTTCAATGTAAAGAATTATTGCACATAAAAACATTTCAAGGCCTACAGAGATGTAGACAAATACATTAAATAATCTGCTGAATGTACATTCAAGGTACAGCTGGTGTAAACTGATGCAAAAGGCGCCGCACTGTGTCATGTAATATAATATTGCTAAAAGATTTTTAAAAATGAAAATGTGTTGGTTCCTGCCAGACAGCTGTTTAACTTAGGATGAATTAAGAAAAAAACAGTTACTGCAATTTACATATATCTGCTGCTATTCAAAATAAAGCATGTAGATCTAATTATTATATTGTTGTACTGTTGCCCAGTTAAATCAGCAAGCTCTCCCTCTGCTCCATATTTGGTCAAATTAGCCGGTCTTAGGTAGACACAACAGTATTTCCTCTGAGGGTGGAGTGAGTCATACAAAGGCAGATCCTGTCATCTCCACTAGAGGGAGACGTCATGCTAAAAACTGAAAGGCAGGGAAAAAAGTGTAGCATCAACAACTATTTTAAGATTCTCCTCCTTATTTGAGGCCATCCACAATGTCTGGTCATGTGTGTACACCTGGTGTTCATTCATGTGCGAGTGTCATCGTCTTGTGTTGGCCCAACTGAGCGTGTAGGAGCTGTGACCATTCGCCACCATCTGTTTTAGGACACTGTGACCCTCTCCTGCAGCGCTATGGACCAGTTTGATTCCAGAAGCTTGGAGACCCTGTAGGACACTGAACCAATAGCGGAGCACTTCCTCATTGGTTCCTCCGACCTCAAACCCGGCCCACTGCAGGTGCACTGTGGCAACCAGGTGGTGGACACTCTGCAGAGTTCCTGACTCAATCCAGTTCTGAAAAACTCGCCACTCAGCACTTAGAAGGTCAGCATACAGGAAATGAACCTGAAGAGAGTAGAGGATATAGATAAGAGACAAGTGATTCAATATTATCCTGTAAGACTGTACAATATTCACAGCAATACTAATAGCAGTACTTTACCTTTGAAAAAAACTGTAGTATTTGCTCTTAAAATGAGAGCTAATTGAGAGAGTCATCCTAAACATATCAGGCTTCTGTAGTTATTGCAAAAGAAAAGTTTGCGGTAATTGACAACACTTTTAAAAGATTTGTACAAATTCAGTATAATTCCTGCTACTGTGTGTATCCTGAATAATCACTTACAAGATGCTCCAGGGATGACATATTTGTAGTCCAACCAGAAAGTTAGCATCACCCGGATTCCCTCAACAAAAAGCCAATGGGCTTTTTCCATTGGGTTTTGAATTATTGCAGCAAAAAAGCTTTGTGGCAATCACACACATTTATGATACTTACACATTTTGTTCAGCGAGATAATCTTCACTGAAGAACACCACTGTCATGATTTTTGAAGTGTAAATGCAACTGCCAGAAGTAAAAAGCTAACATTAGGCTACAAATGAACTACACCATGGTGGCATCAGCACGAGTAAACACAACAAGGCTGTAAAAGAATGGCAAGATGATGTTTTAGCTTCTCATTTAGCCACTTGTTAACAGCTGCCTTTTTAAAGACACTTAAAAGCTTCAAAACTCACAAGGGGTAGAGGGGTATTTATTTATTTATTATTTATTAAAAATTTAAAATCTATTAAGCTTGTGGTAACCACAGACCTTATTTAAGTCGTCTAACCAAAAACCAACTGACTTCTGGAAGAGAGAACCAGAAGTGCTAAAATACTAACTCATTTCAGGGTTTTAGGACTCATTCCTGTAGCACTATTTTTTCTCATGTTGTGCAGCCTTACTGCTTTCCATGGCATGCCTGTTCCTTTTGAATCACAGACTTAATCAGTAAAGCCAAATACTTTGAAATCAAATTAGAATCTGTATTGAATATCTATAAATGGATGGATGTCTTCCACCACTTCATATAATGTAAACCCACACATACTCAAACTATAGGTACATAGTTCCCTCTTGTGGCTGCAAGATGTAACAGGGCCAGTGTGTGGTTCACTCACTTAAATTGTTGCCATGGCAACCAGGGATGGCGCAGAGCCCTGTTGCTATGGGAACGTACAAGTAAGAGAGCTTTCTGGGTATGTTGGGGTGAAAAGACTCTAAGGTATGTTTATTCGGCACTGTTCCTCCATATGTGTGTGTATGTGTGTGTGTGTCTGTGTGTCTTACTGTGTGATGTCCCAGAGCTGCCATGATGTCTGCCAGTGTTTGAGAAACACCACCCTGGTTGCCTCTTGTCTTGTGCTTGCGTTTCCTTGGAGTTCGCCACTCCAGCCACATCTTGTGCCGGCTGACCACGCCTCCATCACCACGGTTACCAGCCAAACTGTTGCCAAGGTGACCACCAGATGCATTGGAGCTGCTGGGATCAAAACTGTGGACTTCACATCCCAGCCCCGACACAGTCTTTAGAAAGTCTGCATCTCCTCCATCCATGCTAGAGAAGACAAAGACAAACACAGAGAGACAGAGAGAGAGGCGAGGGAGGACTGAGGTGGTTTGAAGATTATTGCACGCATGATTAAATATGCATTGTTTATTCCAACTCTGCCGGCGATATGAATGCATAAGCATCACAGCACATGCACAGACACTTGGACATAATGTACAGACATATGGGGCACACCTAAAGGAGTATGCAACACACGGTCTGTCTCCAGCTGGAAGGAGCCAGTCCTCTGCACACAGCAGCCAGTGGGGGGAACCTGCAGGGGGCTGTGATGCCTGATCCTGACCTGGAGACAAAACCCTGGAGCAGTTCAGCTGGAGATGGACAGGAGAGGAGAGGGTAATGTGAGATGGGCTGGACAGAGGTCTGAAAACAGTCTCATGCAGAATTACTATACAACAAAGAAGAGAGGAAGTTAAAGAAGAAGTTGTGTGAAAGCTGTGAGAGCATTTGTGAGGGGTGTCTCTTTAAGTGAAGCAAATTATTCAGAGAGATTCAGTTGATGATCATCATTTAACTTGAGTAACTTTGAGAGTCATCGTAGTTTCTCTGAGGTATTGAATAATTACAGAACAAAATCAACACAATATACTTTGTTTAATAAGTTTCCCATCCAATTCCCGAGCACTTGGTGTTACATAAGTCTTAACTCTTGTACGGGAGTTTCCAGTCTGGAACTGAAAGTCCTCACTGGCTTCAGATTTTGAAGAACTCTGCTGCCAGGATACTGACAGCGCCTGACTGATCACATTACTGCTATGTTAACCCCCACACTGGAAGTCTGCAAGTTGAAAAAGTGAAGTAGTTGAAAAAGTGAAGTTCTTATTGATTACTCTTAAAGCTTGGCACGATCTACCTCCTGGCTACAGCATCTGTGGGTCCCTTGTGAGCCAGAAAGTAGTTTGAGACATTCAGGGAGGGCCCCAAAATATTTGACCAGTGGTTACGAGCCTTCCCAAGATGATCACAAAGACAGTAAAGTTTGACATAACTGTAACACTTTTTTTTCTCAAGAAATACTGGACAGCTTTTACCCTTTCCAAAATTATCCAAGTGAATCAATCTGTAAAAGGAGACTTTTGTTAAATTGTTCACAACTTACTCTCATATGCAGCCTGTGATGAGGAATCAAATGCAGACACCACTTACTTAAAGGGTCACAAGTAGAGTTCTGATACAGATACCAGTATCGGAAATGTGAATCAGATATGGCCCAGAATTTGTGATTTGATATGGGTGAGTACAGCAGTCTGTGTACTGATCTGATACCATAATTTATTAACCCAGAAAAAATTCAACTTGTATAACCGGAAATAAATTCTTCTTCTCCACTCCAAAACAGTAGCCTTCACTGTGATGTCGCCCTGAATGTATTATGGCTGCCACTGGTCACTACTGTTTTAGAGCAGCGAAGAACTGAATGCTGGTAGTTTGTCATGTGACAACAGCAAACAACAAAAGTGCAGTGTTAATGGAAAGGGTAACAGTAACAGTAGTCAGAGAGAGGAAAATGTCAGCCATTTGGCAATATTTCTCAGTGGAAAATCCAACAAGTCAAGAAGAAGAAGAAGAAGAAGAAGAAGAAGAAGAAGAAGATAGTCCTTTATTAGTCCCACGAGGGGAAATTCATTTTTTTCACTCTGTTGTTAACTTATACACGGTACATGCAGACCCGAACACACATGCACAAACATGCAACAATGGAGAGATGTCAGAGTGATGGGGCTGCTCCTGACAAGCGCCCCGAGCAGTTGGGGGTTTGGTGCCTTGCTCAGGGGCACCTCGGCAGTGCCCAAGAGGTAAACTGGCACCTCTCCAGCTACCAGTTCACACTCAGTTCTTGGTCCATGTCGGGACTTGAACCGGTGACCCTCCAGTTACGGTGATATGTATAGAATATAAGGCGTTCATTTCGAGGGCTGCCACAAGGGTTAATAATTTTCTTTTAATCACGCTGGTATCGGCTCAGTACTCGATATCGGCCAATGCCACAAGTTCAGGTATCGTAATCGGTATTGGGAAGGAAAGAATGGTACATCGGAACATCTCTCCCAAAAAGATTGGAGACCACAGTGGTAGATCATATATGTAATATGGTATGCCTAATTCCTTTATAGCTTTACATTTTTTTTGAGGGCTGCAACTAACCATTATTTTTCATTGTTAATTAATCTGTTGATTATTTTCTTGATTAATCGATAAGTTGTTTGGTCTATAAAATGTCAGAAAATGGTGAAAAATGTTGATTGGCCCAAGTTATCTTGTTTTGTCCACAACTCAAAGATATTCAGTTTACTGTCATAGATGAGTAAAGAAACCAGAAAATATTCACATTTAAGAAGCTGCAATCAGAGATTTTATACTTTTTTTTTTTTAAATGACTCAAATGATTAATCAATTATGGCAAGTAGTGGCAAAGGATAGAGATTTTTTTAACAAAATATAGCAGTTTCACACAGTATGACATATACAGTAAATAAAATTAGAGTTGTCCAAATTGTGTTAGGTAATGTTTATGATATTACGGGCCTTTATTTACACACTTGACAGCACTACTGTGTGTTAGGTGATGGTCTGTGTAGCCTACCTGTGGATTGGTGATATACGTGATGATACGGTTGACTTCTGCTGTGAAGGACGGCTCATATGCCGCCCACGGCTGCACCTCCAGTGCTCTGGGTCCCACCTGGGAACATGCACACAATACATATAATATATTGATACTGCTCTGCAATGAATAACAACAGATTCATGGGAATATGGGAGAGTTTCTGAATAATTAATTGGAATGACAGTAATGTGTGTGAGTGTCTGCTGCAACCCCCCACCGCCCTGCCCCAGGTATGGGTGCTGAGGAGGGGCAGGTCACAGCCTCTGACCTCAGTCCTACCGGTAACATATTTGCCTGAGGCACTGTATCATACAAACACACACACACACACACACACACACACACACACACACACACACACACACACACACACAAAAGCCCCCCCACCCAGCTCAGACTGAACCCTGTGGTCACCATGGCAACCTCTGTGGGGAGTGTGGGGGGGGTTGATGATTCACAAGAATGAGTCAGAGAGTTTAGCCTTGGGCAGGAAAAGAGACAGTGAGAGAAAAGGAGAATGAAAGAGAGAGGGGGTGAGGAGGGAGGGGAAGGAGCAGGAGGTAAAGAGAGGACAGATGCACCCACCCACACACTAACACAGATGAAGGGCTGGAGCTCAATGCAACTGTAGGGGAAGAGCGAGAACAGCTGTCACCTCTCTCTGATCTGGGGTCAGTGCTGTGCTCACCTTACGCCCTCACCTGTTCCATAGAGCTATGCACAAACTGACCCAGCATAATGACTCAACTGGGTAAGGAGCATCAGGGTAGTCTCCTTTATCTGTTTCCCTTAGCTGCTGAGCATGTACAGCGTACTGAATGACATTATCTGTCTCCCACTTACCATCAGTTCAAACTAAGTACATCTTAAATTACGTTTAATTGTTGTTAAAGGAACTGTATGTAAGTTGTACAGACTTGTTAAAGTCATTTTTATTGTCGTGAACTAGTGTGAACTAGTTGTAATCTAACCTATAAATTAGACCTTCTTTGACTTTCTGGTGTTTCTCTATCAGCCTGTAGACTGATTTTAATGTGAAAAATGTGGGACGTTTTTCCGGGAACATCCAACAGATGTGATGTCATGCACACTTGCGGGTGCCTTTACTCTCTTCAGCTCCACTTTAGGGCGAATAGTGTGCAACCAAAAATTCAGTTAGAAATGGAGTCCACAAAAGCACAAAAAAACAAAGTTATATCTAGTGAAGCCTGTCTTAAAAAACAGGAATGTGACCGACATTGGGGGGGAAACTAGGATCAACATCAGCCAGGCCTTCGATTCATGGAGGGAGCTTCATTTGGATTTGGGGATCAAAACGGACTCTGAGCTGGTAAAGTTCCTATTAGAAAGGTATGATAACATTATGCTGAGCATGTGAAATTCTGTATATTGGTTGATATCGTATACTATGCAAACAGTAGTATCTATCTTTTCAGATGCACTTAATTCATTACTTCCTGAGAGCCTCCTTGCTGGTTGGAGACGTGTAACCATGGTAACCCGTGCCAACTTCACGTGACCAAAATGACGGTTTGTGAGAATCAAAGACTGAATATATTTCAAACATATATTACACCTAGCAAAGTGAAATCTTATACTTACAGTTGAATTGAAATGTTATTGACATTACAGAGCTGTCCATCAACGTCCGTTATCGTCACTACCGCATTGCATTGTGGGATATGTTTGTCGCCGTAGTGTCCAGCATTGCATACTGTAACATTTCACCAGAAATAGTAGTAATTCACGTACTACTGGTTTCACACTAAAGTTTCAGACATACTAAAATATCTCACATACTGTTTTAATGTACTAAATAGCATGTCGGTCTGGACTTCTGCATGCAACCATAGTGATGTTTTTCTTTTAGCTGGCTAATATTTAACATTAATCAACATGAAGCCTGTCAATCAGACTCCTTTGTGTCGCCTCACTATCGTGACTAATGCTCGCGCTACGTCGACCAGCTCGAGTACAAGCACGAACAGCAGGACGCTGACTGTCATTCACTTAATGGCCACAGGTGTCACTGTTAACGAGCAATTTCTGATTCTCACATATAGTCTCTTTACAGTAAATAATTTCACCTAATAGTCAATACCACAGGTGAAGATGAAAAAATGTCATGTTCCCAAAAAGTCTGTAATTGAATAAATACTAATACATATCTGTTTAATGCAAACATTCAGAAACACTTTAATGAAACTTTATGTCTCGTGTCCTTTTTACCTGGCGCGAGTGCATCTCGTTCTCATCCTCGTAGGCTCGCGCCAGCTCCCGTCTCTTCCCATCCTCCAGCTCCTCCTCCTCCTCCTCCTGCAGACCACCCGGACGCCGGGCCGGGGATCTCCGCTGGCGTGAGTTCCTCTCCGGTTCGATGCTGATAACGGAAAAGGCGACTTCCTGGTCCTCCTCCACCCCCGCCTTGGCGGCTCGAGGTAACCGCGGCCCGACGACGAGCAGCTGGAGCGCGAGAAGAACCGGCGGGATCAGAAGAAGCAGTGCTCCCGAGCGGAGGAGGGGACCACCACCGCGGCCCCGCCACCGCGCACAGGTCCGCATACCTCCGCCGTGGCGACACCGTGGAACATCTCCAGCACGGTGCCCTGATTCAACTTCTTCTGGAGGGAGGAAAGTCCCTGCTGTGAGAACACCCCTCCTCCTCCCTCCCCGACCTCCTTCTTCTTCTTTACCCCCAGGGGAAACTTGTGATGACGAGGCGCATTCCTCGGTCAATGGTGGCTTTATTGACACAGTGACTGCTGCTTTATTTAGTCCTGAACTAACTGGTACAGTTTAAAATTAACCTAAATGTTGGTTCAAAGTCCCTTTAACTCACAGGCCAAAAACTGCTCACAAGAAATGAAAGGCTTTCAAGGTGTTATTGATAAGTAATCATAATAATCTACAGAGCCTAATGGTGCAGATTAAAAGTATGTCTTTTTCCCAAATCAATTAATCATTTTAAAAATCCTGACGGGTCCAAAATGAATGCTTTGTTAATCTCTGTGGAAGATATCTGATGTTTGGTTCCCACATCTACAAAGTTTGTGAGCCAATAGAGGGATGAAGTCCCGCTCCTTCCGGTGGACCCAATGGGACCTTATTTCAGAAAAAATATGAACGGTAGTGAGGCGAGAGACAAATACTTTTTTTGATCCCATTTGAATTGCTCCATGAATCACACAAGTCAAGAAAGTCACAGTTTGTTTGAAAACTTAAAGTACAAGACTGTGAAAATATGTAATTCAAAAGACCACACACCAAAAAGTCGCATAAGTGACGTCTCTCTCGCTGAAGCTACGATGATTGTGCGTTTTCGTCCTGGGATGTAGTCACATCAGCAATGGGTCTTATCATTCGTTCTCTTCCAGGCTGATAGAAAGACCGTGAGTCGCTGGATAAAACTGAGACATTAGGAAGAGCGCTGGCCGTTAATCCCAATGTTCGTAGTGGCCAAACCGTGATACTACAACTTCCATGTCCGTAGCGTCATCATTGGGCCCAAAAAGACTTTTTCTCATAGACTTACATTGAGAAAGAGACATCTGTAACTCAGCAGATACTTTTTTTTTTTTTAGGTATATCAACTTCCCAGTACAAACACTCTAATCTAATCTAAGCCCTTATTTAAACCATTAAGTCCTAAAAGCTAACAGCTGAATCCAGAGTTATTTCCTTCCTCTGTTTATGTCTATGGAGACCCAGACCGTGACGACAACCCAAACTGTGACGTTGGGACCCGTGACCCAGTCATGTGATCGAGCAGACATGTGCATTAGGGCCTAATAAGACCTAGAAGACCCCAGAAGATCCAGGTACTTTTCCAGACAGAAGTCAAGCAGTTTTGGCTTTGTGTGCCACTGAGCAGCTTTCATAAGAGTAAACGAGGCCCCGCCTCAATGCTGTATCTAGTTCCCATGGAGAAAACACAAAATAACATTTCATTTGTGCATGGTCATAGCTACGTTAGCAAGCAAGTGTTGGTGATGTATGTTGTGTGAGACAAGAGATGTAGTTCACTTAACGGTTTCACACAAAACTAAATGACCCTCCGACAAACCTACAACAAACTGCAGCTTTCTTGATCTGCAAAATTAGATTAAATTATTTACTTTTGTGATTCATGGAATAATTCAAACAGGATCAGAGAAGATATTACCATTGACTGCCGTACATATTTTCTTCAAAATAAGGTCCCATGGGGTCCACTGGAAGGAGAGGGACTTCGCTTCTTTACAATAGGGTGGTAAACGGACTATAAGTGCCTGGCTTCATTTCATTGCTCTATCACAAAAGATTCATCCGTTGACATGACTGTCATTCAACTTGACCGTAAAATATGCAGGTTGTGCAATGAACCGGCAACAACTTGTTGATAAGTAAATGCAATGGAACAGATGAGGGAGAATGTGACATCTAGTGGCTGAATGTGATCAATAGCACCTTTAAGTGTTGAGCAAAATGCTTTAAGGACCAGTGTGTGATATATTTACTGTAATAAATCATAAAATGACCATCATATATCATCAGAGATTAAAGAAACATGTTAAATTGAACTACTGGCTTCTCCAACAACAATGCCACAGCCAGTATGTTTCCATCTCGGTCCGGAACATCTGTTTTTGTTTTGGATCAGTAGGATCCCTCCCACAGCCCATTTCAACACCCCGGAGCCACATATATGAAACAAACTGGCAAACAGTCTTCTGCAGCCATGGAAGCAAGCAGACCCACTAGATCAACAGAGATGACGTTAACGTTATTATTCTGCTACCTAAAGAAGCCTCGGCACATCCCTCTGTGGTTCGTGTGCAGCTAATTCATTAAGACAGTGACTATTGAGAGAGATACAGTCGGTGAAGTGATTACAACTACTGCTAACCAGAGGCTAACATGGCTGTGTCTAGAAGATAACCCTCAAATTGCTAAAACGTGGGCTGCTATCAGTCACACCAGAGGAGTGGACGAGCCACGGCTCCAGTGGTCTGAATTCGATCCGCTGTTACCCATTTTAAACGCTAGCTGTCAGTCCAGCATACTGCTCCTTTAATTAAAACTGCTATGCTGTTGTAGTTGATCGCTAAAGTTGTTGCTAAGCAACCCAAAATCAGCTCTCACCAGTAGCCTATGAGCAGTAATATCACTCATATTTATTATTTCATTAGTATCACTAATATTAGAATTAATACGTTTATTGATGAAGCAACAGCTGACTTCATTCACTGCTCATGGCCTTTAACTGATTTTACTCAAGCAGGCTGTTGTACTTTAAGTACAGTTTTGAGGTCATTTTTACTTCTACTCCACTTCAGAGGGAAATATGTTACTTTTTACTCCACTACATTTATTTGACAGCTAGTATTAGAATCTTAGGAGATTCATATTTTACATATAGCCTACTAAACCGATGATTAGTTTATAAAATAAGATATATGGTTATATTATACAACCCGACAGAACATTAAGTTGTTAAAATTGTGCTGCCTCTTGACCAGCTACATTAAACTAATAGGATCAGTATTAAATAATGTAATATATAAAACTGACAGGGAGCATTTCTGCATAATGAACATCTTTACTTTGCTTTAAGCACATTTAGGTGATAATAGCCGTCATACTTTTATTAAAAATTATTTTGGATGCAGGGGTTTTGCTTGGAACGGAGTATGCCTATTCTCACATTGTGGTTTCTACTTTCACTTATCAAAAGATCTGAATACTTCTACTGATGATTGTTGAGAAATAAAGGTACAGGATATGGCAGGTTATAACTTGCTGACAGCATGGGGTTCAGTGTGCTATCATTTTGTTTAAATTAGGCACAGGGTATTTTTATTTAATATTAGTACCTGGTCAAAGTTTGCATATTTATTTGTGTGAGTAAAAAATATTGGGGATGGGGGATGCAGAGAAAAATGCTAATAAGTAATTAAAAGTGTGATGAGATCTGTTGCTCTGCACCCTCTTCCTCTCTGTCTGTCATGTAGGGTTGTTGACAGAGCGCCTTCCCTTCCACCATACAGTGGAATGTCACAGCAAACACATTTCCTCCGGCCATGTCTGAGTCTATTTAGTCAGCCTGTTGACAAACTGTACACAATATGCAGCCAGTAAACTCACCCCATCTGCTTTCCTTCTCTCTCACGCTCTCTGTCTGTCTGTCTGGCACGCACATGCATATACACACAAGTTGCAGATGTACAATATTTGCTCTATTATGGCAAGTTTCCCCATGAGGACTTGAAATGAGCATGGCCTGTCAGCTCTCTGTTACCACCAGCCTTTACGCCATCTCCTTATTTGGATGAGGAATTTTGAATCAGTAAATTTTTGTACATTTTGTTTCAGTGGCTTTAGAACCTCTCCGACACTATTTTCTGATTTCCTCAGTCTGGTTTCTTTTATTTCCCCTCCAACACATCCTCCCCTCTCTCCACCATCCATTCCTCTCCTCCCCTCCCTTTCACTCCCTGTCGAATTGTGTCCTTGACTGAACTCTCTCGCTCACAGTCCCAGACAGCCCGAGCAAAGCCCAATACTCAGGGAGGCTCTAAAACACACACACACACACACACACACACACACACACACACACACACACACACACACACACACACACACACACCTCCCATAATCCCTTAAAGAAGCAGTATGCTATAGACAAGATTACCAATGGCAAGAACAGAATGTGTATTTAAATATTTTGCACCTCAGATACATACATGATATGTAACAGACAGATATACAATTTTTTTTCATCACAAAAACCACCAAACAACACAAGACCACAGAAAAAAGAAGGGAGAGAGTGAAAGAAAGAATGAGGCCCCGCCAAGGCGTTTGGTGTCTGGGGAGCTTCACTCCTTTTGACCCCACAGGCACGCACACACACACACACTCGCACAAACATAAATGCACACACAAATACATGCATTACTGCAGCCAGTCACGCAAACACGCCCTCCTCTGTCTCGCACACAGAAAACAAGAGTCTCTTTGGGGCCGTTGTGTGATTTCAATGTCTCTTTCCCTTGTAGTTAAAACAGCAAAACACAGGATGTTGGGTCTCCATGCTGCAGTCCCCACCCCCCACCCAGAGCGGAGAAACCATGGCAGAACGCTGAGGAGGGCATGTTGTTGATGACGGACCCTCACAGAGAAGAGGGGGCCTCTGGCTTGGAGCTGGAGTCGTATGTACAGATGCTGGTATTTCAAGAGCAGAAACTGATTTAGTCCACTTTTCTCTTATGGGACACGACACAAGGAGTGCACAGAGAGGGACATTTGCTAGGCTCATGGTATTTAAAGTTTGGGCTCAGATGCGGTTCACGTTAGGGCACAAGACAGAAATGCGGGGTTAGTGTAGGTCAAGTGCAGATGCTGGTTTGGCAGAGGGGGGTAAAGAGAGGACAGAAACAGAAAGAGAGAGAGCGTCCATATTGCAGATGTACAGAACAGGACCAGAAAGATTTGGTGAGATACAGACTTCTGGGAAACGGAGTCCTCTGTGCATCACAGCAGGACTTGAAGGGGTGAGGAAATAGGTTTGTCTCTGTCCATCAGCGTCTGGTATTCATCTGTCAGCTCCTCTCAGCCGTTCCCTCATTCCAGCATAGAGTGTGATTGAGTGTACACATGTAAGATGTTTATGTGTCCATGTATAGGTAGTGAATTCATCTGCACATGCGTGGTGTGTGTGTGTGTGTGTGTGTGTGTGTGTGTGTGTGTGTGTGTGTGTGTGTGTGTGTGTGTGACTTGTACAGCTATCATAGCGAGGACCAGTTTGAGTTTTAGACTGTCAGAGTGAGGACATTTTTGGAAAGTGAGGACATTTTGGCCGGTCCTCACTTTCAGACCAACCTTCAAAGGCCTTTTTGAGGGTTCAAACTTGGTTTTAAGGTCCAGGTTAGGGTTAGGTTAGGGTTAGGGTAAGGGTTGGGGTCAGGCATTTAGTTGTGATGGTTAGGGTTAGGGTAAGGGGCTAGGGAATGCATTATGTCAATGAGAGTCCTCACAAAGATAGCTGTACAAACATGTGTGTGTGTGTGTGTGTGTGTGTGTGTGTGTGTGTGTGTGTGTGGCGCTTGGGTGTTTAAATTGCGGTTGATCTTGATTGTCAATGCTGGAGAATTAAAGCTTTACTGTCCAAAGCTGGCAGCTAAATTCTCACCCTTCATTTCACAGTCAGTCTCTCACAAAGAAGTCTCCTTAACAAAAAAAAGAAAACGTTTGCAAATCTGTAAAAGCTTGGATTGAATGCACCTGAAAGAAAAACAGAGGGAGAGAGAAATAAAGAGGTGAAGAGAGATAGAGTAATACGATGACTGAAAAGCATACAGTGAATTGAACCTTGATGCTATTAGTAAGCATACTTTACTGTAAGTGAAACCATCTTCCAATTGATTTGGTGCTAAAATTAATGTGGTAAGTAACGTGTGTACTGTGGTGCTGCTGCTGTTACAGCTGGGTAATATATCAGTATATCCACACCATGATACGAGACTAGATATCTTCTTAGATTTTGGATATCGTAACATTGTAATTCGCGCTGTCAATCGATTAAAATATTTAAGCGCATTTTTTATTTGTTCCAAATGTTCCTTAGAGCAGGATTTGTCAAGCATTTAATACTCAACAAGGGAGAGGGTAAATATGCTCCTTTTATGCAAATATATTAATGGTTTTTAATGGTATTAATATTGAATTAACAAAACAATGACAAATATTGTCCAGAAACCCTCACAGGTACTGCATTTAGCATGAAAAACTACTCAAATCATAACATGACAAACTGAAGTCCAACAAGTAACAACAGCTGTCAGTGTGTCAGTGTGCTGACTTGACTATGACTTGTCCCAAACTGCATGTGATTATCATGAAGTGGGCATGTCTGTAAAGGGGAGACTCGTGGGTACCAACAGAACCCATTTATATTCACATATCTAGGGGTCAGAGGTCAAGAGACCCCTTTGAAAATGGCCATGACAGTTTTTCATCACCAGAATTTAGTTTGGAGTGTTATTTAACCTCCTTTGTGATGAGCTAGTGTGACATGGTTGGTAACAACAGATCCCTCAGGTTTTCTAGTTTCATGTGATGTCACTCTAGCTCTAAAACTAAGCCTGCTGCAACCTGCCAAAGAATGACTGTGTTAATGCGTTAAAGAAATTTGTTAAAAAAGTGTTAACGTTAATTAATTAATTAACGCGTTGTACTCAGTAACTTTCATAGCCCTAATAATTAGTCATTATATCCACATTATTTATGATTATTTATCACAAATCTTATTGTATACATATTTATAAATGGTCAACCTTACAAAATTATTGCAATAATGATATCTGGTCAAAAATATCACCCTGCCCTAGTTGCTGTTGTACTTTATTTACATATTTGTTACTTCAACTTTAGTTTGTTTGTTTTGAGACACAAGATACCATAAAACACATTCCAGTCTACCTTTAACTTACAATTAAAGAAGAACAAGTTTGCAAACATGGACCAGGAGTCTTGCAAAAGCAATTAATAAATTGTTATTTAACTGGACCTTTCTATTAGGCAATTAGATGAGGCTGTTTTGTGAAACTGATTCAAAAATATTGCTTAGTGCTTCAACATCCAATTAAATATCTAGTAATGAACGGCTTTACAATGTGGTGTATCTACTGAGGGATTAATTCCTTTATTAGTGAAGAATTTTTTATTCTCCTCATTGTTATAGTCCAATTAAATACCAGTTAATGAACTACTTTCACAACAAAAGTACGGTCATCCTCAGACACTCCTCTGGAAATTTCTATTGGCGATCCAGTAGTGATCCTTAGTTTTAAGATGGCCTCATTGTTTGAATGATGGTTAGACTATAGACTATAAGACTATATTTAGTGTTTTAAGGAAAGATGCCACAACATTTGTTCTGATTGGACAAAAGTCTTGAAATTTGGTATGGACGTATTTTGGGTAAGTATGTAACAGGACAACTTTGAGTTTTTAGATCATATGAAAAATGTGTTCAAAGTCAGATTTTTTAAAAATAGGGGGAAAACTATCATTACTATCATTGCGTGCATATCTTTGATATTTAACTTGTTATGAGTTCATAAATATCAAATATTTGATTGTACGCTATGTAGTTTCTGACATACACCCATTTTCTTATCAAATTATCAGTGCCTATGCATGGGGTCGTGTTTACCATGTTCACAAGAAGAGTTCATGCGAACGCCTCCCTCTTGTGATATTCACAACATCGTAAGTGGAAAGTTTCTGAAAGCTCAGAGTTTATGAGTTGTGACGTGTTTGTTGATGTTGTCAGAAGTGGCGGAGGCCACGGAAGTTAATTTTTTTGTACATAATAAGTGAATACAGTTTATTGTTTTTTTAGTTTATTGTTCTTCATAATTTTATAATATGTCTGAGGAAAATGTTGATATTCCCAACAGCTTCATCTTTTTCATCTGTCATTTTGCCTTTGCGTTTACTGCGTTATGTTACCCAATTTTCTATCTTGCTAAATCTTTAGCCTCTATGGCTGCTAGATGCCGACAGTGGCATTAATATTACCGTTGTTTAGCAGCGGTATTCTCACGACTTAACCACATGCACACCAAGCATATTGTGTACACAACTTCCCATGTTGTAAACACGACCTCACATGTTCCATTTGAAGGCACCATATATCTTGTCTTTGGGCACACATGTGCCTTGTTTTTTTGCTTATTTGTTTTTTTTGTTTTAAATATAATTGAATATACAGAAAAGAACAATAATCCCATCATGTGCCCAAAGACCAAATATATTATAATAAGAAAAACTCACTTTTCAGCCAAACAGTTTGACCAGTTTTGAAATTAGGCAAGCCCACTTAGCAAGAAGGAAATAAAAAAATTTCAGCTGCCGACACAAATGCGTTAAATAAACTCACCTGCTGTTACAGGCTGGTGACGCTGAAGCTGTCATCGTTGGCTGTGTCCAGGAGCTGGCACAGCACCCCGCCTCCCTGAGCTGCCTGGGAGGGGTAGCGGTGTCCTATACCCTGGTAGGACTGGTGGGACAGAGAGAAGCCACCAGCATCCTCCTGATGGGGCGAGGAGTCCAGGGGAGGTTTGGGATACGGGGAGTGAGGCAAGGGGCCCTGGCGGTGGCCTGCGCTCATGGCGTGGGGGGTCAGATCCCGTTTGTGGGGGGCCACGGTGGAGGGTGGGCTGCACTCCTCATAAAGCACAGGTGTCGAGTGGGAGTGGAGGCTGGTGCTGGAGTGTGTATGGGAGGAGAGGTGAGAGTTGGGGTTGGTGTGTGTGTTGTGGTGGGGCTGATTGTTGGTGTGGGGGTTTGAGTGGGAGAGGGGGCTGCTCTGGAGGAGCGAGGTGGGATGGGTGTTGGTGTGGGAGCTCAGGCTTGCATGGGTCTGCGTGTTGTGATGGTGTGTGTCGTGGGGAGTCAGGTTCATGTGTGTGTTTGCATTTGGGCTAGCGAGCGGATTACCATGTGTATTTCCATGAGGACTCGTGTGCGGGTTGCTGTGTGTGTGCACGGCTGTGTTTGAGTGTGTGCTGTGAGAGTGTGGGCTGGGGCTGCCGCTGTGTGATGTCTGTCCATACCAATAGGGGGAGCTGCAGTAGCTGGGAGAGTCATACTGGGAGAACTGGGGGTCTTTTGGAGGGGGGCGATGCGAGGGACTCAGAGCGGTGGCACAGAGGGGTGTTATCCGTGGCGAGGGAGAGCAGGAGGGGGAGAATGTCCTGGAGGGGACAGGGTGGTAGGACTGGGGTGGAGGAGGGGTGGGCTTGGGAGGGTAAGGGGGAGATGAGACACTGGGTGAGAGGGGACAGGAGGACTCTCCAGGGTATAAGGCTGGATATCGTTCCTCAGAGGAGGGTGTGGAGGGGTGGGCAGAATAAGGGGAGGGGTACTCACAGGGATCCTGGAGGTAGCTGGATGGTGGTGCAGGATTGGGCGTGGCCAGAGGAGAGAGGCTACTACTGTCTCCGCTGTAATAGTCCAGACCCTCCTGGAACAGCCCAGACCCTTCTGGACCTCCAGCAGTTACTGCTCCTCCCGCTCCAGATGTAGAGGCAGCCTTGCCCCTGCCTTTTGGCCCCCGATCTCTCTGACATGGAGACAAACCCCCTCTGCCTCCTCTAGACCCTCTACCCCGTCCTCCAACCCCTCCCCGCTTAGGTCCAGGAGTGGGCGTTGGGGAGGGACTGGACGGGGAATCAGAATGTAAAGCAGAACCTCCTTCTTTTTCGGGTTGTGGTTCAGTCCGTTTCCTTCGACCGCGACCCGGTTTGCTGGTTCCGCCGCCCTGGAACAGGACGTTCTGGCTCCAGTTATACGAGGGCCCCGAAGCACTCTCGTGCCAGTCCATCATCAACTTCTCCAGGCTGGACAGACTTGATTGACCCCCCTCTCCACTGACAGAAGCAGCCTCGTTCAGTTTGTACGAGCCACATGTGGAGCTGGGTCCACTACCAGTGGTTGCAGAGCCAAGATGTGACGAGTCAGACGAGGATTCTGATAGGCTTTCAGGAAAAGGTTGTCGCTTAGCCTTCTGGGGGGTGTAGTTTGAGATGTCCAAGATGTCTTTGGACTCACTGGAGCCGTATTCACTGTAGCCATGATACTGAGGCCCAAAGCTGTCTGTTGACCAGCCACCATAACCTTGTCTGAAAAAGAAACATAAATATAGCAACATAAATTATAATACATACTTCAGGAATATGTGCTAATATTTTAATTTTCACTGCTCTTTGTTGCAGTATCACCAATCAATAAAGGGAATCTGAAGTAAAACTATTAATGCACGTTCTAACTATAGATTCCTGGCTGGATGAACACTCATTGCACATTTTAGCCCGGAGTTAACTAAAGCACATGGTGGACATGATCAAACTGGAAATGATGTGCTGGGGTGAAACATTTATATTAAGCAATTCACATCTCTTTGATCCAGTTGTGAACAGACTTTAAAGGTTGCAATGATTGATGATATTTTTATGTAGAAAAATGTAAAAAGAAAAAAAATACATCTACAGAGCCTTTAAAGGCCCTGACACATTAAGCCGACTGTCGGCTGTTGGACAGTATGGGGCTGTCAGTGAGCGTCTGACAGCTGTTCGTTTTTTGTTTCGTGCGTCCTGCATCGTCGGCTCTAGTCTGCCTATGTTGGAGTCCGTCAGTGAGAGAAATCACTCTGCTTGGCGGTTCGGGTTATACAAAATCAAGAGAAGAGAGACAGACATAAGGAAAGCAAGCCAATGAGTAAAATCAAGAGGAAAAACACAGAAGGTTCTTCGTCTCATTTTTTGTCTTCATCTCATCTGATCATTCTAATACACGGATATTTTCACGACGTGGCCATTTGGAATGGTGACAGTGGTGTAAATTTCATGTACGTATCATAACGACGGCTTATATATGCACAGTCCTCGGTATTCTGTCTTCTCTTTTTTAAAGACACACAGATTACCACTGCTTGCTGGTGTGGAGAGTTATTTCATTTCATGCAGGCGCAGAACATACATGCTAACTGGCCATCGGCTGCTGTTGGCTGTAATCACTGCAGTGTGTTCGAGTGTAACTTGCCGGCCAAAACAAAGGCAGATGTGAGGCAACACAAGTCTACCTTTATGGCCGCTATTTCTCTGATGTTGTGTTGGTGTGTCTGGAGCTTTAGAAGGGTAATAATAAAAAATAAATAAATAAATAAATAAAATAAAAATTTGACTTTTCTTGAAAAAAAAAAAAACTGAGTGTGAATTATTCATTTAAAAAAATTAGGCGGGTCCAAAATGAATGCTTTCTTTACATCTGTGGAAGACATCTGATATTTTGTCCCCTCTTCTAACAAGAAGTAGCACCTTTAATTAGTTTGTAAAAAGAATACTATTAATTTATGCCAAGAAAACATTTACCATATTTTTCGCACTATAAGGCACACCGGATTATAAGGTGCACTAAGCGAAACAAAACAGTCAGATAAGTCAAACTTTATTCAGTTCATTTAACAACTCAATAACTTCAATAACTCTCAACATTTTTTAGTTGTAACACATGAAATACAAAACAATCCACTCACTTTTCAGTTCAGTTAAACAGTTGGGCAATTTTAAGTGCGCCTTATAGTGCGAAAAATATGGTAATCCCATATTAAAAACCATACCAAGTCAGATTATGTGTGAACACTAAGAAAATTCTTGAATTAATTGTATTACTTTTTGAGCATTTTTTCATAATGACAGCCCACGCAAGTGATGTACCTGTAGCTCCACTGACTGGAGTTGTACTGCTTGTAACCTTCTGGAGAGGAGGAGGAGCTGAAAGGGCTACTTTTGGCCACAGACATGTACCCCCCTCCTGGTGATGTAGGTCCTGCTGACTCCCCCCGCACCATGGAGGAATGACCTGCTCCAGGATATCCACTATAGCCTCGCTTGGCTGCTGCCTGGTAGCTAGAATAACCCATTTGTCCAACAGTGGTGGTCTTGCCACTGCTGTGTCCAGATCCGTATGCAAAGCTGCAATCTGAGGACCTCTGTGTCACTGCAGGAGAAGAGGAGTAGCCAGAGGAGTAGTGGCCAAAGGAAGCAGGATGGGGGGAGCTAGGGGAGTGTGAGAGAGATGGAGGAGTGGATTTGGGGTAGGTAGAAGTGGTGGGGGATGTTTGGGCCAGGCTGCCGTAGCTGTATGGAGGCCTGGCTGAGGAGCAGTGTGTCTGGGACGAACCCTCCACCCCAGAACCTGCACCCTTGGAGCTCCACTTGGGGTATGCAGGGGACCAGCTGTGACTAGTAGCTGGGCTAGATGGCTCATAACCAGGGGTGGATGAAGCTTTCCGGGGGTCTGACTGAGAGGAGGAGATGTCCAACAGGTCTGATGAATCATCAGAGTCGAGGAGTGACCGGAAATATCCAGCAAACAGGCCTTGTGAGTCCTCCCCGGCTGGCCCAACGCTTCTGCTTCCTCCTGGACTGCTGTAGGCACCTCCCCTTCCAATGTCACAGGAGGAAAAGCCTCCTCTTGGAGATCCACAGAGCTGATACCCACCCAAACCTTTCTCCTTGTCCATACCCCCCTCCCCCCAGCCACCGGCCCCATTGGGCCAGTCCTGCCCCATGGACAGCCCCTCACCTTTAAATGCACCATTCTTTCTCACACGTCTCTTCTTCACTATTTTATCTCCCCCAAGCTCAGTCCCTACGACACCTCCTCCTCTACCACCCATACCTCTTCCCCTTTTCCTTGGTAATCCATGCTCAAATATGGGGCTTGGTTTCTGCTTCTTGCCAATGGACTCAAAGAAGTCACTGAAAGTGTTCTTATTGCGCTCACTGCCCCCAATCCCCCCTGCTCCTCCTCCACCTCTTCCAGTACCCCCTCCTCTGCCACCTCGGGGGCGCCTATACCCAGTGAGCCGGTGGAGCAGGGTGGATATTCCAGGGTTTTCCAAGGGGGTATGAAAGCTTTCTGGCTCACTGGGTGTCCAGCAGCGTGGGGGAGAGGAGCGGCCAGTGGCGGGGGGCTGGCGGTTCAAAAAGGCCAGTTTGGACAGAACATCCCCATACTCTGTTTTCACATCATTAGTATCATTAACATAAGACGGATAAGGGGAGGGGAGTTTAGTCCGTCGCCGCCTCTGGGGCTTCTTGGGCAGGTCTCCAATACCACCAGCACTTCCAGTATTTGGAAGCTCTCCCGGTATTCCCGGAAGAGTCTGTTTAGGTGGTCGTCCCCGCCTGCGTTTGAGAATAACAGGTAGTTCTCCAGGAGGGAACATCACCATGACACTCTTTCCATTGTTCTTCATTCGGAGAAGTGCGGTTGGCTCTCGAACTACCTCAGAGCCCTCCACGCCGCCATCATTCCCTTTTTCTGTCCCCATCCCTGTCTCCAAATTGGAAATCTTGTAGCTCTTCTGTCGGCGGCTAAGGCTGACGGGAATGCGAGCCACCTTCACAACAATCTTCCTCACCTGTAAAGCAAAGATCAACATGAAATATATGCAATTGCAAATTGTACAAAAATCTATTTCATACATTGGCTGTGGTCGAAAAGTACAAAAACCGCCTTTTCCTAACCACATTTCCTTGGCCTCAGTGGAAATCATCATGAGGTCAAGGAAACGTGAAGTAGAATTCATAATGACTTAGGAAAACACAACCGCTGTGTATCTGACTGCACTTAAACTAGGCTCCGTGATTAGGATGCGACGGCGGTGAATGTTATTGACGTGGGTCTGCCATGGTGAAACTACAATATTCCAAAGATGGACTACTAAAGGTCCATGTGTTCTTAAATAGCTCCTTCAACGATGGGCTCCTTCATCCACGGTGCATGAAGGAGAGATCTCCCAGGTCCGTCACAGTGAAAAATATTACTTCATTATCAAGATTGCAATTTAAATAAAGAAGGAATATAAATATTGAGTTAATTGTTCGAATTATGGAGAAGGGGTAGGACCATTTAAGTGTAGGCTCTACTTCTTCCTACTCCTTTTTGGACATGTGATATTTATTTATGTTGATAGGACAGGATTCAATTTAGCAGTTTATGTTGATGGGAATTGCGCAACGGCATTATCTCCTTTCCTTTGGTAAAGGATGGTCCAGTGAATCCTGTGCTACAGGAGATGATAAAAGAATCATTGAAGCATCTTTCCTCAGCATTTAGAGAATTCAAACAGCTCTTATCATGGCAGCTACTTAGATACTTCTGGGTCATTTCACTCCATTAGGAAACTTCCTAAACAAAAAAGACTTTACTTTCTTTCTTTTCTTTTGATCGCAGCCATGGTATGACATTGTGTGTCAAGGAGTAACTATAAATTAACTTACACCTACGAAACGTCCACGTCTCCGGTAATTGGGATGAGGTACCCCCAACTCTGCAACAGGTTCCTGCTTCACAGTTAGAGGTGCCGCAATGGTGGATGTGATGGCAAATGGGAGATGAGGGGTAGCACGATGAACCATGGACTGGGCTGCCTGACGCTGTTTCACGCTTTTAGGAGCTGCTTTATGGACAGATTTCGGTGTGGGTCTAGACCTGGATTTAGGTCCAGGTTTATGCCCAAGTCTGGGCCCAGGTTTAGGTATTGCTTTAGGAGCAGGTTTAGGTACAGTCAGAGCGAGAGCAATGTCTGTAGGGCAGGGAGGCGTAGGGAGAACAGCCTCCACAGAGGAATGCTCCTCTTTCTCTCCAACAGCCACCTCCTCCTCTTTAACCCTCCAGATCTTTTCCTCCAATACTTCGTCCTCCTCTTCTCCTCCCCTCTCCCTCCCTGCTCTCTTCTCCCCATCCTCTATGCCTCGGCGGAGGCGGGAGGATTTGCGCAGGTGACAGGGGAAGCGTGGACGTCCAGAGCTGCGGAGTGCATACTTCTTCTCTGCCTCCACAGGATGAGGAGAGGAACCAGTGTTTGGGTTTGGACCAATAGGGACCGGACAAAAGGTTGAGGGATTGTCTGTCTCTGCATTGAGGACCGGGGCTGCCCGCTGATTGGTGGAGGCAGGATGATTGCCAAGTGCCAAGGACAGGGGTTGAGGTGAGGTTGTGTGTATGGCCTCTGGTGTGAGAGTTCTGGGGTGTTCTGGCCCTCCAGAACCCATCGGTGGGTTGATATCCATGTGTCCACAATTATCTATGTGTGCGTGTGAAACAGCCTGTGCATGCACATCTGGGTCTATGTGCGTTTGCATGTTTCTAAATGTCTCTGCAAATGTCTCAGTGGTGGTGTGAGTCTCTGTCTGCCTGCGCCGGCAGGTGCTGTGCCCCAGCCTCCTCTGTAGATGGAGGCCGTTAGCCAGGGTGGACGGAGAGGAGAGAAAGTGGTCAGAGGTCACCGGTGCCAGTCCATCGTTAGAGGGATCCTGGGACCAATCCTGGAGCCCGAGTTCCCTGGTCCAGAGCTCAGGCCCCGCCAGCCCCCCCACGCACGCTTTTTCCTCTGCTTGAGTCCCACCGCAGCCCACTGGAGCCCCAGTTTGGCCTGAATGTAGGCGATCTGACAAGCCGCTCATTCAGTGGACAGTGTTGCTGGTACTGACGGAGGAAATATATGTTTTCTGCTGTATGAAGACGAGTGCTTCTTCTTTGTAGCTGTTCCTCTGACAACAGGCAGATTCAATGACCTGAAGACAGAAAGACAAACAAAATGATCAAAAGTACTACATTATAATATGTCTAGGGCTTCGAAGCTTCAACCGTTGCCATGGTAATCAACCTCCTATAGTGCTCCAGTATATATATATATATATATATATATATATATATATATATATATATATATGTACTGTACTGTATATATAGCATAGGATATTATAATAATGTAGAAATTATTAAAAAAAAGCCCATGAATTAAGGAATAATCCCACATTATTCAATACTCATATCACATTAAATATTTGCTGTTTATGTCTAGAGGTGCGTGTGTACATTAGTGTGGTATTGGCGCTGTCTCAGGGATTGAAATGGGGGAGATGTAGACAGACAGACAGAAGAACATGTCAGCCTGCTGCACCACGCCACAAAGCAAAGCTTCCAGATGCCTTCGAATATTACTCACCAAAGCTTCGAAGGCCAGACAATGGTATTCAGGACAGCCCTATGTCATTTCCTTGTTGCATTTAAGACATTTCATCTAAACTCCTCGCTGCTACATATATTGGTCATTGTACAATCACATGCAAAAATCAAACATTTGCAGCACAGATGAAATTGTGGTTGTGTGATGGATTTTCTGGCAACGGGCCATACACCTAATTCGTAACGCACTCTATTCTATTAACTGTGCCGCCCACACAGCAGCATTACAACATTAGATTACATTTACCATTCATACCCCGCTCAATTGGTTGCTTTCACCGAACGGTTGTGGCGCTGATTCTGATTTTGATTCAGAGTTGAGCCTCACTCTGTCTGCCTGACTGGCTCTGTTCTGCAGGGGATCATTGGGTCATCAATACTGCAGTGGAGAGCTCACATACTTCTCTCTCTCCCCTCTGCTCCTGTCTTTTGCCCATGGTTGCTAGAGTGAGAGACAGACAGTGAGACAGACAGACAGACAGGCAGACAGAGGAAGGACAGGGAGTTGAAGAAAGTGGAGAAATGGGGGGAAAAAAAGAAAAAGTAAGGAGTGAGGAGGAGGGTGGAGCAGAAAGAAAAAGAGAATAAGAGATTAGTACATGATGTCACAGCATGCATCATCAGACCAGACGATAATCAGTATTTTGGTGAGGGCTGCACCATCTCACATCAGACACTATTATTTTGGAGAATGACTTGCAATACATATTTTTTAACTCTAATTGTTAGCATTTCATTTCAATGTGTGCCAGTAGATTGTAGGCACACATGCAAGCACTTTTGGATTTTTAATATGTTCACTAACACACATTGAGGAGAATCACGACATGATGAAGACCAGACTCACAAAATTGTCTATTGTGTGGAATTGAGTAAGTTGTGTCACATTTTTCAGTCGCACCACATTTGAATGACATGTACAAAAAAATAAAAAAAAACCACACTAATTAGAATAAGCAGTTGAGTACTGGTGAAAAGCACACACATACCACGCGCCACATTTCGCCAAAACTATTGAAATGCATTACCAGGCACCAGACTAGGAGGGTGCAACAGGAATGTGAATGTGTGAATAATCGCAACCACTAGGGGGAAGCAGAGAGGTGATGAATAGAGGTGTTGAGAGGATGGAGAGATGAAGGTGACAGAGAGACGGGAACCATAGAGGGATTATGGAAACCCAGAGCAGAGGGGAAATGGAAGTGCAGACTGCCAGAACACACACACAAGTCTTAGGAAATCTGCTATCAGGCTTGCACATGACTGCATGCAGGCACACATTCAAAAACAAGCCACACTTGCACGCATATACATGCAACGGCTGGCTCCAACACTATACCACACTCTGCTCATACAACACAATGCTGTCCATCCTCAGATCTTTCTGCCTCTCTCTCCAACATATGGCTGTGATTAGGTGGGAGGGAGGACAGAGAGGGAAAGAAAGAGGGGGACAAGGAGGGGAGGGAGACACAAATAAGTACAAGAATGGGTGAGAAAGTATGAAAGAGGAAGAGCAGGGAGGCGAAAGACGTGATTGAGATGTGGAAGTGGAGGGACAGACGGAGGCAGACAGATTTTAGAAAGGCAAAAGGAGGGAGAAAAAGTTGATGGAGGCGAGAGGAAAAGAAGGAGGAGGAGTGTGAGAGTTTTGCTGTAGCAGAGTTGAGGGCTGCACACATGGAGCAGACCAACCTCAACGCTCTGCTGCTCTGACACAACTGCACAAATGGAGATGAACACACACACCACAACACATACTTTCTTTCACCCCCTCACCCACTCCCCCCCGTGCCCAGCGCTGTCTCCCCGCTACTCCCATTCTCACTTTCTCTCTTGTCTAATTAACAGCGTTCCTTAATTAAGGCTCCATCTGACCGGTGTATGAGAAAAGGAGAGGAACACATGCTTTAATTAAACATTGCTGCACATGTGCTTACACATACGTGCACACGCTGTCAGTCCACAGACACACAAAGACATGCAAATATGCCCCCACAGCTTCATCCTCCCACACACTCGCACATCGATTTGCACATAAAGACATACATGTCTCGCACACATACATAGCCACGCACGATCGCACGCAAAACAAAGACACACATGCAAATATGCCTCTGCTGTGCTCGACGGGGGGCATTCTGACAGAGCTTAGATTGCCAGCCAATCAAAGGCACCCACTATGATTTATTGTTTAAGCAAACATCAGCTGCCATTGTGATAAATTCACCGTCATACGTAGCGTTTTGGTGCATTTTACTGTGAATGGCTCTGGGGGCTTTGAAAGCAACAGTAGCGTAGTATTGTCTCTGGAATCAGCCGATGGCGTGCTCCCACATGATGATCTGTTGAATCTGTCTCACAAAGAGCGCCGCTCATATACGATCTTACATGTTTCTCATCTGCACGTAAAAGTTTTTGGTGCTTACAGGAAAGGCAACATGCCACAAAGTGTGTGTGGCAGTGTGAAATATGAGACGAGAACTTGTCATTTTCCAGTTTGGGCAGTTGTCCTGCTGTGCATAGTCTGAGAGGAACAATCACTCTGTACATGGTAGCTGTACAGCATATCTATTCTCTTCCCATCTATCTCACTGCCACAAAGGCTTGCAGACTCACAGGCCTGCCAGCAGCAACCCTCAATGAGGAACTAGACCCTGTCTGTGTGTGTGTGTAGAGAGAGAGTGTGTGGATGTGTTTGCACTGTGTGTGTGTGTGTGTCTGCGAGCGTGCGTGTGTACGAGTGTGTCTTCCTGGGTGTGTTTGTAAAAGCACTCACTGAGCTCTAACGGGTGTGCAGTTGTTGCTAAGAGACAGGCAGCAGCACCGAAACAGCATGGGGGGGTGTAAAGGGAGGGGGGACATGGAGGGGAGAGAAAAAGAGAGAGAGAGGTGGTGAGGGGAGAAGGGGGGGGGGGGGCTCCACAGAGAGGTTTAGACAGATAAGAAGAAGAGAGGGATGAAAGAGAGAGAGGGGGAAGAGATGGAGAAAGTGTATGTGAGGCCAGGAGTGGAAAAGAGGTGGGGGGGAGGGTCCACGGAGGCTGAATGACACCGTGCAGAAACTCAACTACCACCAGCCTCTCGTTCCTCCACACCACCTCAACCCTGATGCAACCTGCAGCCTCGAACCTGCACGTAAAACACGCAACAATGCAACAACTTTCTTTTCTAGAAAGACAGAAAAATAATGTAAAAGACAATCAACCAAACTGGTTGACAACTTGATGACTAAATGCTCTCATGCCCTGCGTGAGGTGTTTTCGGTGGAAGACGGTGTGGAAACAAGTGAGTCATATTGTATTCCAGATAATAAACATCTGTCTGACTTTGTCAGTGAAACATGACATTACACAGCATCGCTTCAAAGCGCCTGCTAGAGCTGCAACGATTAACCGATTCATCAATTAGTTGTTAACTGTTAAATTAATCAGGTATCGATGACAATGAAGCCGATCCATTCAATTCAATTTTGCGTTTATATACTATTCAAATTATATCACAGGAATTTGAATTGCTGTTTAAGTTTGTTGCTGCATTAACAACATTTCCACCTGAATCATAATTCCTGTTAATTTTGAAGATTTTACCATGTTTACCAAGTTGCTGGAGCATGATTTATTATTTTAATAATAAATAACAATTAATGAAATTTATACCTATGTATTTTATTGTCACATTTTGTTTTACAAAGATAGGAACACAATGTTTAAGTCAAGCCTGATGTTGCCTTACACATACAGCTTATTAATTAAACGCTGTTATCAGATCAGTACTCCATATCGGCCGATACCCAAAGTCCAGGTATCACTATCGGTGTCAGCCCAGAAAAAGTTGGATCGGTGCGTGAAAAGTGTCATGTTGTATTCCAGGTAATAAACGTCTGTCTGACTTTGTCAACGAAACACACTACATGACATTACACAGCATCATTTTCAAGTGGCTACTAGAGCTGCAACGATAAATCAATTAATCGATTAGTTGTCAGCAATTAATTAATTGCCAACTATTTTGATAATCGATTAATCGGTGTGAGTAGTTTTTTATGAAAAAAAGTAAAAAGTCTCTGAGGAAATTTTTATTTTGTTTTTCCAAAACTGATGACCTCCCCAGATTTTTCGTTTTGTCCACAACTCAGCTACATTTCAGCTTCTTAAATGTAATTTTTTTCTTTACTCCTCTATCACAGTAAACTGAATATCTGAGTTGTGGACAAAACGAAACATCTGAGGACGTCATCAGCTTTGGAAAGTCATCCAATCAGACATTTTATAGACCAAACAAGTAATTGATTAATCTAGAAAATAATCAACCAATTACCTCTTTATCTTTGGGTTTTGGACTGTTGGTCGGATAAAACATTTTCAAACACCTTTAATGCTGGACTATGGGAATTTAGAGAGAGACTTTCACTATTTTTGTGATTTTATTGACAAAATTATTCATTGATTAATCAAGAAAGTAGATCAACAGATTAGTTGATAAAATAATTGTAAGTTGTAGCCTTATTTCTTTCTCGAGTGTTAATGCCTGGAGAGGCAAAAGTGTCCATATTTCTAAAGAAAAAAATAAGGAGTGTACTAATAATTTTGTACTACTATTTGAGAAGTAGTACAACATTAGTTTTCTTCCTCCCTGTCCCATTAATCATCTTTATGCAACTTCAGCAGCATCAGAACAAACTTAGTTTACCATAAGCACAAGCTAAACTACCTAGACGTCATCTTAAAATGATACTGGTTGGCATCTTGGATTTAAAGGCTTTATGTTTCTTCCCACAGGGGGAAAAAAAGTTTTCTATATTTACTCAATACTCAGCCAAACGGTGCAAAAGTTTTAATTCAACTAAATGAAAAAAAGTTAGAAGGTCTTGCCACGACTGCAGTGCACTGTAGCCCAACAGGCAGTAACACTGAACAGCTAGAATTTAAACACATCCAAACTCAACAGATCTGGGTTTTTTTCAGAGAGCTCGAGGTGTGTGTTGGTGTGCCAAAGGGGGCGAGGAGCGTTACACACACATATCGCACTACTGGGGCCAACAAGCTCACACACAAATTACCAGCAGCAACCTTCAAAAACAGAGCTGAACTTTGGACTTTGCTAGGTTGCAGCTCCGTGGACGCTCACGTCAGTCAAACCGAGACAGACCAACTGACACACTTCCATACAGACGCTCTCCTTCACTCTGACCTCTCCTCTCTTTCTAACCCACTCACATCCCCACCCTCCAAAAACAGCCCCACTCCCACCTCCCCAGCTGCAGGAAATTCCTAATGATCTCCATCATCAGTGTGCGTGCCGTATCTCCTGCCAAGAGCGAGCATGTGCACGCACTCGTGCACGCGACAAAAGCATATAAATGAACAGAGAGCAACACATAAACCATATGTGCAGACAAACAAAAAAGGCGGACAGACGTTCAGACAGACAGACACACTAACGTAAACAGACTTCACACAGACCAGATACAGTGGCAGCCAAGGATGCACACAGGGGACCAGAGAAGTGGCTCGAAACGCTAGTCAACACAAAACCAGGACCCCCCACCCCCATCTGACTGTCTCTCTCTCCTGTTGTTTCTGCAGGAACCTACATGCTGTAGTTATTTTAAGATGAGGAGGACTGTATTACCCCTTCCTCTTCCTCCTTGGCCCCCCTCCTCACTTCTCTTCCTCACTGTTCCCTCTCTCATCTCTCCACACACCTCCAGCCCCCAGTTTCTCTCCCACAACATCCCTCCCTCATCTTCAACTCAGCCTGACTCTCTCTCTCTCTCTCTCTCTCTCTCTCTCTCTCTCTCTCTCTCTCTCTCTCTCTCTCTCTCTCTCTCTCTCCCTCTGCAGGCAGTTTCCTGGCGCTGCTGATGGCCGCCCCTAAGTCAGGTCATGTGACCAACCGCGCCAGCTGGGAACAGCTAGAAGCGTGCACATGTGCGCACTCAAAAAACACATACGGGATTACGCACAAACAAGGATATACGTTTGGAAACAAACTCATGCAAATACAGGAAGATGAAACCAACCGCTTAGGCGCAAACACTCCCACTTACAGTTCACACAGGTGGGCACACACACACGCGCACACACACACAAACACACTGAGCTGACATGTACAAGACGCACGCTAACGCATGCTCCACGTAGTCACGCTGGCGAGAACTCACAGGCGCACTTAAAAACCACACACGCATCAGCACAGTCTTCACAGACACACAAGCCAGATGCTTGGACCCCAACACACACTCAGACCTTGAGGCCAGTGTTTTGGAGAGGGGCCCTCTGTGCTGCGGCCCTGACTTCCTGACTCCTCCTCCTCCTCTCCATACTCCTGTTCCACAGTTGCTGTGGGAGACGCTGCTGCAGCGCCCGTTGCCAAGGAGAAGGCTGCTGGCTGTTTGAACAACAATGGCCGCCTTGTGAACATTCCAACTGTAGGTACTGACAGCTCGTCAGCCACAGCCTCAATGTACACGCCGCTCACACACACACACACACACACACACACACACACACACACACACACACACAGACATACACACCGACGCCACACCACCGCTGTACCTCTCGGAGTCTTGGCCTCAAGCCTGAGCAAGGTAACACTCTCACACACCATCAGACATGCACACAAACACACATCTGTGCACGCTCTCAGAAATTATGACTTCTGCTGAGAGGATAAGAAACCCTTCCTTCCCTCTCCGTCTACCTGCATCTCTCAACCATCTCTCTCTCTCTCTCTCTCTCTCTCTCTCTCTCTCTCTCTCTCTCACACACACACACACACACACACACACACACACACACAATGCGCAGTACATTCATCCATCTTCCCCCTTCTCCCCGACTACTCTCTGTCTTTCTCTCTTATCTCTTTCTCTCTCCTCCCCCTCCACAGCCTCCTGCTTTCACTCTCTCACTCGCTCTTCACTTGCTCATCCCTGCCTCTCTCTCTCTCCCTTTCTGTCTCAGGAAGTGTGTGTTCACACTCTCACGCACACACACACACACACACACACACATGTGGAGGACACACATTTGCACACACACACACACACACACACACACACACACACACACACACACACACACATGTGGAGGACACACATTTCACACACACACACACACACACACACACACACACACACACACACACACACACACACACACACACACACACACAAGAGGCACACAATCTCTTTCTCTCCTGGAAGGTAGCGAATCTTTTTCGTCCCTTGGGGGCATACACTTCCTCAGAGAAGGAGGGAAAAGGGAAAGAAGAAAGAGAACTAAAAACAAGGGTGGAACGGGCAAGAAGAGGAAGAGGAGGAGGAGGAGAAGGAGGGAGGAAGAAAGGGTGAAACTATATTCACAGTAGGGATTTATAGGCAGACCCCTTAGTGCTCTGATTATCTGTTCATATTGATGGGACGACATTGAAGCCACGCTGGTGGAACGTTGAGACCGTGCTGAAGCCAAATTGGGTAGAGTGTGTGTGTGTGTGTGTGGTGGTGGTGGTGGTGGGGGGGGGGGCGGGGGTGTTGAGGAGAATCACTAACAAGTCTCTGCTTATCCTCTGACTCACTGTTTTTAACACACATACCCAGACACATGTATACGCAGCACACGCTCGCACAAAAACAAAGATAACTCTGATGCGCTGACGCACGAGCATAAGAAACCAGACACACTCTACATGTGTAAGTATCTGCAGATAGGTGTGTGTGTGTGTGTGTGTGTGTGTGTGTGTGTGTGTGTGTGTGAGAGAAACAGCATGTGTGTGTTGTGTGCCAGACACCGAGAGATGCTTGTGTGTGTGTGTGTACGTCTGCGTGTTTTCCCCATCTCTCGCTCCTCTTTAATAATTGAGCTGATTCTGTCCAGCTTGTTAGGGAGGTACACAGCAGCTTCACACTCTGTCTTTTCTCTCCTTCTCATCCTTGCATCTCTCCCTCCTCCTCCTCATCCCTCCATCTTGCCGCTCTCCCTTCATTTATCACTCCTCTTCCTTCCTGACCCCTCCGTCCTCTCTTTTTCTTTCTCTCGGTCCCTTCCCCCCCAGCCTCTCCTCTACCTCTTTCTTCGCAAATCCCTCCTGTTCTTTGACCTCTCCCTCGCCTCTTGCAGTTGCAGCCCCCCCCCCCCCCCCCCCCCCACACCTCCACCCTGCTGCCCTCCATCATCCCTCTTCTCTTGTCTCCCTCCCTCCATCCTCGGGAGGTGAGAGGTCGAAGCTTCCTCTCCACTGTCAGACTCAAACCGGCTGCAACCAGCCCTGTGGGGGGGTGGTGTGAGGGAGACAAGGAGAATGAGGAGATAGGTGAGGAGGGATGTATAGGAAAGGTGGGATGGAAGGGACCGGGAGGGAGGCGAGAGGAAAGAGAAGAGGAGATTTCTTCTATTGAGTCTGTGCCTTTGACGCGGAGGAGCTGTTTTATGAATGTATCGTGTGGGAGGTGACAGGATGGAGCATACAAACACTGCTTACACTAATGCTAAATGGTTGCTGTGTGTGTGGGTGCATCAGTGTGTATGTGTGTTTGTGTGTGTGTGGGAGGTGAACCACGTCTACCTGCCTGTGGCGAAAGCTATTTCACTTCAGGTGACGATTAGATTAATAGGAGTCGTAAAAGACGGGACCCTTCACTCCAAGGACAGAGTAATGACTTAATTATTTTTAGCCAGTAGCTCCTTGCATAGTGGAAAATATTAAAAAATATTCCTGAAATGTCCAATTACTCAATACTAAAATAAGAGGTCTTATAGGATATAAAGGTGTTTTTTAACAGCAGACAATGGAAACCTTGCAGTACAGTATAACATCTCCCAGCAGAGGAAACATTTAGATCAACTGCATTTAAATATTACGCTTAAAGTCATCTTGTGATAGCTCTAAGACATCAGAATATTGCTCTAAGCTCTAACCAACCAGATTCTGTCACTATGAAAAGATTGTTTATGTGAATCTGTGTATTTTGGGAGGCATTTCAAGTGCTGAGTAATAATGGCCTGACTCATTCACAACGCTGGTGTAAATTCCCTTTTTCTTAAATAGTAGTGATATATCTGTTGTGAAGAGTTCAAAGGGGAGCACCGGAATGATCTTCAGCTGACTTTCACAAAACATCTGTCACCCAAAAAAAGCTCTTTGTTGTATCTGACAAATCTTGCGTATAGCTAGAAGCCAAATTCCTGAAATGAGATGCTTTGTAGTTGTAAGAAGAAGCCTGAGATTGTTTTTGGAGGATCGGCATTTAAACAGAATCAATCTCTGGTAGGATATCCTGTCTGATTTAAATTACTGAAGCTCTGTCTGGTGGCAAGGTTTGTGTGGACTTTTATCTTAAAGAGGCAATCTCAAAAATTTTCATGTCTGTTACATCACTATTCATAGCCACATTAGGTAACACAATAGTGATTGGGCCCCTAATTGAATGTACTGCAATATTTATATATTTGCAGTATCATGAAGTGGGTGTCTGTGGCAGCATTCCCGGAAAAAAAAATACCGTAGCCTCTTCAGTTACTGCTAATGAAAACTGAACATTTCCTACTGCTGCAGCTTCACATTAAAAGCATTTAACGGGCAAAACACAAGTTGACTTTTATTATGAAGCAGTCAGTTTGACACGGACAGATATTGTTCACTAAAAATGTGTCTACAAAACCATAGACTGTATATAAGAAGTGGATGTAGTCGCCATGACGCCACACATTGGTTTGTGGACTGCTGTTTTTAAGCTTCAAGTTCCACATTTTGGCCATCACCATCTTCGTTTCTGATTGTTGCCATCTTGGCTTTTTGCAACCACAGTGAAAAAAGAGGGTTGAGACCATAAACTCATGTTAACAATGTTTACTGAGGTAATAAATCAAGTGAGAAGTAGGCTCATTTTCTCATAGACTTCTATACAATCAGACTTCTTTTGGCAGCCAGAGGAGTCGCCCCCTGCTGGATCGTAGAAAGAATACAAGTTTAAGGTACTTCAGCATTGACTTCACTTTCCAGCCCGCAGGTTGCCTACTACTAAAAAACAAAACAACAGAAATTTTTGCTGTTTTTTTGACAATAGATCAGTTTGAGATGGCAGCCACAATAAGCTGTTCGATGAAGAACCTGAAGAACTCAGAAAACAAACTACTTTCGCTGTTCAAAATAAACATATAAGCAACATAAAATAAGACCACGGATGCTCAACGAATGATTGAAAAAGACCAATTATTGCCTGACCTCTTTACTAAAATGAAAATAGTTTGTTTTGCTGCCCCCAGTATTCAGGGTCCTGTATTAAACCATATTTGCTGTTACCACCAGTAAACAGGGTGTCGCCAAATCAACCAATCCGCTCTAACTAGCCTTGTCTGAGGGCCCAAGCTAGTTGCTAGGCAGGTTTTATGCAAATGTGTTACTTGGTGACATCACCACGTTATGGATGAGCCGAACTTCAAGCGAGGCATTTCAGACAGATCAGGAGCAGTGTTTCTGTAGGGGAGAGTAACTCTATTTGATGTGGACTTTGGGCTTTATAACCTTGCAGACACACTAAAAAAAGGGAAAAAGCACAATTTAAGGATTGCCACATTAAGGTAACATGATAAAGAGCTTTAACTATACTATTTTTTTTTTCTTTAGCTAATCTTAGCTCGTGTTTAGACTTGATGTATCAATAAAGTGCCACTAAACCACTATTCACCCATTCAACAGGTTGCACCATCCTGAACATCACTCAAAACTTCCCACAACACCAGGACATCAGTGGAAGTCAATAAATATACAGTACCCATCAATGTTTCATGTGTCTATGTGTGTGCGCGAGCATATATGAATATGTGTGTCCATCCTGTTTTCTCCATCTCCATGACGACCTCCATATCAAGAGGACATCTGACTACAGCAACCTCACATGCTGATAGGCAGCAAAAGAAAACAGGTGATTGGTTGAGCTGTCGGCTGTCATATCGACAGGGTGTATCTTTGTGACACTGCAACACACACACACACACGTGCACACACATGCACACACACACTGGCTTGTCACTGGCGTCAACCCACACGCCTACGAACTGCAGCAAGGCACAAACAAAAGGTACTTCCATAGTGCGCGCGCACACACACACACACACACGCATGCATGCTCACACACACACAGCTTTGAGACGAGATGCAGTGTGTTAGGTGCGCTGACCCTGCCAATGAGGACAGGAGGAACATCAACGGAGCTACAAGGCCGTTGCTATGACAACTAGCCCCGCTCACACAGGTAGGAAGCACAATAGGCCTAAGCTGTTATATGTTCACATTCTCGCTGTTTGTCACACACACACACACACACACACACACACACACACACACACACACAGGGGCACATGCACTCAAGACAAGTCTGACAGACAGCGGCTGCATGCCAAGGTAAGGCCATTTCCTTTTCATTCCAGCATTCAGAAGGCTGAAATTATTCATTATGTCCAAGTGGAGCTGCCAATAAGAGAACTCACTCCTTCACCAGCGAGTGAGAGAGTGAGACGGGCTGAGTGTGAGACAGACAGACAGACAGAGCATCACTCTGCATACTAACGGCACCTGCACTAGGGCAGCCTGTGCACGTCTCTGAGGGGCCCTTAAATAACGAACTGTCACTGCCCAGACATCGACATTGACTTCCCTCTCCCTCTCTTCTACTTCAGTTTCTCATGCACTCTTTCTTCCTTTGTCACCCCCCACCACACCCCCACCCCCTCCTCCTCACAGACAAGAGCTGATTATCCCCACCATGAGTACGCCTTGTCTCTCCAGCACACACTGGCCCTGTTGCCACTGCAGGATGTGCTGCTGCTGCTGCCTTGTCCTGCCCTGACAACTCAGGGGGGCTGCTGGGATGGAAACCCCAGGACTGGACGGATGCTCACCGCCGGGACTCTTGGTGTTTATATGTAAAACAAAACATCTGTCCATCATCAGGAGCTGGGCTCACAGTCAAACCTCTGGTATGTGTCACTGGCATGTAAATTCAGCATTAGAAAAGTCCACAGAGGAATATATGGAGACAGCAAATACACAAACCAGAGTGTGTGTGTGTGTGTGTGTGTGTGTGTGTGTGTGTGTGTGCCACCAATGTGACAGTACCTGGGGAGGTACTGTATACTGTTGCCATGCCTACACTGTGTATAAATTCAGTGATAATGAGGCTTGGAAATTGTAAATACTCAGAAAAAAACAGGTGGGGGTACACAGGGTTCACTGCGCGCACATTCAACCACATTACGCGTGTATGCGTGTGTGTGTGTGTGTCTGTTTGAACATCATCACCGTCGTAAACGCTGCATGCCCACAGTGAAGCCCAGATGACCCAGCAGCACCAGCACTTAGCGGCATCGATGAGGTTAATGCCCGAAACTCAAGACGTAGCCAGAGGTGCGCAGCACAGCTGGCTGAGCGGACAGTAAGCAAATTGTTGATGTTGTGTACACAAGACGCTGCACGCACACTCACCGAGAGAGTCTGGGGGCTCGTGTTGGCTGCTTGGAGCTGTTGCGGTGTCAACGCTGGCTGCCGGTGCTGCTCCTCTCCCGGGTCACAGAGCCGTTGCCGCGGCGGCTGCAGCCGTCAGAGCGCAGCATGTCCCCTTCGTTTGGGCTCCCCGCGTCGGAGGGAGACAGTCCTCCCACACCAATGTAAACGCTGTCTCCTCCTGCCGTCGCGCGCCACCACCGTCTCGTGCGGCTCAATGGAAAAACCGCTCCTCCAATATCTGCACCCAACAAAGATGGGAAAGCAAAAACACAAAAGGAGAAAAAAAATTAAAGAAAAACGGTGAGCAGGGACGTTGGCTCACAGTCTCGTCCCAAATTAAGGTGTTGACATAACCGCCTTCGAGCCCTGTGCTCCGGTTTTTGGTGACAGGCGCGGGACTCCCCAGTATGCGGGAGACGAAAATCGACCATGCGCCCGTGCGTCTCTGCCTCTGCAATTCCAGCTCTCTCTGTCTCTCGTGCGCCCCAGTCTCCACTGTGCCTTTCCAACGTGCCTGGCTGTCAAAAGCATCCGGGTACCCGTAGCTGGCCTCGCTTTACACCTGTGGAACTATGGGAACAGTAGTTTACAGGAGACTGAGAGAGCAAGCGTGAATGAGGGAGAGATACACAGACAAGAGAGGGAGTGGGAGGCATTTAAGGCCTGTTAATAGTTGCCAGGGAGGGAATAATACTAATAATATGGTATGATAATTTATAACAAAACCTAATGCTACTAATTATGCGGTAAAACGTGAGGCCTGCTCTGAAGCAGTTTCTATTTTGGTGAATTTATTAAGTCCATATTGGTCACAGCCATACCAAATTTTATCAACTTATTACTTTTTGTTCTAACTTTTTGTGTAACTGGGAATATTACATGCTGCAGAATACAAAAATATGACATTTTGCTTGAAGCACTTCCTCACGTGAGGCATAGCAGTTTACTTCAGGAAAGTACTAAAACGAATAAGAAAAATGTAAAGGCATTCCAAAGAAAATGATCATTCATCCTTTTATATTTGAGTCTTTTGCATGTGGCACCTGTCTTTGACTATGAGGAAGCATCAAACAACATAGCAAAAAATACAAATACACATAGAATGTGTCTTAAGCTGGAAAAGATATATATATTTTGAATTTTTATTACAATAACATGGCAGAGGGATCTCATAAAATCACATAAAGGTTACATTCTTGTCAAATAAAACAAAACACTATCCTTCCACTGGCATTGATCTTTTCCCTTTCTGCATTTATACGTTTGCCCTCCCAGTGGATGGAAACTGTATACATGTTAAGTAGATATAGAAGTCTTCGTGATGCACTGGTATATTGGAGTTAAATTAAAACAGCAAAAGAGACAGTTCATACAAAAATTGTCATACAAATTATCAGACAATCAAAGAGCATTCCTTACCATCTCTCCTCTCAGGCTTACTAACACAGTAGCCTATTTAACATTTCAAACAGCCCTTTATTTGACCACTTTCAGACATATGTTGGTGCAAGTTTGACATCAGTTCCCTCTTTCAGGAGATGGACATGGATCAGTTCAAACAGTCTTTTTAGGTTTGTAAGATTATTGTGAGAGGAGGCATCTTATTAAACCTTACAGTGTCTCTACCACGCAGGATTACGAGGTTCATTCACTGAAACCTGTTGAACCTTCTATCGTTTCTGTATCAACGTATTTATTGCAGTTGCTCTTCTCAGAAGCAGAAATCAAAAAGGCCTGAACATATATGGCAGCTGAACAAATCATGTACCAACTCGACTTCCCCCCACCTCAACACAACCATCTACATCTTCTTTCAGTTCCTTGTTGTCATGGTTACAGAGTAAAGCAACATCACTGCAAGGCCTGATCAGCAGAGCTCTGACTCTGCTCTTCAACATGGTTGACTGATCTGTCCTGAATGGGCTGCAGTGATCAATAACCAAGAGGAGGAAACTGTCTTTAAACAATGAAACAAGGCAATGATATGTATCTTAATATGTGTGCATGTGCATGTACAGCACAAATACAATGAAGGCATATCAGTGTATCTGCATGCATACATCCACATCTGTCCATTTATTGCTCTACATCTGTCCGAGACGTGTGCGATCACAGGTTTTCTCCGGGCTGGTACTGCGGCTCTGTGGCCGTGAAGTAGTCCTCCAGGAAGGACTGCAGGTACTCAAAGGTATGCCTCTCGTCGGCCTCGCGCCTCCAGCATTGCACCATCAGTTCATGGAGCGAGGCGGGGCAGCCCGGGGCGCAGGGCATCCTGTAGCCCCGCTCCACCTGCTCCAGCACCTCACGGTTATTCATGCCTAAAGGGATGGAGGAGGGAGGGGGACGCAGGAGAGCATTCAGAGATGAATTTATATGGGATTTAAAAACACATAAAGAAACAACACATGGATATGGAGAAACATTAAAACAGAGAAAGGAAAATCCTGAGAAATCATGAATAGTAGTGGTAGTTGCTCACAATACAACGCAAAGATGACATACTGCAATTTTAAAATAATCTATATCTCAATATGGTTACAACTAAAGAAGAGAAAATACTTCCAAACTTGCCTAATGATAATAAACAATTTATATTCAGCTTATTTATTTACTGCTTTAAACATGTTTATATGTGGCTTTATTGAAATAGAAAACAACCATCCAAACAACAGTCTTGATCATGAGTGTTAGCTGTTTTAAGATTTCATTTATCTATGTCTTTATTTTTAAGAATCTGTTTTTGTATTCTTTGTTATGGTATATTTGTTATATTTGTTATGGTATATTTATTGCTTCTGATTTTATGTGTTTGTGATCCTTGATTGTTCTCTCATATATTAACTCATTCATTGCAACTCTGCCTTATATGTTTTGTAATCTCTATTTTTTGTTTTATGTGGTACTGCTGACTTGAGAGATTTCACTCCCTCGAATGAATTTATGTTTACAGCTGCAATGATGCTGAATAACTGATAAGTCGATCAACAGGAAAAATAACCGTCAACTAATCTGATCATCAATTCATCTTTAAAGTTCATGCAAATATGGCAGAAAATGTTGTTATCTGTCGGTCAAATATGGAGATTTCTTCCTTTTCTCTGAAAGAAACTGCCTTGGGAGAAACTGTGATGGACATTTTCACTATTTTTTGACATTTTATACCAAATAATAAATTAAATAATCTAAAATATAATCTGCAGGTTAATCGAAAATGGAAATAATTGGTAGCTGCAGCCCTTGTTATGTAAGGGATAATGTGCAGTGAGCCGGTTGTTGTTGTGTAATAAACCCAGACAGCGCCCTCAAGGGGTTTATTTCACAACAATGACCTGCTTGCTGTACATTATCCCGCTTATTACACAGCTTCTTACTTAAGAAATCAGTAGTTTGACACAAAAACAGTCTGCCAGAGCCCCAGTTTAGATATATGATATATGCTGTTATAAAGAAATGACAGAGCGTAGAACGTTGTTATTGACCAATCACAATCAAGTATTCAACAAAGCAAATTGTACTATCATAAATTATCATATTTACGGTTCCAAATTCAAAATGTCCGCAGTAAAGGAATGATACAACTTGTACATCAAATTCCTTTACCGTAAGTTAAACAAAAAAAGGCAAATTACAGCAAAAACAAATTTGATTAAAATTAATCAGAATATTTCGTAAAATGAGCAATACCTGGCGTCAGTGTATCATTAACATATTATGAGAGAAATTATTGTGATTTATTGCAGCAACAGTCACCCCTTAAAGACAGGGTAAAACCAGGAATGTTGTGGGTGAGGACACTGCAGTATGGTCTGTGATAATCATAATCATAATAAAAAACAGGGTAGCAGGTGGGTCTCCCCTTCCCTCCCATCTACTTTTGAAGCACTTCTGAGCAAGGCACTATGGCCCTAAACTCACCAGGTGCTGTGATGCTGTTTATTCTGGTTGAAAATGTAAGTAAACTCTGAAACACTCAAATGTTAGCTGCAGGCTGTTTCTGTAAAAATTGTGATGTCTCGATTTTGACAGTGAATATCTGAAAAATGATTAATCCTGCAGAATTTTCACTGCCAAGGACATTACAACATGAGATTACTAATCAATGAACAAGCAGGTATGACTCGGTACCTGGGTACGGCACACGTCCCTTTGTGATGAGCTCAGTTAGAAGGATGCCAAAGCTCCAGACATCTGACTTGATGGTAAAGCGTCCATACAATGCAGCTTCTGGAGCCGTCCACTTGATGGGAAACTTCGCCCCTGAAACCATGGCAACACAGTGAGATGCATAATCATATAATTAGGATAGGATATATATAAAAATATAGGCACGGAGGCAGAGGCAGGCTCTCTTAATCATTGCAATGAGGCTTTCTCTCTCATACATGCTCTCTTATTAACTCCCACTGTTACCTTGTCTGGCTGTGTACTCGTTGTCCTCGATGAGCCTGGCCAGACCAAAGTCAGCGATCTTGCACACCAGATTGTCTCCGACGAGGATGTTGGCTGCTCGCAGGTCACGATGGATGTAGTTCATCCTCTCAATGTATGCCATTCCAGCTGCAATCTGCAAACACAAAGAGACAAAAAAGAGCTCAGAAAGATAGTGAAAGTATGTGTGTCAGTGTGTCTCTGTCCTTGTGTGTCTGTGTTTGACTCACCTGTGCAGCCATGTCCACCAGCTGAGGCAGCTTAAGACTCTGGCCCTCCCCATCTTTTAAGAAGTCCAACAAACTTCCTGAAAAAACAAGACTGTAGCATCATGACTGCCTCCTGTAGTTAACTCATCTGCTTTGTATCTAGGTGAGTACAGAATATAAATTCAATCATATTCTAAATTAGACAGATGCTTGTAGATTCATAACAGCACACTGGAGTAATTTAGTTTATTTTGCATGACTACATGTTAATGCCATTTTTTGTCTATTTCTTTTTTAGTTTTTAGCAAATACTGAAGTTGTTTCACCTGCCCCGACACCACCTCCATGTGGAGGTCAAAGGTCAGAGGAAGAACGTGAATCCCTGATATTTGTGGTTCAGTGTTTTGCCCACAGACTGTATATAAAAAGTGGATGTAGTCACCATGATGTCATCCTTTGGTTTCTGGACTGCCATTTTGAAGCCTCAAGTTCAGGATTTTGGCTGTCGCAGTCTTGGTTATTTGCAACCAGAAGTGACACAAGAGGGTGGCGCTATGTACAGTCGAAGACTGAATAAGGTATTTTCAGGTGAGCAAAAAGGTTAGAATCAATTTCCAGCTGAAAACACTGTGAAAAGGTTAAAGTTGCAAGACGAAAACACAGACAACTGGACAATGCTGTGGTAGGTAGCCACGCCCTAAAGCATACCCTGCTTTATGGTCTATTTGACTCTAAATGAGACCATGATTTACTAAATGAACATCATGCTGTATTGAAGAAGACTTGAAACTAACAATTGAAACAGTAAACTCATGTTTACAGCGTTATAAATCAAGTGGGAAGTAGGGTTGTTTGCTTATAGACTTTTATAGAAGTTTAAGGCATTTCAGCATTGGCTTCACCTCTCAGAACCGGAGACTGCCCTCTGGTTTGGGCTTGAACTCTGGTCTTCCAAATGATGAAGTGTACCACCCTCCTGCCAAATTTTTGATATTGGGTAAATACCTTGACTTGAAGTTTAAGTTTTTCTTCATGTTTGTTTGACTGTTAGGATAGCTCAAAAGTGTGGTGTTTTACACCCCTGAGACCTGCAGGATCACAGGTAAGTACAGATATCATATGAAACTAGAAAACCCAAGGAATCCGTTGGTACCAACCATGTCATGCTAGCTTGTTGGGAAGATCAAATAAAGCTACAAAATATATTTTGATGAAGAAAAACTGGCATGGCCATTTTCAAAGGGGTCCCTTGACCTCTGACCTCAAGATATGTGAATGAAAATGGGTTCAATGGGTACCCACAAGTCTCCCCTTTACAGACATGCCCACTGACAGCTGTTGTTGCCTGCTGGCCTTGAATTTGCCATGTTATGATTTGAGCATCTTTTTATGCTAAATGCAGTTCCTGTGAGGGGTTCTGGACAATATTTGTCATTGTTTTGTGAGAATCTTCTATTTTAATGAATTAATTAATCAATTAATGTTTAGTTCTTATTTTTGACTGAAACAACTTGTCACATAGTGCTGAGCAGTATATAACATTAATCCCCCCCCCAAAAAAAGACAAAAACAGGCCTATTGTGGGTCTCAGAGGGTTAAAGGATGGTTGAAAGTTAGGACAGGGGCAGATCCAGATTCAGTGCCTACAAGCGCTCAGAGGAGCTCAGGAGTCAGTGAGGTTTTCAACCAATGCAACGGCAGTGATTCATATTATATCTACAGAACATCACAGGTCTGACAGTTTACTCAGCCTGATACCTTGGCTCATGAACTCGGTGATAATGTAGATGGGCTCCTCAGACACAACGGCGTAGAGCTGCACCAGTTTGTCGTGGCGGAGCCGCTTCATGATCTGAGCCTCCTCCAGGAAGGCCTCGGGGGACATCGTTCCTGGCTTCAGAGTCTTCACCGCTACCTTGGTGGTACCGTTCCACATGCCTGGCATAGACACAAGGAGACGTTAACGCACACATTGTACATGGACGCACACGGAGACATACAGCGCAGGCACACACACTAATATTCTTGCATACTGACAAGGTGATGGCTGTACGCACACATACTACTTATACTTGGACACAAACGCCCACACATACAGATATAAATATCAAAAATGATGCACACATGTGGTCATACTTCTGGTGCATGCAGATGATTGCTGTTATGGAGAGAAAGTATGACACGAGACAGAGTGATGTTAGGAGGAAGAGAGGGAGGAAGGGAGGTTTTCTGGTCTTACATCAACACCAGCAGTTTTTGAGTTATATGGACAGGCAAATAGCCTGGTTGGCTTCAGGGAGAAACTTTCCAATGGCTCGGAAAACAAAACACTTTTAGTCAGTGGAATTGTATGACAATGTCAACACATTTTGGTCATACATGAAATTAGAAATACCAAGCAATATTGGGGTCAAATATCACATTTTACTAACATAAATTACATCAAGCATTTACAGCTTTGCTACAGGACAGTAACGGACACGACACAAGACAACACTGGACAGACAATTGTCCCTCTACACCCGTAGAGGGCGTCAGAGGTTGGTGGTGTCGGCCTCACCCATCCAAACGTCCCCGAAGCAGCCCTGCCCCAGCTTCCTTTGCAGTGACAGGGTTTCCCTGTGCACCTCCCAGGCGTCCCGCCCGAGGCCCATGGTGAGCGGGGTGCAGTTGGGACAGGGCTTGGTCAGGTAATAACACAGCCCGTCATTAGTGCCTATCAGGGGGGATGAGGGTGGAGATGAAGAGAAAGGAAGGAGTGGAAGTGACGAAGAATGGGGGAAAGGGGGTGTAGTGAAATGGAGAGATGGGTGGGGGGGGGGGGGGGGGGTGACAAAGAGGTGAGGTGAGATGATGAGACATGCACATGCAACAACAGAGGAGGAGGGGAACAACTCTGCACACCTGGATAAAAAACAAAGCTGCACTTCTACCCATTAACAGCTGTGCAATTGTTATCAACACACACAGGGATTTATTAGGGATTTGTTTCACTGCTGCACTTTCTATTCAATGCACAACATTTAAAAACTCATCCAGACTACATTTACAACTGTGTGTTTGTGTGGTCCAATCCACAGGTACTCTGAACAACACAGACAGATAAACAGGTCTTTACAGTGTGTGTTTGTGAGAGTGCAGATGTCTTTACACCAGAAGCGTTTACTGATGTTCTTGTGAGCTGAACACAATAGAGACTTAAATGCATTAAATGTACCTGCTCATCTTTTAATACTTTATTTTATCCAGGTGTGCTCCAGCTGTCACCTTCCCCCCTCCACTGCAACACAGCCCCACCGTTCCTACCCATCCAGACTTCTCCAAACTGGCCGTTGCCCAGTTTTTTAATCAGCTGGAGGGATTCGCGGGGAATCTCCCACATATCCTTGGTCTTCACAGATAAGTCAGCCAGCTTAGGCATGCCCCGCTTACAGCTGCCAATCAAACGGCAGCACAGTCCCGCCGCTCTCTCTGAGAGAGAGAGGAGACACAAACAAGCAGACGAACAAGAGGGAAGGAAAATAGAGGAAAAGCAGCAAATGCAGAGATAGAATAAGAACAACAACAGAAAGACATAAACACATTTTCTGAGCAGCATCATGTACAAATACAAAAAAAGACATACAGAGACAATACAGTTCAAAAGAAAAACACATAAATAGTGGTAAAATAAAGTCTGTGATATGTGGCCAAGTCCCTCAGGTTGCTTTGGACGACTGTGTCCTGTAAAGTCACTAACTGCAGATTTTTTTTGCTATATCAACACGGACCACTAGGGGGCAGATTTACACTGAGAGCAGAGGAAGTGGAGGGTGTGAACCAACAACCCTGAATCAAGCTTAAAAGTCACTAATATTCAGTGTTACAAAGAAGTATTCAAATCCTTTAATCAAGTAAAAGCAAATCCATTAAAAATGAAACGCATGCATTCAAAATCCTAATTATGTAAAAGCCCAAATTAGAAAAATCTAAAAAGAGCTTCAAAAGTAAAACTACTCGCAGAATTTTGTATCATTGGACACATTACATTAATGGATTATTGAAGCTGATGTACTGACATGAACGCCTCATTTTTATGTTGCTATTGGTCAAAGTGGAGCTCATTTTATGTACTTACTGTACAGGAGGATTATTATAGTAATCTAAAACTCAAACTTAACAAAAATAAGCTGTGAAAAATAGTTTTAATAAATTGAAACTAGATTAAAAAAGAAAACTAAACTGAAACAATATTGACTGGGTAAAAAACATTAATAAAAGACAAATAAAAATGAATATAAATTAATTTCAGTTTTAGTTTTTAGCTATATCACTATCACTTCACTAAAGTAGCACAAGATTAAACAGTAAACATTATGACCATTCATACACAGTTTTCCAACCATGTATTTTGTATATATATATATATATATATATATATATATATATATATATATATATATAAGTATAGTTACATACTTCTGAGACATTATACCTGGCACTAACAAAAACAAAAAATAACAAAATATATAAAAAACGAAAACCAAACCTCTCTGAATTACTGAAACTAACAACTACAACTAGCAAACACACCCTGAGAACTAACTAAATTTAAACTAAAATGAAATCACAAAGTCAAAACTAAACTAAGATAAAAACTAATTGATAATTTAATACTATTGCTATAACCTTGCTCTACTGTTTAGCAGTTCAATGCATTACATTTCATAAACTTCTTTTTATGTAAAATCTGAATCTAAAACAAATGTAGTGGAGCAGAAAGTAGCATCAAATGGAAATACTCGAGCTACATACCTCAGAACTGTACTCATGTACTTCCCATCTAGTATGAATCAAGTTCTTTCTGAACAGAAAATGGTTGATTCAAAACAACTTTTACGTCAAATTCATAGAAGGAGGAGCTTTAAGCATGAAGGTGCATCAGAAAATGGCAACCCTTTGAAGGAGAAGCAGGAATACAAGAGGATAACTTAGTGTCCATGTGCGTCTGTTTATGTGTGTTACCTGTGTAGTGCTCTACCAGCTGCTGCACAGTGTCAAACTGTGATCTCGTGGTGATGTAGTAGCCACCGTTGTCTAGTTTGCGAATCTTATAATGCTTGACGTGGTCTCCCTTGTTGTCATCCCAGTCACGGATGGACAGAGAGTACGCGCCTGTAAAGAGAAAGGAGAGGAAGAGCAGGATGGGAACAAAGGAGAGGAGGGGTGGACAAAAAAACATATAGTGGGGAGAAGTGAGACAAAAAGAGAGAAAAGTTGAACGCTTTCATATATTTAGAGCAGTAAGCCTCTATTAAGTGTGTGTGTGTGTGTGTGTGTGGCCTCTTTACCTTTGGTGGTTTCGCTCTCTCGTATGAGGAAAGTTCCCCTCTGGTTGCCGTGGCCCAGCAGTTGTCTCTCTGCATCCTTCCTCCCCATCTTCCCAAAATACCATCTGTCACCATGACAACAACACACAGGTCACCGCAGCAACAGCACACATCCTGTCCTGTGACCTCTGCCCTCAGTCTACGTGTCAGTCACTGAGATAATAGTTCAACGTAAACTGTCAGTGCTTATATCGCAGCAGACGTAGCTTTCACTACTGTGTGTGTGTGTGTGTGTGTGTGTGTGGTGTGTGTGTGTGTGTGTGTGTGTGTGTGTGGTGTGTGTGTGTGTGCGCGCTCACTCTTCGGCCTGTATGGAGTCGACAGGAGCTACGTAGTTGGAGGGGATGTAACCTGAGAGGCCTGTGTCCAAAGAGCGAGCCTCCCACCAGTCACCCTCTCTGCAAAAAACACAAACAGACAAAATGTCAGTTTACCTGATCAAATCAGGGATAAAGTGTAACAGTACAGTCAGTGTAGTGATATTTTGGAAACACTTTCTGACGCTCAACTATATAATGCATTATACATAACCATACTTACATGCATTATAATCTGCATATAGCACTGTACAATTATAGCTATAAGCACCACAGCTGCATAAGCAGCTATAAATATTCACAGTGCTTTATAACAATAATCATAATACACTTTAAAGAATTTTAGAATGACATAAGGTAAAGCATCATAATACTTAATAATTGCTAGTTTTTTTAAGGATCAAGGTGTACTATAAATCCCATAGATGTAATACATTCTAGTAACTTCATAATGCATTATAATCACAGTCATAATGCATTATAATGTGTATATAAATGGCAATTGTTTGCTCTGAGTAAAGAAAGTAAAATGGTTCGTGTGTTGTTCTTGCATAGATATAATTATATATATTTCACTGTACTTAAAGCAAACAATGAACAATGATTATAATGCATTATAATAGTGAAAATCAAGGCTGGCTCAAGACATAGGTCATATAGGCGGTCACCTAGGGCTGCACTTTCTAGGTTGCTCTCGAAAAAATGTATCAAAAATAAAATATAATTACAATTTTTTTTTAATTTTGAAAAAATGCCAATGGGTGCCCTTCCTCATTTTCTGCATTGAGGTTGTTGATGTAAGACATAAGCTAATAGAAATACACTTTTCTCCCCTGTAACTCTCTAGAAAAAAAATGAAAATTATATATTCAAGAGCAAAATGCAGTTTATCTGAATGAAGGGAGGAATAATAGGTGTCTAAATGTAGACAAGAAAAGAGACAAAAAGAAAATGGAGTAACAGTAACTCCAAACGCTTCAAAATGTAAACGTCATCATATTTGTAAACTGATTTTAGATTTCTAGAATGGGACAAAAACATTGTTCAAGAACATGAGCTTGTCAACGTCTCTGACAGTTCACAGTGTCACTTTTGCGAGCCATAGCTGACCTCATTTAAGACATTTAACACATTTAGTATTAATTTCTCAACTCCTGATGCATTTTGTCAAATCTGTATATGACAATATTTTATCCCACAATGTAGTATTACAATCGTATCAGCGGTGTTTTCTTTAAAACACCAACAGATGTTGTTAAAATACAGCTGTGTTTGTGCTTACGTGTTGTTGATGATCTGGAATTTCTCTCCTTTCTGAAAAGTGAGGTCATCTTCAGTGCGGGCGTCGTAGTCGTACAGAGCTATAAAGAGAGTCACTCCACCACCTGTAAACGTTGTGTTCATACAAACACACACAACAAGAGACAGCCGATTTATCAATTTCCAGTTATACGCACTTGGTCCTACCACCAAATTCTATCATTTAAGGTTTTACTGTTTAAAGTGATCTGAATAACACATTAAAATACATGTACATTACATAGTTATTGGAGTGAGAATTGCTCCTGTTCATAGTGACAGTGAAGTGATCTCTCCGTACCATAATTCCAGTGTAAAAGACAGGGGACAACATCTATGGTCCAAAAGCAAAGACGCATTTAATAGTTCTCCAGAATAAAATGTGTATTATCGGTCGCTATAAGCCCCATAGATGTGGGTCAGTAGGGGTCTGCTGCACCTACTACATTGTAAAAGTGAAAGCGAAACTTAACGCAAACATGTTCTAACACGCTGTAAAACTGAATGAGTCACTTAGTTAAGTTTAGGGGAAAAGATTGTGTTTTGGCTTAAAATAATGTTTCAGAAGTGAATCTTGTGAACACAAAGACAACCACATGTTGTTGATTTCACATGGGATGCAAACCCCAGTCTCTTGGGTGAAAATTCATCTTGTCAGGCTTCATGTAACGCGTTGATGTCTGACGAGCCAGAGCACGGACCAATCAGTTCCTGAGAGGGGCTACTGGCAGCTACAGCCGTGGTTTAGGTGTGTTTGAGGCGACACGGAGAGACAACTGTTCGTTCTCAACAACAATGGCGGCTCCCGAAGAGGGTAGCATAGATGCTGTAATAGCGTCAGTTATATCAGAACTGGTGAGTATTTCTTAGTTGAAAGAAGAGCAAAGAACAACACTGAAGGCTTTTCTCGATGGAAAAGATGTTTTCACTCTTCTCCCCACTGGCTTCGGCAATAGTTTGATTGACAGATGGTTCATCCAATCACCTGCCAAGGTGTTGTTTTTTTTTTTTAATTGCCTGCTCTTTTCCGAACAGTTTCCAAAGGTGGTTTCTCAGATGGTTCTGTGTAACTAACTGTCTGGTGGGCCAGTTAGTAGTGAATTTCCCCACTGTGGAACCATAAAGGATTTTCTTTTCTTTTCTTATTAGCAGGAACCTTCTGACCCACATCTATGAGGCTTATAACCACTGATAATGCACATTTAAAGACCCGACAACAGTCTAATAGGCTAGGCTTCAGCATTCTGGGTTATACAAATCAAATGGGTATCTTCCAAAGTTACAGTGGTCTTAGTACCAAATTTAGTCTATATATTACCATCCATTTACAGCATCTCAGTATAGAAATATTGTAACTTTGAAAGTTTCCCACTAGATTTGTTCACTTGACTGCCGAAGCCTCATAGTGACTAACTGAATTTTAACATTTTTGCACAAAGCAAGCACTACGGACGTTATCCCCCATCTCTTACACTGAATTTGTGAGATCCCTTCAGGGCCTGTATGGACAGAAGAAACAATTACAGCAATCAGCAACTCTTTCAATGTACACTTGGGCATGTGGGCATTGCTTTAAGACAGACTTGTGAAAATGTGACCCTATCCTTGAAACTGTGTTGTCGCAGAGAAGGACTCAAAAAGGACAAATGGTACATACCAAAAAGCAATGTTAAATTGTTCATCCCTCCACATGTTTGTCGTCTTTATCTTATTCATTTTAATCATGTTTTGGTTGAGAAACATGATCTTGACTCTTATTAAAAAAAATTCCACAGTTTTTACAATAGAAATGATCATTTTAGGATGGAAACAAATGTCAGCGAAGAAGTGTGGGGTTCGCTTTGCTCTATTATTAATTTATGGCTGCACTTGTTACTTGGTATATTGAGTTTCATTTTCCAGAATCTATGTGATATAATAAGACCTGCTTGTTATACCTCCAGGCCGCTGGTGTGAGTTGGTATTGGGGAAGATGGTGCTGGATGAGAAGCCCTTGTTGAAGTCTGGGATGGACTGAGTGGGGTCGGGACAGTAACGGCCCTGAGTCAAGGCCGTGGATAAGCCTCCATCCGCGTTGCTAGGAGACAGGTCTGTAACGTCTACTGCTGCTGATGCTGATGCTGATGCTGCTGCTGCTTTGGCGGACTTCTTCTGCTTGCAACAGGCACACCCCATAATAAACAGCACGGAGACGGCGTCTGTGAAAGCAAACAGAGTTAATGAAACATACCACAACTTTTTCAATATGTAAATGTAAATTTGCTTGATGCCATGCATCAGTGATTCAACCTGTATACAGTTTAAAGAAGCAGTTTTAACTGGAGCCGGGGTACACTCTGGACAGGTCACCAAACTATCACAGTGCTGACACGTAGAGACAGTCAACCATTCATGCTGACATTCACACCTATGGGCAATTTATAGTCATCAATTAACCTGCATGTCTTTGGAGAACATCCACGCTAACACGGAGAGAAAATGCAAACACAAGCCGGACACAAACATGCCACCGTCTTGCTGTGAGGTGACAGTGCTAACCACTGTACCACCATGCCGCCCCTATTCTACGACAGTTTTCCCAAAATTAGACTTTTAAAACATCATAGTGTATCTCCTTGCTTACAGTATCGCTATACTGTATATCACAATATATTGAATCGCAACCTCTGTAATTACGCCCATTTTCCAAATTCATACATGTTACTCCTATGGTCTAAGACTGCAAAAACATTAGTAAGCAACTGTCTCCCAAATTCAAAAACTAGCACGCTAAAATTCAAACTTGTGATGTTATTAGGTACAAAATGTGGAGCTGCTCTATGGACAATGAATGGGGAAAGACTTCATTGATGACAGTGAGAGCACCCAGGGGAATGATCTGATTATATGGGTACATTTTCTGTTTCACAACTGCCAATATAATAAAGCTCATTTGTATATATATATATATATATATATATATATATATATATATATATATAAAAAAAAAAAAAAACACTCTCTGGGTCCACAAAATCAGCCTCCCATTCATCGTCTATGGAGCAGCTCCAGACTTTACACCCTATGACATTACAAGTTTGAGAGTTCCTGCTCTGGTTTCTTTGAGAATGAGGAGCTCATGTTCACGAATATTGATTTAACTTTACTAGATCATGGAAATAACCCACTAGAACTGTTACCCTTTAAGGACATGATCACTGTTTGAACAAAATACAAGAATCTAGTGGATTATAAAGAAGTAAGTCAATGATAGTGTTAGTTTAAATGATTAGTTTCCCCTAATTCCCGTCTATATAACCTGAGATTTCAAAGCCAAGCTGGTAGAAAGTGAAAGCAGCACACATCAGGGGGGTCACTAAACTAAAGAGAAGTGTCAAGAGAGAAGTAACAAACTTTAGATAAAAAACTTCCCTCGATCGGCAGGAGGGAGAGCGGAAGTTGGGCTGGAGGTAAGGCGGGAAGGAGAAGTTAACTTTTTCTCACCTGATGTCTTCCTCTGTCAGATCATCTGTCAATCACCATCGCCACTGGAAAAAAAAAAGAGGCAGAGAAGTGGTGAGTGACAAGGGGCGGAATGAGAGAGCAGAGAACCAGAGAGGGAAAAGGTTTTGGAGAATGTGAGAGAAAGGCTCAAGAGCGTTAAAGCGTGAATAAAGAGATGCGTGAAGGGAGACACGAGGAGACAGAGAAGTTTAAAAAAAATCGGAGACAGCTCGAGATAAGGAGAGACGGAGAGAGATGCGAGGTTAGCCACTTCCCTTTTTGCTTTGCAGTTTCAAGAAGGGGTCCGTCTCTCTGGTCAACAGCTGTGTGTGTGTGTTTGTGATGAAATAGACCTGAAAATGTCACCACTACACAGAGGTAACTGACACAAAGTGACAGTGACTAACACTGTGAAACGTGTTTCACAAAAATCATTGTGTAGTGTAGATGTGCACACACGTACATGTATGCAATCCTGACTTCCAGTTTTGAGCAGACCGCGTTGCTTCAGCAGAGCTTGTGTTGACAAAGCAAAAGCTGGTGCCAGCATCGAGAGGAAATAACACGCAGAGAAGACTGTAAAACAGTTTAATTGTGTGCTTTCCTGATCAACATGTGTGTTTTTTTCAGCATTGTTTCTTCAGGAAAACAAATCTGACTTTTGCCAAGTGCCTTGCTCAAGAACATTCTTCAGAGCTCCAGCTGACAGATTAAGCTCACCTTGGTTAGAGCAAAACTTTGACATTTTGGCGTTCAAGTGGTTTAGTCGTGAGAACATTGCTGCTATGCAACAGCAATATTAACGTTACTGCCAGTGTGTAGAAGACACAGAGGCTAGCAATTTAACAATTGTTAACGTGCACTGAAAAATTAACTTACATGAACTGAAAACACACTGTGACAGGGTTAAAGTTGTAAGATGAATATGCAGACAACTCCCAGACCGGATAATGCCGTGGTAGCGACCTGTCAATCCCAACGTAGTCACGACCTAAAGCATCCCCTGCTTTATGGTCTATTTTACTCTAAATGGGACCGTAATTCACTAAGTGAACATCATGCTGTATTGAAGAAGACTTGAAACTAATGATTGGGACCATAAACTCATGTTTACAATGTTTACTGAGGTAATAAATTAAGTGAGAAGTAGGCTCATTTTCTCATAGACTTCTATACAATCAGACTTCTTTTTGCAACCAGAGGAGTCGTCCCCTGCTGGCTACTGGAGATAATGTAAGTTTAAGGCACTTCAGCATTGGCTTCACTTCTCAGACCTGGAGGTTGGCCACTGATTCATACTGGCATCCTTTCAAGCCAACTAAACTCCAGACTGCAGCCTCCCCACCTACTGAGGAATGTGAGGGAAGTCACACACAGGAAGAACAATGCAGGTTATGGCAGGGAGCGACAAAAAAAAAAAAAAAGTAATTCACTTTCATTAAGAAAAAACAGCAAAGAGCTCAGTGAACAGTGTCACGTTCGGCCCATCCTCACCACAAAAAAAAATCCCCCTGAAATTCCTCTCAGTCTTTAAAGCAACAGGGGTTATTATGGGCTACATCCAGGAGAGCAAAATATGCAAAAATGTCCACACTCATTCGCTGTATCAGGTCGGCCATCAGGAGAGCTACAGGAAGTCAGCCCTGTTAGAGTTTCCTGTCCACCCTTCTGATCGCTCCCCCCTTTTCCTGGAAACTGAGGATGCAGTCCATCCATCCACACACACACACACACACACACACACACCAAGCAGCTGCAGGGCCACAAACACCCTGAACACACACACATCTTACTATCTGTAGCTGTTTTTCTCTTGTCCATGCCCACACCCCTCCAACAACAACCTTTCACATTCTCTTCATCCACTGGACCAAAGCTGCTGACTTTCGCTTTCTGTTCAACTTTAGAAAGGAGATGTAGAGGAGGCCTCCTCCCTGCCCTTTCTCTCATCTCTTCTTTTTCTGCTTTTCTACGATTGGCAGATGACCAGAGACAGGATCAAGTGCACAATAACACATACATAGGACTGTTGGCGGGACGGCCATACAGTCATTGTTCTCCATTTGGGTTCCTGTTGATCAAATTTCTTGTCTTCCTCTCTGCACACAGAAGCTGTTCTAGCACCTGATTCGGCTGACCTGAAGTATTATATATAAAGGAAACACTAAAGTCACACATGTAGCAGAGTGCACAGCCCACTGGACAAAGGCTTCACCAGTCAAACATGCACACAGAGAGCCAAAATACCCACATGCTGGTGTATAACCTGCCGTGGTGCAGAATTAAACACATGCATGTGAGCATTTCCTATTAATCTTTCAATCAGCCACAAACTTGAAAGACTAAACAAAGTGTATGTATGTGTGTATGTGAGTGTATGTGAGTGTGTGGGTGTGTGGTGGTGATGGGTGGTAGGTTGGAGGTTGCACATTGAAACTGGCATACTTGTCGCTACTTTTTAGGTGTGTGTATAAGACAGTGTGTTTATATACCAGAGTTATTTAAGAATAATCTGAGTTACTCTTTGTCTCAAAGCAGTAAAATGATATACAGTACAGTATGCAACGCAAGCAAACAGCTAGGTGACAGGAATTACTCATGGTTTGAAATATGTTAAATTTCAAACTGCAGTAAGTAGAAATGAAGTAAATATGATTAAATATCCTGACAGTTGTGCATGTGACAGGTAATCTGATAGAAATCATGCTCCTCTGTGTCCTCTGGGGCTCCTAATGCCATCTGCAAGATTTCACAGACTAGAGGAAAACAACCAATCAGAGCCGAGCTGAAGCCTGACATCTCTGAGCAGCTGTCAATCACTCAAATACTCTGATCAAACGGTCCAACTACGCTGCACTGATCAAATATGAATCGATATTCTGTTACTGTAATAACTATTTCTCTCCTCAAATGTTCTCAGAAACATCTTGTAGTTACTGTTGAGCTGTAAAATGAGAAAGTTTGTGACCTGGCAGCCATATTGAGATCAGTTGAGGAAATACTAAGCATCACCCACCAGCCGGAGCAAACTTTCTCATTTTACAGCTAAACAGTAACTACAAGATGATTCTGAAAACATTCAAGGAAATAGTCATGACAGTCACGGATTATTGAATCATATTTGATCAGCGCTGCCTAGTTCAGGTAGACCGTTTGATTGACAGTTGCCTCCATTAAATGAACAGCCAATAAACGCTCTCTCTGTCAGAAATGACCTGTGATTGGCTAAAGTCTCTCCTCAAGAGTAGATTTTTTAAAAGCCTGATAACAGAGCCATGAGGAGGTGCAGAAGTCTAGTTTTCTCTCAGAACACCTGAATTACAACATGCTGAAAGATTATTGTGGGATTTTTTTCCCCAGTGATGCCAAAAATATTCTGCCGACTGAAGCTTTAAGGTAACGAACGCTGTAATGTACATTAACAAAAAGCTACAATGTTGCATTAAAAAGCTTCTTCAGTCGTGTACACACTTCCTTTCACCCTCTCTAAAATATGTTTAGCCGTTTGCTGGTGTAACATTGAAATGCACACTCATTATTTCTCCATGATGCAATTGTCATCAGTTCGCGCGACAAGACTATAAAAAACAAACTGTCATCAATCATTCTGATTCCACACAGATACCTTGTGTTTCATCTGTTTTAGCTAATACAAAACTTCACGTCACATCACTGACTGGTTGCTTACAGTCAAAGCAGATTTTTTTTATAGCAGCTGACAAGAAGAAATAATTAGAATAAAGAAGCAGCTTCCTCTGGTGTGGTGTTGGTTTGTGATACGTCTGTTTGCAACAACAGGTCCTTTTACAGCACAGACTAATACTTCATTGGATAAGAAGCGGTGTTCATGTCACTGACAGTTTTTCAATGGTTGTTACAAAGAAATAATCTTACCTGCACCTAATGGTATAAGGACATGCACATAGTTAAAATCTTTTTACCCAGGTTTTGAAACATCAGCCTTTACCGATGCAACGGAGGTGAATTGAATATCGGAACCCACACACTTCACTTAAAATACCAAAGAAGTTGGCCCTAAGAAAACTGTCTTTGGTAAGATCAGTGGATTTAAATAGCAGTAGCAGAGTAACGGGGAAACAGTCTATGGAAAGAGTTGTTATTTTAACAGCAGCATTTTAATGCCATGAGCACGACAAATTATATTAAACGTACCTCCACTGAATTGGGTTGGGTAATTTTCTCGAGAAAAAAAGTGTCTAAATTCTCTGATTGCAGCTTCTTAAATGTGAATATTTTCTGGCATTTTAAAGACCAACAACTAAACAATTAATCAAGAAAATAATCAATAGTTGCAGTTCTAAACCAGTGGAGTGAAACATGCAATATCTCCCTCTGAAATGCTGTGCAACAAAATTAAAAAGTAGCATAAAATGTAAATATTCAAGTAGTAAAGTATAAGTACCTTAGAACTGGACTACAGTCCTTGAGTAAATATATGTACTTTCCATAACTGTGAACAGTATTGTGTATTTGTTCAACAATATATACAGTAAAGAAGCAGATACATTCTGCCCTACAAAGCATTGCTACGCATTCAATGCACTCGTATAAAATCACAATAACATCACCCTCCATCGTCACACTCGCAAGCATCCAAATCCAAATGACACACCCTTTCCTGCACAGTGGACTGCAGATAAGCTGCTCCCAGCAGGGAATTCACTGGGAACACAGAGAAACACACACACACACACACACACACACACACACACACACACACACACACACACACACACACACACACACACACACACACACACACACACGTTCAGATCTGTTGAGTTTCTGTACTTTTACACCAGCCCTCTCCAGACTTTCTCCAGTCCTCCTTCTTTCTTGTTTCTCCATCTCTTCTCTTGTGTACCTTTCTTTTTTCTCCGTCCCTCGTCAGCAGGAAGCCCCACAGGATGCAGAGGGTGAGTGGAGCAGGAATGACAGGACAATGGGAAGCAAGCTGTCACCGAACCCTCACACGCACAACACGCACTCATGGAGTACATACGCACAAACTGGACGGGCCTATGGAAAAGTAAGGTGTCTCGGTCATTGGGGACTTCCTGTTTCCACATGAAGTCATCATATCCTCCAGATATAGAGGTGGCTCGGTAGAACGCACACATGAATTAAAGGTGCTATTGATAACATTTCTATGTAGAATATTTTTTTAAATAATTTTAGAAAGGTGTTGAATAAAAGTATGGCCTTATAGTAAAAAGTCATTGGTATCATGTGGTATAACAGAATAAAATGGATAAATGACTGAGATTGACGGTAAGCACCTGGCAACGACTTGTTGTGAAGTAAATGCAACGAAACCAGTGGAGTGAGAGTGAAACATCAAGTGGTTGAATGTCATAAATATTACCAACAGCACCTTTAAGTTACTGAATTTAAACAGTTCAGGGCCTGCTCCTATGGGTGCAACAAAATGAAGCTTCTTCATCAGCGGACGCCCTCCATCCAGGTGTGTCTAACATCTGGCTGTAAAGTCTCGTCTAGGACAAGAACTGTCATTGGTGGGAAAGCTGTGTGAGGACGTTGGCGTCCATTTTTTAAACCCCCCTCCGCCCCGACTGAAACACACATCCACGCCCCCTTCCTTCCTGCCTGGCCCTGAGGCTAAAGACAGGAACTGACCTCGTAAAGAAACAGGAAGTGATGAAGTCCGGCCTTGGACAGCCTAATCGCGTTTTTTACCCCCATCCGACCCTCAAAATTCCACGACAACGCCTCCTTCACACTGACACCGGCCGCCGAGAAACCAGTAGTGAAACAGAGATTCACGTAAAGGACGACTGAGCCTGCAGCTCATCCTGATGAAGAACTAAACACCTACAACCTGACCACACTAACACTGCAGAAACACCGCAGTAAGATGGACACGCTGAGGAAACATCCGGCCCTGCCTTTTTCCTCAAGGTGATTTCCTGTCAAGTAAATCAGGCACATTTACTAAAGGGATATTCTGCATCTGGAGCTAATTTAACGGAACAAAAAAACACTACAGCCTAAATTACATTCAGAATCAAAAAAAAAAAAATGTTGACAAATGTGCAGACAAAGACATTCAATTGATCCCAGACGATGCAGTCAGCCATAAGCCTATGATGAGTTATTGTTTGACCTTTGACCTTTTCAACTTAATAAATGTTCTGTTACTACAACCGTATAACTGATCGTCATTGCCTTTAAAGTGACTAAACTCTCTGGTTAATCCCACTCTTTAGTGTTGCAATGCTGGAAAGAGACATAACTGGTTGCTCTGTGTATTCAACCGTAAGGCAAAACGTGCCGGGTGCTCTTGGAAAATGGGGGGAAAAAATCAGGATAGACAGGAAGACAACCCAGAGCTCTCCAAAATACTAAAACAAGTAGCAACAAGGAAGGAAATATAAAAAAAAAAAAAAAAAAAAACCTTCACTGTCATGGCTGAATTATTTTTAAAAAGCCAACATGTTTAGACCATTGTAGGTCTTTGTCATTCAACAGCATATTCAACAAACCACTTGTGACTAAACTCTGGTAAATTCCTCTCTTTCAATATTGCAGTGTTGGCTGTTTGATTTCTAAATATCACCCTCTGTGGTATCCGTCCAGCACGAAGAGTGGAAGTAGCTGGTAGCCACACTTTAATGACTTCTCACAGACAAACTACCTAAACTTCCTTTTATCTAACAGTTAACTCTCCAAAGTTACCCAACTTTCAGAAACACTGAAAACACTCAGTTCTGACTACAGTATTTTAGAAAAGGTACAGAGAGCCCTGTAGGGGCTGAAAAGTATACTCAGCTTGTTTAGTAGGTGTCAGTGTCCTTTAATCTAGTTATCTCCTTCTCAAAGATGTGAACTACTTCCTTCACTCATACGGAACAAAACTGTGAAAAAAAAACCTAAAATCCATTTGATAGCTAAGCAATGTGGGGGAAACCACTTATCCATGTCATCCTCCCATCCTTCAAAAACAACAAACCACTCATTTCTTTTAATTATAATACTAGAATATTGAGGGTGCTCTATGTCAGACAGTATATGATAAACAGAGCAGACATACCGGACTCTAAACACGTCGTTATCCCGGGGAATCCTGGTCGGTGTCCGGTGGGCGACTCGCGGGGCGCACGGAGCCAAAAGCCGCGAGCTACTGCGCGAGCTGAGCCAAGTGAGAAGAAGCGAGCGCGCGCCTCGTCCGGAAGGCTTTGTGAGCGGACTTCAGGCGCGCGATGAAGTAATGAAGTCCACCCTAGAGGAGCGCGCGCGTCATGGACAATTGAAATTTAAAAAAAAAAAATATTCAATATAAATGTTAGTATGGATTATTAGAGCCTATTACTGTAGAATATACCCAAAATAATCACTCTCCTGAGAAATATAAGGACACATCCCGGTCACACATTGCCTTAAACTATCAAAAAGGAGTTTCCAACATAAATTTAGCTTTTACAATAATTTCAGAACTAGGAGTAGCACATACCAGGGTACACTGATACAGTAGGTTGGCCTAAAATTAAAGTTCTTGCTATAAGCACACTAAATAAACTAAGTTATTGTGGAAGTAAGTGCAGCTCGCAGCCCTCCAACACCCAGAAACCCGGCAGTAACTGCAGCTGATGCAGCCTGGGTGTGATTTCACCGTCTCTGGTGTGAACTACAGGAAGACTGTATGAAATGTGTGACATCCGCGTACCAACGCAGCGGCTCACTTTAGTGCGTTTTAATGTCACTTTTCTTCTGATATTACTTTGGGTCAACATCAGGTCGTGCACATTCAGCTGTAACTCAACGAAGAGGACAGCTGTGTTGTCACACTGTCACAACTCACCTTGAAGAGTGACTTGGCGGAGTGAACTGCCAGGACGCGTCACATCTAAGTCTTTGTCGCCATCTTGTGGCGCGTCAGTGCAACCACTGCTGCAACACACCCATTAATCCGGGTTTGCCTCAAACTGTCGTCAGTTTCTTTTTTCTTTTCTTTTCTCATTATAAACACGAGGGATGTAATCGTAAAATGTACACACGCTATCTGAGTCTTCAGATCAGAACACAACAATAAAAGAGTAGATCCCAAAAAGTTAACACAGCTGTTGTTTGCACTATACTTATGTTATGTTTGCACTATAGTCACCCACTGCTGTTTATACTGACTTATCATTACAGTTCTTGTTATCTCTGTCCTTCTTGTTTGCCATCTTGTAAAAATTTTAAATTCTTAGTTCCTACTACTACTAATTTTACCCCCCGTTTTGAGTAGTATCATTTACACTGTGGGTCTGAAAGAAACAGCATTTCAATCCTCTATATGTCCTGTACATAATCACAGACTTGACAATAAAGTTGACTTTGACTTTAAGTGTTGTTAGATTGTTTTTTGCCAGAACATTAAGTCCAGACACACACTTTCCATTTTGATAACAAAGTAACTTTTTATTGTATATAAAAATACAAGTTATTTTGTCTTTTCTTTATCTCAGCCTCTGTGCGCTGCCGCCAGAGAGGACTGAAGCATGAGTAGTCATGTCGTGGTGAACGGCGGCTGCCCGTGAGTGACAGAGTACTGGCCTGAACAGTAAAATAAACACTTGAATAATGATGACAATCTAGTTATACCAGATCTAATTCCACCTGGCATGTAAGCATGTAGATATGTCTGCGTGTGACTGAAACAATGTGCAACATATTCACACAACACTTGAGGCTCAAGTGGGGAAACAAAACCTGATAAATTTCAGTGCAAAACAAGTAACATTTTAAATATCAGATATCCCAGTCGCAAAGCAGCATCAAAACATTAACACTGAAACAAAAGATATGCATATACAAACATTCACTGTAGTGTGTGTGTGTGTGTGTGTGTGTGTGTGTGTGTGTGTGTGTGTGTGTGTGTGTAAGATTGTCTATCTCTGTTGTGTTATGCATTGTGCTGTGGTACGTCACAGCTGGCTCAGCATCTGCAAAAAAAAGCATGAGTGTGTGTGTCATCTCATGTACTGTGTGATGGCTCGTAAGGTATAAAGAAGGGCTGCTTGTAGCCGGGCTTCCATCACTATTAGGTTCGCATGAACCTGCGGGGAAAAAAAAAGGCATATGTCATTACCTTCGGGTTACTAGATGACACTTTCAATCCTGTGTAATTCAAAGTCTCCTTCTCTGATGACATTTTAAAAAGGAAGGTAGAAAAGGGACGACACGCTGAAATGTCAAATGATTCATTCTTTGTTTGAAGGTACCAAAGAGAGGTTACGTGTTAAAATGTCAAATGATTCATTCATTGTGGCTGAGGAGGCTGGGGTCAGGTGCGCGTTTGAACTCGCTCGTACCTTTTCGGAGTGCCTGAAGTGTCTCCAGAACGCGTGGTAAATGCGTGCCGTGGTCTGCTCGGGGTGACACGCCATGGTTTTAACAAAAACCTTCAGAGAGCGCTCCAACAGCACGTTCACGCTGCCATAGTCATAATCATCGTAGCTGCACGGGTACAATGATTGCAAAGTTGGTGACGCAGCAGAGACAAATTATTTTTTTTTTTATTACATGATTTCTAACAGTGTGTGATACTGACCGTATCCCGTACAGACAGTGGATGTAGTTCCACAGAGCTTTCCTGAGAGTGTGAGTGTCCACACCTTCATGCATGGCCATCCTGTGGTACGTCAAGTTGCTCACAACCTGCAAACAATGTCATTATAATACGCTCAATCAGTCTGATAAATTAATTTATTACACAGCTTTATTGATATATTTGATTCTGATCGGTCAATGATGGCATTCTACAGTCTGTTATTTCTTTATAGTAGACCGTTGTTATGTATAACAGACTGTTGCTATGGATGGCTATGTTTGTAGCCAGGAAGTAGCAGGTCAGTTGCTTCATGGTGTCATCTCTCTTGCACTGTTGTTCTCTCTACTGAACTCTCTACACACAGTCAACAATCGATTTGATTGGCTGAATTGAGTGAAGTGATAGTCGTATTAACTGGATTAGTTGCGTCTGCCATCTATAGCCACAACCATTGGAAAAAAACAACACTCCAGGAAGATTATTTATTATCAGAAATTGGTCACAGGTCCGGACAGAACCGTCACTTGGTCTGGATGCCGACAGCAGTCCACCATTCAGTGATGCCTGGTCTACAGCAGTCAGAAAAGGACGGGAAGGAGTAATTTCATCATCTGGTTTGCCAGTACTGCCACTTTTTAGTGTTTTTCCCCACGTTCTACTCAAGCTGTAGACATCTACGACAGCTTTTTCCAACCTCTGTTTTTTTTTTTCTTGTGACCCCTTAATACAAAGCAATGAGAGCAACTTCACCTTCTAACCTTTACCTTCTTTATCTTCCAAACAAGCCCCTACGCCAATGAGCAAAAATCAGATTGTTTCACTTCTTCCCAGTGAAGATGTCCTATCCTCCGCTGCGCGTCAGCGAACAGGCAAAGTGATGTGTCACTTGTTTGAAAGAAGGCTCGCCCTGGCTCTATTTATGCGACATTTCACGCACCTCCAACCTATTTTCACTGGTCTAAATCGACACTGACAGTAACTGACAGTTAATCAATATTGCGCTCTCTATGTTTTACAGAGTGGCATTGCTCGTAGTATATCTGAACAATTTTTCACGCTCCATTTGCCAACGTTTGCTTGCTGTGTGTTAGGAAGAGGTGTCAGGCTGTTTAATATAAACAGTTTATTTCTGAACTACTGTTCAGTTCACTCACTGAAAAACACAAACATTAAAACATTAGAGAAAAGACAGAAGATAATTATCCTGCAATCCCCTGGTTAGGAACCACTGTTCTTCACATGTAGCCATCAACCACTTCCTGAAACCAAGTAGTTTATCAGTACATATCATCTCCACCAGATCTTGGTTTCAGTTACTTAACATTGTGCATCACTCACTGAAACTCCCTGGAGCAGGTGGACCTGCCATGCTATCCACACATCGGTCTAGATAGCAGTGTTTGTATTTATTAGCTGTATTTGTGTTTATTAGCGTACTTCCACAAGATTAAAGATGAGGGTACCTGAAATTTTTCATCCAGGAGCTGGCCCATGTCTGGCAGTAGTCTGTTGACAAGAGAGTAGCCGTGGTCCTCCCATGAATAGTCCTGCACACATCAGAAACCAATATCAACAAACACGTGTCTATGAAACACTAAGAGTCAACAGGCACTGTATATACTGTAAAATAACTTGGGAATGTGCGTTTTAATCCAACAAATATAATCAGCTTGAACTACCTGGGCTCTAAAGGTTGGTGGTGACTGCTCTCCTCTGGGTGCAAAGTCCTCGTATCTGAACTCTGGATCCTCCACCAGACGCAGCACCAGGTCAGGTGGCACAGCTCGCACAACCGCTAAACAAACATGACAAAGAGGAAATGAGTGAGTAAACAAATGTCAAGCAAGAGAGTGACACATGGGGTAAACGGACGTGTTTGTACCGGTCGGTATGCTCTCGCTCCTCTCCCTCTCAAAGCGAGTGACCATCTCCTCCTGTGTGCACTCTTCCTCCTGCTGCTGCAGCTCCACCATCCTCTGCATCAACACCTCCACCTCCATTGCTCCGTCAACCAACTGGAGAAGAGGAAGAGAGCAAAGCTTGAGGAATTTACTTAGTGCTTTGTTTTTCAACAGTAAATCAACACATGACGCAAGTTCTACTTTAACTAAACTGGTGCGACCAGTGAAACGCTGGAATCCTGTTGACATTGTGAACTTTGACCCTGTGGTGAAAAATTTGTGTTTGACTCACCTCTTGCCTGCCGTCCTCATGAGCAGGGCTATGGGGGCTATGAGGGCTATGAGGGCTGCGAGGAAGGTGACTGGGTGATTGAAGCTGGAAGGTATAACCTCCGATGTGGTCAGGTTCAGGGTTTAAGCCGCAGCCCCACACAAAAGAGCAGAGCGAGTGAGCATGAGCCATCAGGACCACGGCATGAATGAGTTCAGCCAATGACCAACGAGGCTCTGCTCCAGGACACACCAGCTCCTGCAGGGCAGAGGGGCAGATGTTGGGTGAGTCAAGTTTCACATAGTGGGTTTGTTGGGTGGGAATGTGGGTTAGCTCGTTGGGGACCATTGCTTAAATATCTCAGAAATTATTGGAGGGATTGCCCAGACATTTTCTACAGACATTCATGTTCCCCTCAGGATGAATTGTATTGATTTTGGTGATCTTTAACTTTTCATCAAGTAGACAAAAGTTTTATTTGTCCAATACTTTGATTCAAATACTTGCAAAACAGTGACATTCCTTCAGGCTAAGCAGCACTTTGAGTTCAGTACCACAACTGTTAGCATGCTAGCACACTGAAATAAGTTCACACTACATGACTTTCAAAGTCATCAGCTCGCAGTACTGCACACACCACACAACTTCCTGTCTTATAATCGGGAGTCTGAAAGTCATTGTGGTTTTCACATTACATGACTAACCGAGGACAGTGCATCACACACTACAAGATCTCTCACTGATGAGGTCTCCAAACAACGTTTTCTCATGAAAACACGTGAGAAATACACAGTAAATGCCGTGATACATAGAGTTTTGCTCAGTATTGCAAATGTAACACATACAGAAGTTCCTATTTTTACAGGCAACCCCTCCTCCCCATAAACCCGTGTCTTGCACTGTCATTGGCTTGCAGCTCGTAACCCATCCCCATCTTCAAGCAACTCACACGACGCTGAAGCGACAATCTGCTTTTGTGAGCCAGTACCGATTTACCTCTGATCTGGGGCTGCCGGGCAGCAGAAAATCAGGGCTAAAGTCATGTAGGGTGAACTAGGCATTAGAGGGTGAACACAATAAACATTAAACACGTTGACCATGTTCGCAAGCTGATACTAGCATTTAACTGTGCACCACTGTGAGCACAGCCTCACAAAGCCACTAGCATGGCTGTAGACTCTTACTTACGGTATGTTAAAGGTCCAGTGTGTAGGATCTGCTGGTATCTATTGGTGAGGTGAAGAGATTGCAACTAACTGAAGGCTCTCTTGTGTGCCAAAAGTGTTGGAGAGGTACGGTGGCCGACGTGAAAACACCGTCTCTAGAGCCATCTGGAGCATATCCAGTGCATAGACAGTGTGCGTGTATATGGGAAGTGAGTGGTGAAGCAAGAGAGAGGGCGGCGGCAACAGGAGCAATTAACGTTATCAACTCTAGCCCAAGCAGGAAAAGATTTGAACGGCTCATTCTAATGTAACAAAAACACAGCGATTCGTATTATCTGGTGGTTATACACTAAAGAAAACACAGTTAATCATATATTACATTTCTGCCAACAGATCCCTCTAAATGTTACACACTGTTCCTTTAAGTTACAACCACCAAATACAGAGTACAAAATTCAGTGAACACCTGACAATATAGTGTAATGCAATATAAAAGAACACAAAGTCTCAAAAAACACAGCAAATGTTGACTTTAAAGGCCCCATATTGTAGAAAGTGAGGTTTTCATTAGAGGTTGACCGATTAATCAGTCGGTGATGATTGGAGAGACAGATCATAAGTGTTGTTCAATATATGTTTACTGAAGTTGAGAAATTTTGTGTATCATTTGGTATTATTAAACTGTTATATTTTATCACATGGAGGAAAACAAGAAAATCACCCAAACATTTCGGCTCCCCCAAAAATCGGCATCATATATCGGTAATCGGCTATCCTGATTCTGTAATAAATCAGTATCGGCCATAAAATAACCATATCGGTCAACCTCTAGTTTTCATGTCTTTTGTTGTGAAGTAAGTTTATGTACTGTATAAATTCTGTTAAAGTATCGATATGTTCAACCCATGGAGAACACACCCCAGATTCAGAAACTGAGCCTTTGAAACAGCCTGTCAGGATTTCTGTCCCTTTGTGATGTCACAAATCTAAAATATAATGTTTTAAATGTAAACATTGTAAATGTGTCCCAGTTTAGTTGTGTGTGTGTGCAGTGTATGTGAATGACATCAGCTCACACGAAGTAAACATGGACCCAAGCTGTTGCAATTTCATTGAAATGTGCTAAAACTGAGCATTTCAGACAGAGTGTAAATACAGGCATATTGAGGCAGACAGTACGAGGAAAATAAAGTTTTTCTGAACATTACATGAGATAACATATAATAAACATGTTCTAATAGAAACGTAAAATACAAGTATGAACCTGAAAATTTGCATAATATGGGTCTTTAATAATAGACTATTGCATTACAGTAGATATATTATACATAGAGTGAGTGAGTCCATCCCTCCATCTTCAACAGCTTATCCCGTTAAGGGTCGTGGGAGGACTGGAGTCGATCCCAGCTGGCACTGGACGAAGGCGGGGGACAGACAACAATTCATGCTCACATTCACAGTCATCAATTAACCTAACCTGCATGTCTTTGGATCGTGGGAGGAAGCCAGAGAACCTAGAGAAAACCCACGCTAACAAGGGGAGAACATGCAAACTCCACAGAGAGTTCAAACCTTCGACTTTCTCGCTGTGACCACTGCACCACCGGCAGAGTGAGTCTCCAGTTGGAAATCCATATGATGAACTTGAACAAAAACAGGCTTGACAGCCTCATTCAAATGGCTACGTAAATTTCAGGGGGGAGGAGTCAAGTCTGGCTTACAAACCTGAACAACAAGCAGGCGCCAAGGGAAAAAAAAAAATGCTTCCCTCCTAAGATCACCCCATTCTGTGAGTGTTTGAATTATTGCCTTTAGATCATTGTTTTAAAGCGCCTGTTTTGAGGATCAAGAGATAAAATGTTTCCTTCGTTCCTGCTGCCATTCACATGTTAAACAGTAGATAGTATTTAACTGTTGTCTGTAGATTGCTCATTTGCACAGATTGCTTGGATTGTTTACTTGTACTTTAGGATTACCTACTGAGCTGAACCACTCAGTAAACTATGTCCTGTTGTTGTCCATCAGTGTTTAGGGTTTTGTGTGTGAATCTGGCTGCAAACCAATTTCCCTGTACGGGACAATAAAGATAATTTGAACTTTAGAGACTTGGAGCAGGAGAGTGGGAGCGTTGTGTCTGACCTGGATGTGCTGCTGTGTGATCAGCCATGGTCTGTGAGCCAGCAACTTGTTGAGTGTCTGCAGGCTGCGGAGTTTGATAGGAGCGTGCTCGAGGCCGCTCAGCCAGCTCTCCTCCCCTCCAGCCTCCAGGAAGCCGGCGCTGTGCTGCTGCACCGGGTACGAGCAGTGGTGTCGAGCTGCAGCCTGCGAATCATAATCAGTCACACAGCTCACACTGGTCTGTGTATAACAACGACATAATGCATGAGAACTGCCAATGCTCGTAAATATGAAAAAGGTTAAAGCAACACGACTAAATTTCTCCACAACTAGATCATTTTGAGTCTAATGACTGGTGTTTCTGAAGTGAGAGGGCAGCTAATGTGATGAATATATGAGCGATGAGAGTCATTAAATGTTTATGAGAGGATCACAGTCGTTGGCAGACCCTGTTAGTGGCTCGCTATGATACAGAAGCTGGATAACGCTCAAGCAGAGAATGACCTGCCAAGTCCTGTTTGCTGTCTACTTAATAAAGAATCAATTCATCCTGATTTTTAGGTTTGTACAGTCTAAAAATATCTTATTTCGTGACTTTTCTATTGCTTTCAAAATTTCCATTTTTGTGCAATAGTTACCACTGTAGTATACTTGAATATATCTACAGCTATTCGTGGTGATTTAATGGACAATGAGACATTGATGAGGAAATAACCTGTGACACAGTTAAAAAAGAACAATCTGTACAAATGGTTTAATATGTAGCTGTAAAAATAGGTGCATTTGTTTGTCAAGTGACAAACACTTTTCACAGCTCCAGCAAAAAAAAAATTAACAAGAAGTTTGATCACAGTTCATTAAGGGTCAGGCGCTCACAATATTCATTACTCTTCTCAGTGCTTTCTACTGTAGTCTCGCATAGCCAGACCTACATCCACAGAGCTGTCAGCGCTGTACGTTAGCACTTTATCATTCTGCTACAGCGGGAAAACGCTCAGGCTTGTTTGTATTCTCTAAACTAATCACAGTCGTCTTGAGTGGCGCTAAGCAAAGGATGCAGCAGCGGTGCCCTTGTTAAATAGATGGAGAATGTCGGCTGAAATAGGGCATTCAAAGTCAATGCCAATATGGCCCTGAAATGGGTGGCAAACGGCAGGCTTATACCCACTTATTGCTACTGTGACTGCCACACATTCATCGACTAAGAGTTAAGTCTGATTTGTCATTTTGTTCTTAGTCGACTAAGATTTATTTGGTCAATTAGTAATTTTTATGCTTTTTTTTCAGGTAAATCACTTATTTCCAAGAAACTTATGGTAAACACAAGATTTAAAGTGGTACTTGTGTGATTCTTTGTGGAGAAACTCAGTTTCACAGATATTAAATCAAATAATCGATCATTCGTAAAAATCATACGTGTTAGTCGACTTTGGTCGAGGACATCCCTATTTAACGCCATTCATTTTGTTAGCTGAAGCTGTTTCTTCCTACTTATGGTTCTGTGAAAGGTTCTGTTGGTCATGTAGGGAAGCAGAAGTGTAGTGCTATCACTTACTAAAAAGGCCACTTTAGCGCATAACCCTGTCTAAATGCATTCATTAACTGCTCATCACAGCTGAACTGGGACTGTAAAAGCAGTGGGTTGCAGTGGACAACAGTATTACAACAATATTAATATACAGTAGTTGGTTTTGTCCAACAACTAGTGGAGGTAGGAATAATGGTATCACAATGAAGACCAAATTACTAAGTGTGTGTGTAAAAAGAAAGAAATCATAGAAACACTTTGGCACAATTGAACTGGTCACAAAAAGAGAAAATAACAGCAGCAGAGTCTAACATTACTGTGAATGTTTAGGCTGTTAAGTCAAGCGATTTCAAGCCTCACTGTACCTAATGACAGGTTTTTATAGCTGTTACCGCTGCCTCATTTGACACAGAAAGAATCAATATACAGTAGATGTAAATAAACACAAGACAAACAGGTCACTACCACTTAAACACTTTACTCATGAGGCTCATTATTAATTAGATCAGAAAGTAATCACTTTTTGACATTATGATTTCACCTACTGTGTCACTGCTTGCTGCATTTAGCTCTGCACGCCTTGGTGGGAAATCTAACCATTAACAATATCATCTGTTTATGGTAAAAGACGAGTTTAATGTGCACTACTATTACTCTGACGTATTTGCAGTCACCTAGTCCAATAATGGCTGAGACTTACAGTGGAAAACATTATTTTTATATCTGCATGCTGTGGGAGCAACTTATATGAGGAAATAAAAAATACAAGGAGACTAGCAATAACTTGAGTCGATGCAACAATACACAGTACCTGCATCTCGGGCTGTAATGTTATTCCACTATCACGGTATACTGTGGTCTGAAAGTTGATGGTTATCATACCGTGTACCTCTGCTTATCTACAGTGCTGAAAGAAAACTTACATGAGGATGCATGAGTTTAAGATACAGACAGGAGCAGTCTGGCTGCATTGTTGTGCACCTACAGTATATGTTAATTATGTAAAGAAAATTATGTAAATTTGAAGTTCCTGCGTAAAATAGTATTCAAGATTCAAGTTCTGCTGCGGATATGAAAGAAAAGTTGAAAATAATCTTTTTTTTTTTTGAGAGAAAATTAAAAAAAAAAAAAATAAATTATAGCACCACCCTGGAATTCTAACCTCAGAAAGGCCCAATTAAACCACATTGTGAAGCTGCAATATTTTGCCCTGGAAACAAAACTGAAGTTGGAAGAAAAACAAAATCACAGTTTTTGTCCAAAATTTTAAAAATTTGGGCACCCTGGACTTCTAACCCCCCACAACTAGACCACACTGTCAACATCATACCAGTTCCTGAGATAAACAGTTTTCGAGTTGTGCTGCGAAATCAACGGCAGGTGGATGGACTGACAGAAAGTCAGAGAGAGAGAGAGAGAGAGAGAGAGAGAGAGAGAGAGAGAGAGAGAGAGAGAGGGGAGGGAGGGTTGGATGGATGGACAAGTGGAGCACTATATACCCCCGACTATGTTGTCATGGGGGTATAATAACCATAGTGCAAATTTTAAAAGCTCACAGCTGATGTTAATTTCCATTTATTAGTGACTATAATATGCTATAATGCTGCTAACATGTAATCTAACGTGCTTCAGTCATATAACATGTTATAGTTCTATGCTAATTTTAACAGGTTTAAAATTCTGTTCATTACAATTCTGTTCTCATTAATTTAAGGGTCAACCTCAGTAATTTCATTCAGAGTTTGAAATCACAGCCAAAGACCACATAATTATGCCTTTATTAAAAAGCTGTCTTTGTTGAATAAGTTCTGTTAATTTTAACATGGACTGCTCCTATCAATGTCACATTACTATTTATTGTATTTTACTGTACTTTTAACTGACGCAAAGGACAACAGACACATTGTCCTCGCATGGAAGACTTTGGAAACTGCTGACTCCATTGTAGTTGAGTGCAAAATAGTCACCAGCATTTAGCGAATCATCATTTGAAGTACTTTTTTTTTTTTTTTTTTTTAGAGATATAGATATACTGTAGGTAACATTTTGCATTCATGAGGGTACAAGGCCCATACTGATCTGACAGGTGTCACTCGTTATCAATCATATACTGAGGTTTTCTTACCATAACAACAATATAATGTCTCCAGTGTCGCGGCAAGGGGCCGTCCATCTCCAGCAAAGCATGCTGGGTCCTCAGGAAGCAGCTCAGGTAGGCAGGGTGCATTGCCATCACCATGGTGATGTGATCCACGCGACCCAATGAAAGGAAAGATTCTATAAGGATGTCTTGGTCGGGCCCTTCTCTCAGGATCTGAAGAGAAACAGTATAAAACACACGTTCAAAACTGACAACTGATTCCCTGACAAGTAAACATGTTATATTTTTACGCCCCTTGAGGACACATTGGCCAGGATTCACTTAAAAATATTTCTCTTACAGATGGCAATAAACAGCCTTAAACAGCTGATACAACACTCCCACTTTCTCTAGTGGAAAGATTGGAGTGACTCACAAACAAAAGCAGCATTTTTAGTCATCAGCTTTTGCAACATATGTCTACTGTTGCTTCTCTTGATGACATGAAGCAACAGGTATTGCAGCAGAATAGGTAGTTACTCCGCTTATACTAGGACTGATTTGACCGTTTATCAAGATGCCAGCTTGCGATAACCTTAGTAAAATATTTGAATTAGACAAGGAGGCCAGCTGTGTGCCACACTGAGCTCAACTTGTGAAACCACATCTTAAATATGAATAGTTTTATCAATAAACAATATAATGCAAAAAAGGATAAACTGGTGATCAACATTACCCACACTATCACAACATTTTTAAGACAATTTTAAACAAGAGCTTTCATTTGGAAATCAAATGGAACAGTTGATATCTTTCAAAACAAGTAGATGTACTCTTAAAAACAAACCATCCACACCTCTTTTGCAGGAATGAATGCGCTTGGGCCTGATGCCAGAGCCCGAGGTACTTCAACTCCATGATCCTGAGAGGGAAGACATAGAGAGTTAAATTCATTATACAGCCAAATAACAACTTACTTTATTTCTGAATGATCTGACAATTATCTTCTTGATTAGTCATTTGGAGCTGCTGCATTAAATGTCAAAATGTCACAATTTCCCAAAGTCCAGGACGTCATTAAATTACTTGCTTTGTCTGAACAGTCCAAAATGCAAATATATTAAGTTTACGATCACTTAAGACAAACAAAAGCAGCACAATCTCACACCTGCGAGTGTTTGGCATTTCTGCTTGAAACAAACAACGATTAATCAATTAGCTGTCAACTATTAAATTAATTGCCAATTATTACGAGGTGGAGCTTTAATCTTCAACAATGCATCATGTTTATATGTAACATATGAATCTGAAAAGCAACAAATACCGTTGTGGAATACAACTAGTGCAACAATTAACTGATTAATTGTCAAATATTTAATTGATCGTTAAGTCAAATTTCTCTGATTACAGCTTCTTAAATGTGAATATTTTCTGGTTTCTTTACTCCTCTGTGAAAGTAAACTGAATATCTTTAAGTTGCGGATAAAACAAGACATTTGAGGATGTCATCTTGGGCTTTGGGAAACACTGATCCACATTTTTCACCATTCTCTTACATTTAAAAAAAACAACTTAACTTAAGGGTTGGATTGTCAGTTGATTTCCTCATAAACACTTGAGAATATATGAATAACACGGATGTCACATACATGATAAAGATCATTTAAAGATCTGCATAGAGCTTCAACAGCCTTGAACTTGACTTTACTTTTAGCTAAAGTCAAGTAGCTACTGTACTGTAACTGGAGAGCCCATTTCATAACCCGCAGCCTATAAAACCTGTATCTAAACCATGCATTAAACTCACCGACATCATCGGAAAACCGGCAGCACAATAACCGCAAGTCACTGCTTGTTATTTCCAACAGGGATGACCAATAAAATGTAAATGCGTCAAAGGCCGCCAGACTTTTTATTTCTAGAAAAAGCAGCAGAGGGCTGTGAACCACCGTGAACAGGCTCGGGGGGTGTGTCTGATGTGTTTTTCAGGACACCGGGGAGGGGCGGGTCCGGCCTGCTTGTTTGTGCACACAGCAGCAGACTCTTGCATCACCTCATACGGTTCAACGTCTGATGAAATATCCAACAATCCGATAGAAAGTGGTTATCAGCTGATAACTGTGGCTGATCGGCCTCAAAGTTATCACCGCTATTAATCAATCATTCACCCAATATTTCACGATAAGAAGCAAATGCAACAGTGCTGAAATTTTTTTTTTTTAAACCTTGCCTTTTATTACATTTCTGGGTGGAAAATGAGCCCCGCTGCTGCTGAATTAGTCTGTTTCCCACTGAGGTCTGCAGACAGTATGAAGCAGAAATACTGTGACCCAACATTACCTGTGCGGTTCGCAGCAGCTCGGTTGCTCTCCCCCGCACCTCCTGCAGCGGACACGACAGGGACAACCTAAACAAGTGTAGGAGTGTTTGCTTGCCCAGCCGTGCCGAACCGGGTCGGTCCGGTGCCAAACACGCCAGAACCCCTTGGCTGAAGTCCTCCAGAGCCGCCGCTCGCTCCTCTTCGTCCCTGCTGCACAGCCGTGCTAAGCTTTTGACAGTCGGGCCAACATCGGACTCTGACTCGTACCGGTAGCGATGCGAGCCTCCAGAACCGGACCCTGGTCCCGGTGTGTTTTCTCCGTTAGCCTGGCAGGTAAAACCTGCCTCGGGATTACTGGCCATCTCTTGTTTTGGTCACCTCGGAGTGACTCGGTTGAGCTACCTAACGTCCCTGCTAGCTAGCTCAAGTATTAATCGTTAACGTTAGCTCGGTGGTTACGTTCCCTAACTGCCGGTTACCGGAGGTGTCCGTTGTCTGCCTTATTAGTTCACTGCGCAATCATCTGTTCCACCAATCATTAACGCCGACGGACCTCCTTCACGGCTCCCTCATACCCGGCTACCTGACCCTGAAGACGGTCAGCCAGTTAGCTAGCTCGCTAAGCTAGCCTAGCTGCTGTTAGCAGATGCTGCAAACTGTTCAAACAACGAACGACGGCTCGGTAATAAAAACGCAGCGGGCCAGTGGTTTGTGTTGGACCGGACTCACAGACCAGAGCCAAAACGAGACACCAAGAAACATTTGGGGGTTTCACTCGCTGGTTTCGTTCAGCTGTCCTGAGTTTCAGAGCGTTTTCCTGTTATGCAACGTCACTGTGACGTCAGCGAAACTTTTCACTAATGAGTGCACCTCAGGGTCCCCAGGGTGCATTATGCACATGTGCACATGTTTCTATTTCTGCACCTGACTGTTTTAATGTGTTATTGTGAGGAGTGGGCTGGTTACTGGCATACATTATTATCATTTGTTGCTGATTGGGGCCGCTCTGTTAAATTCAATCCTATGTTTATATACTATATACCTTATATACTGGTACTTTAATTCCTGTTTAGGTTTTGACTAATTTGGTGCAGCATATATCTGTGTTTATTTGTTACATTTAGTTTTACAGAAGGTAAGAAAGCATTGTTTAAGCCAAGCCACACAGTGAGGCACACAGCTTATCAATTAAATGCTGGTATCAGATCGGTATCAGCTGATACCCAAAGCCCAGGTATAACTATCACGACTGAAAAAGTCAGATCGGTGCTTTCCTACTCTGTTATGTGCTTCTGCATTTAAAAGACAAATGGTTAAATGTTACCACATGCTATGCTATACTGATAAAATAATAATAAAATATAAAACACTACATATACCTGTTTGTAGCTTTCTAAAAATACTAGTTTACATGACTGTATCATTAGTAGTATTGCCCATTATTTTATTTATTAATCAATTAATTATGCAGTCTGTAAAATCTCAACACTGCTGACAAGTGCTCGTCATACTTAGCAGAATTTAAGGCAATTTGCTCTGTCCTCCATTTTGTAATATGAAACCACAAAAAGCAGTGAATGTGCTGCTTACTTTACTTCCATGGCTGCACTCTAATGCAGGAGTAAACCTTTTCTTAACAGGGAACCCCACAAATCCACACCAGAGTATGGATCCTACCTTTATTTAGTTCACCATTTTGCTGGGATCACCTGTCAGGCCCTTGTGGTCCTCGGAGCCCACATTTTGGATAGGACCATAGGAATATTCAGTGTACTTTTTATACTTATTTCTATTTAAAGGGGACCTATTATGCGTTTGTGCTTTTTCCCTTTCTTTTAGTGTGATATCTATCTATCTATCTATCTATCCATCTATATATGTATTTTTGTGCATGTAAAAGTTCTGCAAAGTTACCAAAGAAAGTTACTCTCCCCCACAGCAACGTTACTCCTAAACTGCTTGAAACACTGTGCTTGAAGTCCCGCCTTTTCTTCTGTAACCTGGTGATGTCACCAAGTAACACATTTGCATGATACCTGCCTAGCGGTTAGTTTGGCATGCCCTCAAACAAAGCTAGTTAGAGTGGAGCTGAAGCAGAGTCTGAAGGGTTTAGTTTGGTTGACCAATCACAACAGAGGGGGCAGCTGATCGGTCAGTGCAGACTGGGCTTTTTGGGAGGGGCAGGGCAGGAGCTCAAACAGAGCGTTTCAGACAGAGGGTGAAAAAAAGGTGCTGCAGCACAGCCGGTATGAGACAAATAGTGTTCTTTTAACATTGCATGTATTGTAAGTATGCACCCAAAAATAAGCATGAAAGGTCCTCTTTAAGTAACTAAAACTGTGTAAAAGTAATAACTACTGCTTTGTGTCTGTGTGCATACAATAGTTTGACAATTTATAATAAGTACTTCCTGAATCACCTTTATTTAGGAAAATAAAAAAAACATCAATGGCGTACCCTTATTATCAGACATATATCTTATATTAATTTACCTGTATATATATTATGTACCATATATGATATTAGATAGGTTGTGGGGCTTAGAGAAAAAAGCTGAAGCTGAAGATATAAGAGGATAGAGAGGGAAATATACAAATAAGTGAGGATGATGTGCTGCTCTGTATGACATGACAAGACACAGACTCTGTGGGGTTTAGGGGAAGTTCAGCATTGTGGCAGCAACAAAGAAAAACCCTTCAGTGTACCGTCACCGTTTCCCTATGAGGGAAGACTTTTATTAACAAACACACAGGCTGGCTATGGAGGATGGCCTTCGGAGCACACACACAAAGGCGTGGTCCCCATGGCAACCGCCGCTTCGTGTCCCAGGAGACCCAAGGGTGGAAGAGGTAAGACCGAGAGAGGAGGGGGGTGCAGAGGTGGTCTGGGAGAGCTCAGGATACAAGCAGAGGTCAGGGTTCAAACACACACACACACACTCATGGGTTCCTCTTCAGTATCTTACAGGAAGTAAAAATTGTTTGTGTTTGTATGTGGTTGGGTGTGCAGATGTGTAGGAAAGAGTGGGATGTGAGTCCTCAGACAATTTTGTTCTCCAGCAAGGCGATCCTCTTCGACATACTGTCTAGTAAGAGTTTGTCAAGGATGGCAACAATGAAGACAAACAAGACAGAAAATATGACAGCATCATCATCAACATCACATTCTCCCACCACCAAGGATATATTTTTTTGTTAGTGCCTGTAGGGCGTCTTCTACTTTCTTTTGGAACTTTACAAGGGAGTCGCATTCGCAAGGATCCTCCTCTGTGGGAACAGAAAGCACAAGTTGTGAGTTATTGTACCAGTATGTATAGGGAAATGACCACATTTTTCAATGTTTGTATTAAAAGAGGATATATTATGCTCATTGTCAGGTGTATACTTGTATTTTGGTTTTCTTCTAGAAGATTATTACATGATTTAATGTTTTAAAAACACTTAATTTGTCTCATACTGGCTCCGCTGCAGCCTCTCTTTTCACTGTCACTGTCTGTCTGAGACACACTGTTTGAGCTCCTGCCCCCCCTCTGCTCTGATTGGTCAGCTGACCCACTCTGTTATAATTGGGTAATCAAATCAAACTCTTCAAACTCCACTCCAGCTCCGCTTTAACTAGCTTTGTTTGAGGGCAAACTAGATGCTGACCGGGTATTATGCAAACATGGGGTTTGTTAGTTTACAGACCTTTAATATGCACAAAAACTATATAATACACTAAAGGAAAGGGAAAAGCACAAAAGCATAATAGATCCTCTTTAATCATCATGTGTAACCTTGACAGATGTTAATCTGCAGCTTCTTGGCGATTTGGGTCATGGCCTTGAAGTCAGCGGTATAGAAGTAATGCTCTCCAGTTGGCTCAGAGGCAATCTCTTTCAGCTCATCCTCCACTGCGTTGCCCACTCCAACAGCGTACATCTTGAAACCTGTAACATAAACACACCTTCATCTGACTGGTAACAGCAGGATGGAGATTGTACCTACTTATACTACACCCATGTATTAAGAAGTAATCCATCCTCTCCCTCTCACCGTGCTCCTTGGCCTTCTTGGCAGCATCCCCAATGTAGTCCTGGCTGCGTCCATCAGTGAAGACGATGCCCACCTTGGTGACTCCAGGCCGGGCGCCCTGACCGGCGCTGAAGCTGTTGTCTGTCAGGTAGCGGAGAGCCTGGCCTGTCATTGTTCCTCTCTCCATGTAGGCCATCTTCTTCACAGCATCCTTCAGGTCTTTCTTGTTATTGTAGCGGCCCAGAGGGAACTCCTGTGGGAGAAGAGACGGAAACATAACATTGATATGGAAGAGGAGGAAGAAACTGATTATTAAGTAATGCTAAAACACCAAACACAGACACGTGCCTGTCTGACTGAGCTGGAGTACTGAACCAGTCCGACATGAGCCTTGCTGTCAGAAACGTCCAGCTTGTCAACGATCTGGTTGATCCACTTCTTCACCAGCTCAAAGTTCTCGGGACGTACGCTCTTAGAGCCGTCGATCAGGAACACCACATCTGTCGCCGAGTTGCTGCAAGCTGGTGATGTCAGACACATGACAGGGCATGTTACTCTGGTAGTACGGTGACCACACTTGGATTAATACCTTCATACACACATACACACACTCACCACTGCAGCTGCGACCATTGTCCATGAGGGTAAAGCCATCTTTGCAGGCGCACTTGTATGATCCGGGGGAGCTGATGCATACCTGCTCACAGTCATGATCCCCGGTGGCACACAGGTCGGACACTGTGTGTGTGTGTGCATGCAGAATAAATGTTGAGTCACACACACACACACACACACACACACAGAGGGGGGTTGGGAGGTTGGGGTTAGGAGGAGAGAACGAAACTATGTCAGTTTGAAATCTAGCATTGATTTTTAATGATCCACTGTGACCTGCAGCCAACAGTTTTGAATATGTGTGGATAATGCATGCATCCAGTGGATCCTTAAAACAAACAGGTGGAAATTAGTATTGGAGTAGCCTCAAATATACAAGATCAATTTTTTTAAATGTGAGGCTCAGGCTCGTCCAATAACAGTCCAACACTGTGATCATGCAGCGCCGCCCCTGGATGAAACTTCTGCAGCGAGACTGGCTGCCGCAGAGTGAGTGGCAGGCAGCAGTCAACGCTGCCGCAGACAGGGAGAGCCAAGGGGCATCGCTAATTAGAGGTTTAATGATTGTCACTAATGGATGGGTAATTACAGAGAGATCAGTCTCGCCTCTCGGTTATGTGTGAGTTGACTGAAGAGCAGGAGCGAATTTCATTCCTAAAGGTTGTTTCTGCCCTCATGCCGTGATGCACTGGGAGTATTTAATGTGGTTGAACGTCTGAATGAAGATGCTGTAGTCTTGTTGAGGGAGGGAACAACATATAGGAATGAAAAGATGACAGTCCTGACACCTTACCCTCAGTATAGGGGGCAGCTCTCTCCACAGTGATGAAGGATATTGATGATGACCCACCCTGACAGTAATTCTTTTAAGACATCTTTGTCTATTTCCATCATTAAAGGTCTAATCCCTGTTTTCTGTACCCTCATCTTTTCTTCATCTCCTCCCACTTCCTCCTCCCATCTTACCACAGAAGGCCTCCTGGAACTTCTTGGTGAGCTTCTCGATGACGCTGTAGCTCTCTACGTAGTCTACGTGGTCGTCCAGAGGATCGCTGGCCATCTGCTTCAGGGTGCTCATGTCCACACGTCCTACGCCAATGGCAAAAATCTCAATACCAGCATCCCGTGCACGCTGAGCCACATCCTTCACGTTGTCCTGGGGACGCCCGTCTGTCACAATGATGGCAACCTGCAAAGGAAGAGGATTAAAAATGATCATAGTGATGGAATTTGATGTGTATAGTGTGAATGCCTATAAATGTGTGTCTGACCTTGCTGATATCAGGAGATTTGACGCGAGCGCCCTCAGCCTCGCTGAAGGCCACATTCAGGGCAAACTGGATGGACAGACCAGTCATTGTTCCAGTGGACAGGGGCTCGATCTTGGTCACAGCCTTAATCAGCCCGGCTTTGGTGCGGTGCGTCTTCAGAGACACCTACAGTTGCATAATAGCAAGGTCAGTAACGTTTAAATAGTTTGACAAATACATAAAAACTCTGCCCTGTGTCCCATACCTCATTCTTGACACGGCTTGCGTAGTTGACAACTCCCACGCGGGTGGCGTTGGGTCCGACATCCAGCCCCTCGATGACCTTAGCCAGGAAGACCTTGACCTGCTCAAACTCCGAAGGGCGAACGCTCCGGCTGCTGTCGATGATGAACACAATGTCTGTGGGACGGGTTTTGCACAAACCTGCCGCTACACATAAAGAGAGGAGGACAGAAAGGACATTATTATGTATTCATATTTTGATAGTGTCTATGACAAAGTGATGGATAAAGATGGATGGATGGATAAAGAAATTAAATTGATGAGGAAGGTAGAAAAGGGGGGAGGGTGGGAGGAGCATGGGGAGAACAGATGTATTGAGAGGAGAAGGAGGGTGGAGGGGATGAAGGATGGTGAGAAAGCGGGAGAGAAAAACAGGAGGCAACAGGGGTGGAAAGAGACGAGGGTGGAGGGAGAGATGGAGAGATGGAGAAAATATTGGCAAAGAAACAAGGACAAATGACAGAAAAAGGTAAGTCATCTGCTTTAAATATATTAAAACAACCTCTTTGATAATATTAATAAATTGTTATTATATTGACAGCTGAGCAAAATCAGGAAAAAGGTGAGAAGTGGTTGAAAGCTCAGAGAGAGTGGATCTTAAGTTGAGATTTTCATTGTACTGATGAAAACATTTTTGCTGAAAAAGCTTCAACTGTTCAGTTGCAAACACCCAGTGGATCTCTATCTTAAATGTGAAAGACATGAGAAAACAGTTTTTGTGACAGTGTGGTAATAATAATAATAATAATAATAATAACAAAACTGTGTGCATCGGGGAGGATGAATTGAACTTTCAGTGAGGGGCACTAAAATGAATTGCTAAAACTTCCAGCGTCTAACATCACTGATCTCCCTTCTCACCCTTCACCTCTCTCCCTCCCTTCAGTTTCTCCCACCAACTTCTACAACACACACACACAGCAGACCAACTGCCAACTGCATCCTGAAATCATCCAAACTGTGCACGTACACCATCCAGCCACCTCCAACAACACGCACACAAAAAAACACCGCTGTCTTTAACACTGGCTGACTAATCACTTCAAATCAATAAACGCCTAAAGAAAAATTGGAAATATATGGAAATCAACTGCGGAATTATATTCTTTTGCAATTATAAAGACCAACTGCATCGTAAAACAGGATGAAGCTTAATACGCACTTGACTTTTCCATTCCTCTCCTTTAATTTATACAACTCTACAGTGGAGCAGCTAGTTTACACACATCATACCGTCCCCGGGTCTTATCGAGACGACTGAACTCAGAATATTTTCTTTGGAGGAAAAGGAGCTAAAAACTAGTTGTCAGGCATCACACCATCACAGACTTCTTAGCTGGAGTTAGAATGAATTTCTAGGGTTAAAGGTCATCATTCTTACCCATGGCGGCGGCCGTGCGGACGTCCACGGTGGCCTGAGCCCCTATAAGGCCAAGCAGCAGCAGGAACAGCGGCGGGGTAGGCGTCATGGCAACAGCGACAAGAGGGGTGATGAGTCGGTCCTGGATCAAGGAGCCAGAAAGGAGACGGAGCAGGGCGAAGGGAGTTCCAGGCGAGGGGGACGGCCACAAAGTGAGACCGAGTGACTCTGAGCTGCAGGTTATCAATGCAAGTGCTTCACACACTCAGCCCACAGACACCCACTCACCCCACCTCCACCCCCCACCCCTCTCACCCCCCCTCTGGCTGAAGTGTGTGTGTAAATGTGTGTGTGTGGGTGAGAGAGGGAAATACCTGCTCTGGGAGGACCTAAAATGGTGGGCAAGGAAAGACAAACACACCTTGATATGGCTAGGATGGACAGGTATATGTGTGTGTGAGAGTAGTAAAATCTGTACAGTACGTGTGTGTGTGTGTGTGTGTGGCTGGGGGTACAGGAGCGGCTGGGGTTTGGTGCAGAGTGTGCGCCAACGCGGCCGCCCCAGGTTGGATTTGGCCAAAGCTCAAATAAACAGCAACATGAATTCCTCTTTTCTCCCCGTGTTCCCTCGTATAGCAAACACACATTTATGGTGCGGAAGTGAAGGAGAGCCGCCGTACACAGACCACAGTGTTCCTGCTGCTCCGCACGTTGGGAGGTGTGTGTGTGTGTGTGTGTGTGTGTGTGTGTGTGTGTGTGTGTGTGTGTGTGTGTGTGTCATTTTTGCATAAGCATGCATTTCTGTATAACTTGTATACAAGCCAATTCGTGGATTCATGGAAGTTCAGCTCAGTTCAGCTCCTGGATTATACAGAACATTGTGTTTTTCTACCACTTGGTCATTTTCTGTCGTCTATCTTTTCTCCCACCGTTCCTATTTTGCATTTTTGTAGATTTTAAGATAAATTAACTACAGAACAAATCGCAAGAAAACCCCATAAAATAGCAGGTAAAGATTCCTTGTTTGCAACCAGATCAAAAAAACTTCTTCCCACCTATTTCCCCATCACTCTCCTCTGCACTGTCAGGTAGGCGGCGGGCCCCGGCGGAGTAAACACAGTAGGAAAACACACTTTCATCAATACTCACACACACATCTTCAATCTCTCTATAGACTCCACATACACACTAAACAGAGACCCCTCTTTTTCCTCCGACATCCCGCTCCACCCGACCCAACCCTGCATTCCTCTGTACCTCCCCATCCTCCTCCTCCACCTCACACACACCTCCACACACACAACTTGAACAAGCCGCAATTGAGGGGGTAAGTCTGGGAGGGGAAGAGGAGCTGGGGCTCAGGGTGTACAGTAACTAGCCAGACAGATTTCCTACTGAACTGTACTGCTGTAAAATCAACATTGTGTGTGTCTGTGTGTGCGTGTGTGTTATGGTGGCGATTGGTTGGACATGAAAGATTGGAGATGTTATTCCTGGACAGCGTGTCATCTCTGGGAATGGGCTTTTTGGCTTATATGAGAAGACACAACACACATATTCCTACAAACACACATATATATATATATATACAGTAGATTTACACACACACACACACACAGGTTATGTAACCCCCGTCTGCTTGGCTGGCAGCACAAACACAAACATAAGCTGGATGAGCTTTACCTGCATCCATCAGTATTTGTGAACTATTTCACAGCGCCATGAAATTCCCGCATTTTTCATCCAGTGCTCACACATGTTCAGAGTTAGTAACACAGAGGTGGACTGTTGAGAACAAAGTGAAACGTGTCTAAACTGATCAAATAATCATACACCCCACTACAATAATACATGGTCCATTAAAACCAATTTTTTTCATTATCATGTTTCATTTAGTCTACCAAATGTCAGGAAAAAAATGGGAAAAATACTAAATTTCCAACATGACATCTTGAAATGTTTTGTTTTGCCTGACCAACAGTTCAAAATCCAAAGATATCAAAGATATTTACTTTACAATCATGTAAAACATACACTCACATTTGAGAAGCTTGAATTAAGAAATGTTTGGCATTTCTGACTTTTAATGGACGTTTGTGAAAAAGTCAGTCATCAAAAAATTAATCATCATCAATTTTCAAGCAAAAATACCCCAAATTTACTGGTTCCAGCTTCTCAAATGTGCTATTTTACTGTTTACTTTTCGTAACGATAAATTTAAATGAATGTTTATGGGTTTAGACTGACTTTAGAAAACAACTGAAGATCATCATCATGAGTTTTGGGAAATTACAACTGAATGTTTCTTCTGATATTTTATAGACAAAAGAATTCATTAATTAATCAAGAAAATAATTGGCATATTAAAGGTACAGTGTGTAGGATTTGACAGCATCTAGCGGTGTGGTGACAGAACTGAGAATTCCTCCGCTCGCTTCTCCCTTCCCAAGACGGCTTCAACGCGAGCCGGCAAGAGTAAAACCGTGGTAAAGGGGCTCACCTTGCTCACAGGTCATCCTTATCATAATAACGCTACTTTGAGGTTTCGCACTCTGCAGCTCATGTTAATGTAACGTAAAAATGTGCAAGTCTCTCTCTAGATCCAGTGTTTGGATTGTTCGTTCTGGGCTACAGTAGAAACATGGCGGATTCTATGAAGAGGACCTGCTCCCTATGTAGGACTCATTCTAAGCTGATGAAAATAAAATGATTCAGTTCAGTTTCAGGTGATTATACACTAATGAAAACATAGATATGAATATTATATTCCATTGCTGCTAATAGATCCCCCAAAATGCTGCACACTGTTCAAATTTACTGGTTCAAGCTTTTCATATGTTTTCTTTTTGTTTTATGTTTTGACTTATATTCTAAATTTAATTGTTTAGCATTGGATTTAGACTCTTCCCTTTTTTTTCCCCCTTTTCCCCCCCCCCCCCCCCCCCTTTTGTTTATTTTTTTTTCCCTGTGTTTGGTGTGTTTTTTTTTTTTTTTTTTTCTTTTCCCCTGCTCCTCCCCCCCCTCCCCCCCCCGCCCCCCCCCCCCCCGCCCCTACGGATAAGCGTTGCATGATGATGATGTGTTTACTGGTTGGAGAAACAAGCAATTTGAAAATCATAGCAATGAGTTCTGGGAAATTGTTTTTCTTTTTTTTTCCTTTTTCCTGGCATTTTATAGACAAAACTTTTAATCAATTAATCAAGAAAATAACTGTCATATTAATCAAAAAAAAAAAAAAAAGCATAATTGCAGCCCTAGAGTCATTGAATCTCAAAATAATTGTTTATTAATATCATTTTGTCACTCAGCACCCATTCAGTTGAGTGGCTTTTAAAAATCAGTTTAGCAAATTTGCCGTAACCTCGGTTATTTTCTGTTCCTCCTTTTTTCCTCATCCATTTCCTTTCTAGTAACATAAATCCAGTATAGATAGAAAGCATATTTGCTTTTTGCTGAAAAAGGAAATGTTCCTGTAAGTCCTCTTCCACTGCCAACAGCTAAACCACAGCGGGGAGCTCAGTTTAGACAATATTCATCACAATAGCACGGCCAGACCCAAAGAGTAAATGGAAACAAGTCTAAAACAAACACATCCCTCCATCCCAGTCACACTGAATGCCATTAGGCATTTTTATACAAGGCCACATTTAAATAACACATCTCTCTGTAAATGTATTTAATATCAGCGTGGTGAGGTGAGATATTTTATCTCTGTCAAATGTGGGCCTTCCACTGTTTGTCTTCTGCTTGTTTCCACAGTGTCTGAACAGGCATATCTATTCATCTCACCCGGTGAGTTGCTGTTTTCCCCGGCAGCCACTCTCCCTCGTGTCCCCAAAATCTCAAAACAAACTAAAAATCAACACCCTGACGCCACTCGAACCAGAGAACACTGGAGGATCTCCAAATCCGTGTTTCACCTTTGTTCCACAACCAACATTATTACTTTTAATTAGTTATATCAATAAACTTTATCCACTAATATAAATAAACTCCATATCAAAGTAGTGTGTGTGTGTGTGTGTGTGTGTGTGTGTGTGTGCATATAGTCAGTTTGGAAAGACTGCGATGACTTTGTGTTTGACCACATCCATAAATATTGAAACAAGTTCCCTTTCTTCAAATCTCAGAATACTGAGTAAATATTGACACGGTGGAATCGGGCGGATTGAAGCATCCCATACCTGCACTTACACACTCTCAAATGTGCACATACATGCATGCATGAACACACACACACACACACACACACACACACACACACACGCTCTCCAGCTGTGCTCTAAGCACTCTCTGTTCATACCAGGGAAGTCCTGGAAAAATTAATTACAAAGTTGAACCCACATGAAACCCCCTTCAGTCACACATGCAAAGAAACTGTGCATACTGATGCACACAGTGATCGGCTTCACCTATACTCAAATAAAAAAAATATCCAGAGTAGAAACGCTGAGTTTGAATCGAGCTCTCTCACTCTGGGGTTTCATTCCTGAAATGAATGTGTGTTTCTTTATGCAGGGGAGAGTTTGAGAAATGAAGTTTTTATGTGTGTGTTTACGCTGCACTTCTCCTGCCAACAGTAACAGCTCAGTGGCCAGTGAGCAGGAAGCGAGAGGTTCATTAAAAACCCAAATACAGCCGTTACATAACCATCAGTTCTGTTCATCCCAGAACCCCCTGTGCTACAAACACACTCCTCCCTCGTCCCCATCTTCGTCTCCCTCCCACGCCTGCTGGCAGAGCCCACCCATCATCCTCTTCTCCTCCCATAGCAACAGCTCATCTCAGCTCTCCTCCCTTGTTCCCAGACTGCCTCACTCCTCTGTCCCCCCCCCCCTCCTTTATCTGCTCCCCTGGCTCCTGCCACCTCCTCCTCGCTCATCAAACAGCTCCTTCTCTCCTTACTCCCACATCATCGTCATCCACTTGAAACTTTACACAGAGCAGGACGACAAACCAGGAATATTAACAAGTTAAATTGAGAAACTTTTTGTTTTACTTTCACTACTGAGAGCAAAAAATGACATGACGGTCCCGAACGTCTTTTCTAGTCTCAGGAAAAACGCCTTCAGCTCTTTCAGAGGTGGAGTTTCATGCAGGGATTTGGTTTCCACAAGCCCTTACGACTGACTCGCATACTAAGAATAAACAGAGCAGAAAGTGCAGTTAGTGTGCGAGCACAGCAGATGGCAACACAGATTAAGGATTTGGGCTGTATCAGTGATTCTCTGGGATACCTCTACCCAAGAAAGAGCTCTGTCCTGGTTCCCCTCCATCGGATTAGTGCCTGTCACACATCCCCCGATGGAGGGACGTCTGAGAAACTGACACGCTATTAAATAAACCCCAGTCTGCTGTCATTTCATAAGGGGACAGTGCCCTCTTGTGGTCTATAGTCAATTAAGCAGCATATCACAGAATCGAGGTTCCCAACCCCAGGTCCGTGGACTGTTACCAGGCTCTGGGACATTTGCTATGAGGCCAAAAGGCAACCATATGATAAAGCAAACAAAGCTGAAAATAAGGTTATTAAGGTTATTATTATAGCCTATACATGAATTCCCCTTGGGTTTAATTTAATCCTTTCAACTCTTCAAAAGAAATGATTCACCAGTGCCTACATTGGTATCTTAAAATGCTTCATATCCCTAAAATCTGTATAATCCAAGCTAAAAGGTTATCTAAGTCAGAAAAAAATTATAAAAGTACTGAAATTGTGTCATAATTTTTCATACTTTTCAAAAACGGATGTTTTTATCATTAACTTATACCAAATAAACACACAAAACATTGATCTAAAAGATTTCTACATGCAGAAACATAAACAAAATACAATCACTGGCCACATAATTAGGTACACCTGTTCAATTGCTTGTGAACACAAAAAGCTAATCAGCCAATCACGTGGCCGCAACTCAGTTCTTTTAACCATGTAGACGTGGTCAAGACAACTTGCTGAAGTTCAAACCGAGCATCAGAATGGGGAAGAAGGGGGATTTAAGTGACTTTGAACATGTCATGGATTTCAGAAACTGCTGATCTACTGGGATCATTCATCTCTAGGGTTAACAGAGGACGGTCCGAAAAAGAGAAAAAAATCCAGTGAGCGGCAGTTGTGTAGACGAAAATGCCTTGTTGATGTGAGAGGTCAGAGGAGAACAGGCAGACTGGTTGGAGATGATAGAAAGGCACAGGCTCACCAAAACGGGACAACAGAAGTTTGGAAAAACGTTGCCTGGTCTGACGAGTCTCGATTTCAGATGACAGGGTCAGCATTTGGCGTAAACAACATGAAAGCTTGGATCCATCCTGCCTTTGTATGTATTTTCTTGGCACACTTTGATCCCCTTACTACCACTTGAGCATTGTTTAAATGCTGCAGCCTATCTGAGTATTGTTGCTGACCATGTCCATCCCTTTATGACCACAGTGTACCATCTCCTGATGGCTACTTCCAGCAGGATAAAATCACCATGTCACAGAGCTCATATCATTTAAAACTTGTTTCTTGAACATGAATGAGTTCACTGTACTCCAATGGCCTCCACAGTCACCAGATCTCAATCCAGTAGAGCACCTTTGGGATGTAGTGGAACAGGATATTCACATCATAGATGTGCAGCCGGCAAATCTGCAGCAGCTGCGTAATGCTGTCATATCAATATGGACCAAAATCTCTGAGGAATGTTTCCAACACCTTGTTGAACGTATGCCATGAAGAATTAAGGCAGTTCTGAAGACAAAAGGGGGTCCAACCTTTTACTAGCAAGGTGTACCTAATTATGTGGTCGTTGAGTGTATATCTTAACACTACCTAATTTAAATCAACTATGCACATTTTTTAGTTTTTGCTCATTTTTATGAGCAGATCAAGTGCAAAGGTGACACTTGTGTTATGTGTTGTGTTACATTATCTTCCACACATAATGTAACACAACGGCGTCATCACAAGCATCCAATGTGACGACGTAAAAGACTAAAACAAAAAGGCAAAAACAGTGAATGCTCGTGGAGGATCATGCATTTTCCACAGGGTCCGTTTTAAAAGGGTTAATAAAGTATTTATCTTTCTGTCCATTTGTGTGGCAACTCCTTAACTTTTTCCTCATAACTCACCGTCACACCCAACAACAACATACTGATTTCTAACTACTGCTGATCATAAACTCACAATGTAATGGTCCTTCAATGCCGACAGTTTCCAGTCGGCCACAACCTGTTCCTGAGAGATTCAGCTGTATTTTATTTTTATTTATTAATTAACCACACTGAAATTTGGACAATAAAGTTTTGTTTCCAGGTAACACTTTAAGTCCTCCTATTTTAGATATATATAGGATATATATATATATATATATATATATATATATATAAATGTTTCATAAATTGTTTTTAAACACACTGTAGTGTGGTTGTAGTTAGGGCAGGAAGATATGACCACACTCTATTATTGGCTTACCATATTATGATTGTGTTTATACACCAGCCTCTTATGGAGGAGTTGTAGTTGTTGACAAATGCATTAATTAACACTCATATCTAATTACAGCTACATTACAGTGTTGTTGCATGTTGATATGTATACAAATGCTAATTAGGGAGACTAAAAGTGCTGAAAGTTTCTGCTGAGTGAAATTTTAACACTTTTCTCTCTGTACTTTTGTAACTTTGTATCAAGGCTTATTTGTGTGTTGGGAATCAACACTGATATTTATGATTTGTGAACATGCATATACGGATGGGCATGTAGAGAACAATTACGTTTGATCATTAACCCACCTCCCACGCCCCGCTCTGGCCGGTCTGCAACAAAATTGTCTCAATAAAAACAATCCTTGGAGGAGTAATACGTTTGATTAGAATCGTAGCAATGCTAGTTAAATGTAAAAATGGATTAAAGGATTAATAGAACAAGGAGCATTTATTGCAGCCAACCTAAACGCTGCCCAACCAAGCCAGCTTATGTTACTGTTATCTCTACTGAGAACACCCTAATAGTACTACAAATGGAAAATACAAAAATACTCACACTTACACAGGATATATCAACACAGATACATTAAACACACTGTCTCACACAAGCATGCAGTCAGAAGTGTATGGGGGAGAAATCGCAGTGGAAGTGGCTGTGAATCTCTCGCGGGCTGTCGTACTCTATCTTTACACATGGGGGCACTGGAGAGCTGTTTGGGGAGGCAGGGCTGACCTGAGAAGACAGCAGGGTGGCAGCCTTGGTTGGAGTGATCTCTGCTCTGAGGCGAGAGGGCCGTAGGGTGGACACAGGAGGGAGGACGGTGGTGGTGATGCTGCTGCTGCTGCTGCTGCTGGTGGTGTGTGTATGGGCGTGTGATGAGCACTGGGAGTTTGCATGCGAGGGCCCGTGTTCCCCCCGCGGGAGGAATGACAGGGGAGGCAGGGTGGTGGAGGGCGGCGGCTGGTGATCACGAGCACCTCCCAAGCTGCCGGGGTAAGTTGGAGGGCACTGAGTACGCTGGTGGATGGCTGACTGACTGTACATGCTGCCCCACGGGTATGACTGGTACGCTGTGATCCCACCTGCAAGGACACACAACCCAAGATATGACAGTTGAGCTTTATTGGAAGTAATCTATCTCAAGTTCAGGAGCAGGACCACAACTCAAACATCCTACTTCCTGTCATATTTCTACAAATGCCCTCTTGCCCTACATGACTGTTTCTTCTCATTTTTCTGAAACCCACCATGACTCCTCCTTTTCTCTCTAATCGGTCCTCGAAGGCATCCACCATTGTGACTCTTCCCCAAAGCTTTCCCATCCTGCTCCACCTTTCTCATCTGCCTTATCTCATACATTTCATATTCAGTAATAGGGCTGCATGATTATGACCAAAATATAACCACGATTAATACTGAGAATATTGAGATTGTTATTTTTCACCACTATTCATTGATGTTACAGGACAAAACTTCCACATTTAAATCAAAGCAGCACTGTTTTTATTTCTATGTTATGCTATATTCCTGCTAATGTAAAAATCTTTGCATCAAAAAACAGGCGACTTTAATCACAGTGCATCTCCTAAATGAGATTTAAAGTAAGGTTCTTCTTCACTGAATTCAGTCCATGCATTTTCATTTCCGCTCTACAGTATATTACTCTACTCTAGACTGGCACAGCATTCAGAAATGTTTTTCACATACTGCTGCCGTAGTGTGCACGCTAGTGATGTGCTCTGGCGACTTCGGGTGAGCTTACTAGAAAATATTGCAGGTTTGAGCAGGTGGTGGCGTGACATTTTAACACATTCTGTGCCACCACCACATAATGCGTTGTCAAAAGGTCGTGGGTATTTCACATATTTTTGTGAGATCACATTTAGGAAGCACTTGATTTGATATGCAGTGTAATTTTTTATGAGCGGAGCACACATTTTAAACGTCACTATCGCTGACGATCATGTTCACTTAATTGTGGGAAGTAAACATTATTATCCAATTAACTGTGCAGCCAAATTCGATATCGATATTCGATCACTTAAGCTGGGACGACCTGGTGTGTGAGTGATTGAGACGCATACCACGTAACTGCAACTTTCCAGCTTTGATTTTGGCTGGGGAACTTTGTTGCATGTCTTCCCTCTCTCCTTCTGTCCTCACTTATTTACATGTCAGTTAATGGTGTGGTCTTTCATTGAGAACAGAAAAGCAGATTAGGCAGATTTTTTGGGGGGCATCCAGGGGTCCAGAAAAGTCTGGCTCATTTTCTGAACAATTTTTGGTGACTAGCAGTCCGGTCATTTCCAAGGCTTGGATGGGTATGACCTCTTTTCTTTTACACACGTCAATGTAAAAGATGCAAAAAACTACATCAGCAAATATCTGGTTCTTTGAAAATAAAGTGTGCCTAAACCCCTCAATTGGTGTGTTTTTGTGGCTCCACAAAAAAAATCAAATCTCATCTTAGTGCCTCACCATGATGACCGGCCGACTGCAGCAGGATCTGGCCTGTGCTCTGGGACTGGAAGTAAGCATGGCCTCTAGAGGAGTAGGTCACCATCCCAGAGGAGTTTCCTCCAGGGCCAAAGGTCAGGTAGGAGGTAGGGTTGGAATCTGGAGGGTTGGGGGTGAGGTAGGGGGAGGGGGTGAGGTAGGCCATGCGGGGCAGAGATGCTTGAGGTTGGTGCTGGGGCTGGCCTGTGGGGTAGGAGGTCTGGAGCTGGTAGGAGAGAGGGTTGTTCTGCTGGCCCGAGGTCAGGTAGTCGAGCTTCTCCCCAAAGTCGAATAAAGAACTGAGGACAAAACAAAGAAGGACGTCTATAAATATTTAGTGTGTTAATACAGAGATACCTTCATCATATTGAAGATATGCACAAATACTTCCATATATCTGTCCATCTTTACATCACTCTTTTCCAAAACTAGGGGGCAATTAGTTACATGAGGGAGTGTTTGTGAAAGGCTGCACTGCCAACAACTAGGGATGGGTCATGATTTTCAAATAGTCATTAAACTCTAAAAAAAAATCGAATGTGTGTGTTGTCTTTTCTTAAAAATATATATTTTCTTTTGTTTTTACCGTCACAAGTGCCACACGGCAGTTTCATGACTAGAATCGTCGGTAAAATGTGTGTGGTACGTTCAGTTTGGCTCTTTTCCGTCTGCGCCACGTCCCCCGTAGTTTCAGCTCAGAGATGTGTTCAAGTGAATCGTAAAACACACTTCATTCAAACTTCATTCAAACAAAATAAAACTCACCAAACCGTCTCAGTTAGTCTTTCACTGTTAACAATTTGAGTAATGTGAAAATGATCCCAGCTCTACTGGGCGTTAACTCTACAGCTGAGACAGCGATAAGCAGCCATTCTTTGTGAATTACACGTGACATGGCAGCCCGCCGCCGCCCACTGAGCTACAGATATTTTAGGTGTCCAGCGGCACTACAGGACTACAGTATTTTATGCAGTTGTCCTCTTATCACACTGTGAGCAACAAGCAGGCAAAAACCAATCTTGAGCCAGTGTTTTAATGCCCAAAGAAACCGTTCATTTCTTGCCAGCTTGGACAAAATTGTTTTAAAAATAGTTTCAACACATACTACATTAAAAAAAAAAAAATCAACAACATCCTTGTGTGTAGTAGACAGCAGCTACGTCAGTAAACAGTCCAGTCGAAGCACAGTATGTAAATTTCATGCTCAGTGCAACACACAAACGTGCAAACATGCTGACAATGAGAGCGCTAACATATTGAGGTTCCAAAGGTAATGTTTTCTGTATTCACCATCTTAGTTATTGGCGTAACGGCAGGACTGGAACAGTTATTGAGATTCTGTAGCTACGGTTATATTCGACTGGGGAGTGGGACAATTACCAACACTGAGCATTGCATCACTCGTTGCATGTATGAGAGAGTACAGCCCTAATATACAGCATGATATACTACACAAAAGTTGGTCTATCCAATGAGAATATATATATCTTAAAGGCATATGATCTTATCATATAATATATAATCATAATTGTATCATATATTATATATATATTGTATTCATATATTCGTATAGTGCCAGTGCAACATGACAATATGCACTGCCCTGCGTTACTTTAGTTTGGGTATTTAAATGTAGACCTATACTGTGGGTGATTATAAAATATGAAAGTAGCCTACACACCATTTTGAATTAGCCTATGTCTTTATATTTGTTTATTTTTTGCTTCCAAGTCCGTTTCACACTGGTGGGGTTGATGAAGTCACTGTCACAGCTCCCATTTCTTGAATTATGCGTGTCACAATTGGTTTGTGCAGGCTAGCTGTGCAGAGCACCTCATTGCCTCCAGTCAATTTGGCATTCACAAAAGCGCAGTCAAAAAGAGAGAAACTCAGTCACCATGCAGTTATGTCATAATGGGGGGCATGCGCAGAAAAAACGCAGCTAGAAAGAAATCACTTTCCCTGTTTACATGGTATAATTTTCTGTTGATCAATTTATGATAAAGTTAAACTACTGCTCTGAAACCGAGATTTAGCCTCTTTATTTTGACTGAGGTGTTTATATGGAGCATTTTTATTCTGTTTGAGATTTTAAACCGGTTATAAATGTGACTATTTGTTTTTGTCTGGCTATTTTCTTGTATTGGGAGATTTGTTTTGTGCTGTGAAGCATAACTGTCATCAAACCAACAAACATAAATTTAGCTGAGATGTCGCCCTGCATGAACTCTCTGAACTGACTCTCCTCTATTGCAGGCGCTGTCTGAGGCATCATTATATCAGTGTTTCACAGGATTGCTGTTCCTGTCTGCAGCCTCTGTCCTCCTGTCATCTCTAGTTCTCGTTGTCCCTGTTCAAATCATTGTCCTGTATTCATGTCACAGTCGGCTGTGAATCGAGCTGACCTGGTGTCAGTCTGCAGAGACTGGGTGTCACGATGGGCCAAGGCGGAGCCACCCTCCAGAGCATCCAGGAACAGAGGTGGGGTGTGAGCCAGGGTGTTAAGGAGAGGGGGAGTCGGGTTGGCGGTGTTGTAGGTCGTTGTGAAAAGGGGGAGACTGGCTCGCCGCAGGGGGGGAGGGGCTGCGCATGGGGCGGGGGGTGGTACTCTGCCAACCCCCCTGAGATGAAAGCTGGTGCTGGCCCACATCTCTCCCTCTGGATTGACCTTGGAGATAACAGAGGGATTAAACGCTGGTTTGGTTTATGGGGAATTTGACTATCACAGCATACACTCAATTTAAATCGAGCTCAACTCATTCATAGACTCTTGAAGCATCATTAGCTTCTAGTAAAAAAATACCTCAAAGGCTGATGGTTGGTCCGACTATAAGCTATAAGCCACTAATTTCACTATTAATAATAAACTGAGATCAGACTTCCCATTTTAAGTTTAATTGCGAAAAAACAGAGATGAGAAATATTTAAAGGACTCTGGTGGCAACCAACCAGCATGCCTAACACACAGTTGACAAGATTTTATTTTGTACTACTCTAAATGTAAAAATGTGATTTAATGAAACATAGTCTCCAAACAATGATTATTATACCTTTAGCTGTAGAGATGGTACCACTACTTGATCACATTTCACCATTTAGTAAATGCTGAATGCTTTGGTTAAGGCTGCATTCACACCAAATCAGGCATTGCGGTGATACAGCTCAAGGTGGTGCGGTGATAATTAACATGTTTTGTTCCCTCCTGGCTGCGTTGTACAGCTCTAGATCGTCTGTTACGTGATTGACCACTGCAGCGTGACATCAGATTGCACTTCTCCAAAAGCTGATTCTGTTTCAACTTTTTTCAGGGATCTTTTCAGCACCTCCTTCAGTCCCCACCACCACAAGTTAAATGCACTACCCACATTCAAATGAATGGGAGGACTGGTGTTTTCAACGGCTGCTCATAGTAATTTTAACTATGAGGTAGCCTTGCTGTGGTAGGGGATGTTACCAGTGTTACACACTGGTCATGCATACACTGATTACATCATGTACCCACTGCCACGCTGTTGTTTTTCTTTTTTTTCATAGAAATAAAACCCATTTTGTTTTTGCATATCAGTGGTGTGTTATCCATACATAGTCGGACTACAATGTGAAAGTGAAGTCTGAGTCTGCTATGTACGCAGTCTCAGCACACAGTAGCAGGAGTCCGATTTCACACACGGGACCAGCGAGAGCTGAGACAAGAAAACTGCAGACGATTTGGTGTCAAAGTGAAAAGCAAAAGCACCTATTTAGCAATACTTCAGATTTAATCCCAATGCTATAAGGGAATCATAACATTAATGAGGTAATCCATGAGGACGGCAGGGCGGTCACAGCCAGTGTGCACAGTGGAGCAGCACAGGGTGGAAACCTGCAGCCCCGCAGCAAAAGCTGGACCGAAGAGGCCAAACACAGCCACCCGACGGTGATGATCAAAGTAAGTGCTCTACACAAACTGACCGTCATCATTTCTTGTAAAATGTCCAGTGTAATCTCTAACACTGACGTTGTCACAAGTTAATTAAGTGGGAAAATTTCCTGTCACATCCCTATTTTGAGCACAAAATTAACTTATTTGTCCAAAAATTTTTCAAACAGTGTGGCTGATCAACATAGTCAGGATATGACTTCTTTTGAACTTACAAACTTCTTTTGAATAGTAATTATGGAGCACAGTAACCTAATAATGAGCAGTATGTTTTGAATAATTGTGTATATGCACGTGGATTTGAACACCTGGGCTGTTGAGACTCGCCAACAGGCTGCTGTGGGAGGGTGGAGTCTGGTTGGTCAAGGTGGGGCAAGAAGGCACTGCAGGGGCAAGCTGGGGCAGTTTGGTGGTAAAGTGACTAGAAAAACAGGGAGCTCCCTTACTGAAAAAGAAAAAACAAGTCATACATCAAATTACACTTCAATAGAAGTAATTCGCACCATGTGAGGACAAAAAAGTCACTACAAACACAGAGCGATAACAGTGTAATACCTGCTGGATGCCAGTGTGGGCAGGGTGGGATTGATTTGGTGATGTATGGGGCTGCTGCTGCTGCATCCAGCTCTACTCTGTCTGTGTTCAACCCTTGCTGTGATGGAGCGCTCCACTTTCCTCCACTTAGCCCTGCGGTTCTGAAACCAGACCTGGTTCATATGATCACGCAGAGGGAGACAATAAAACGGACATCAGGAAAAATGACTGAGAATGGTGGTGAGAAAATAGAAAGCAACGGGATGAGAGGGAGGGTGAAAGAAGGGAGTCGACGCTGAGACAGAGAGGGAAAACAAAATTATTGTTTCTTCTAGGAGATACAGCACCAGATAAGTAATGTGCTGTGAAGGAGTCAGGGAGATTTCTAACCATAATTCTTTGAGGTGTGACACCAACTGAAGCAGCGATGACTTTCCTTTTCTCCGCGTCAGGATAGTGGTCCTCCTGGAACAAGGCCTCTAAATGCTCTAACTGATCTGCACACATATGCACATAAACACACACCGAATGGAGGTCAACTATCTGCCTTATTAAATCTGAACACACCTAGACAAACTGACAGTTTGGTTACCACTACTGTAGAGAGTCCGTGTTTTCTTCTTCGGTGCAGGCGGAAGCAGGCAGCTATCCCCCGTCTCTAATCCCGGCAGCAGAGGGAATCTCAGGGCCCGGCCTCGACCCCTGTTGCTGTAACGGATGGAGCGTCGGGTGGAGTAGACCTGGGTTATCTCCATCTGCAAAGAACCAGACAAACATTACTCATCTCAGTCAAATTTTTCAGTTAAATATTGTCTGATTTACCATGTATAGCCTTTAAAATTATTATTTTTGTCAAATATCAATAATCACATTTCTTTAAAGCTGAACACAAGTTCGGAGAATGTCAAAAATGAAGGTGAGGACAAAAAGCCAGTTGGGATGTCTGTCTGCCAAAACACTGCTGAGGTGCACTGAAAAGTGCACAGTTGAACGTTTGAGCCCACAGAAAGCAATGCAACAATGATTTTCTGGAAATAAAACTTGCTTCACAACTTCAAAGAACAAGTAATTCATTTCCATTTTTGTCTATGTAACGCTCACATGTGACACTGACATATCTATACAGGTTTAGGGCTGTCAGACTTAACGCAATCATCGCATGTTAATGCAGATTTGTTTTAACACCACTAATTTCTTTAACGCAGCAATGCTTATTTGCGCTCCACCTTAAACGCTAAACTACTTGACTTCTGACTTCAAGATATGTGAATGTAAATGGGTTCCCACGAGTCTCCTCTTTACAGACATGCCCACTTCATGATAATCGCATGCAGTTTGGGGCAAGTCATAGTCAAGTCAGCACACTGAATGCTGACTGTCGTGCTTCAGTTTGCCATGTTATGATTTGAGCATATTTTTTTATGCTAAATGCAGTACCTGTGAGGGTTTCTGGTGAATAGTTGTCATTGTTTTGTGTTGTTAATTGATTTCCAGTAAAAATATATACATACTACATATATATACATACTACATATTTCAAGTTTGATTTTTCACTGTTGATGAGAAAAGTACTTTTTTTCTTCCTATTAGTACTTATCAATCTTTAGTTCTTATCTTTTTTTTAAAAAACTTTTTTCTCTATACACTTGTGTTATGTTAATTTGTGTTGTGTTTTGTACTTTTTGTAAATACTGAGCATCTCTGGCACAACAATTTCCTTTGGGATGAATAAAGTTCTATCTTATCTTATCTTATCTCTTATCTTATCTTATACATTTGCATAAAGCTGCATATTTGTCCACTTCCATTTTGATAAGAGTATTAAATACTTGACAGATCTCCCTTTAACATACATTTTGAACAGATAAAAAATGTGATTAATTGTGATTAATTATGGACAGTCATGCAATTAATTGCGATTAAATATTTTAATTGATTGCCAGCTCTACTCTATACTCTAGGGACGGAGTAATGATTATTTTCTTAATTAAAGGATTAAAGTCCTAAAATCCAAAAGATTTACCATAATCTCAGAAAAACAGAAAATCTTCAAGTTGGGACCATTGGAGGTTTGCTTAAAAAAAAATATTAATTTCCTGTCAATCATCAATCAGCTAATAGTTTGAGCTTGACTATATTCGCATTTTTCTTGTGCGTGCTCTGTATTAGTTGTAAGACACCACCACATATCCAACATAAAGCACTCTCAGACCAAGCAGTGATTTTAAGGTTTAAGTTTGCTTTGGTTGCATTTTGCATTTGTGAATTTCTCCACTGTGGGACCAATAAAGGAATATCTTATCTTATCTTATTTTATAAAGAATAAAGTTTAGGCTTGAAATCGGGAAATGAAAAGTCTATCTATAATTATCTATGATTCTAAGTGGTGAGCAAAGCCTTCCTATAAATATAGGTTACTTCATGGTGTAGTTGCAGTCATACTGGCAAATAATGATAAAATATAAGAAATTTTCTTTGCATATTTTCACACTTAAATGAAAAGATTTGACACAATTTGAAATGATCACATTCTGCATGTGCTTGTTCAAATGCTTCAATGAAGCTCTTTCGCCCACTTATCTCACACTACACCACACACTGAGTCAAATATTAAAACCAGGATGGTATTTTCACAGCTGCATCATTAATATTGCAGAAGGTTGTAGGTGTGCATCATTCCACACATATTACACTGTAATTATACATGACAAAAGAGTTATTATTAGAAGCCTGGAGATCTTCATTAGAGCATGCATGCACGTGTCTGTTGGGCTGAAGGGGTTAAACCTCTGCAGCCAAACACACAGGAGTTTATTTTAAAGTCTTGCAAACATCCCAAAGTTTCCAAAGATCTCCAATCTGTCAGGCTGCATTAGGGGGAAATGTGTCTAAAATGAAGCGGCAGACATGAGTAATTGACTGGTGCAGCCATACAAAACATGGATGATTTCAGTTAGAATATTTTAACATTATAATATAACCATCCTGTGGGTTAAATGAAGAGCTGCACCTGTGATACATAGAGTCAGTGGCACTAGCTGATCCAATACTATTCTGACATACAGTAAAGTCTACTTTTACGATGCTGATAATGATCAGTGTTTTAACACTGTCATAGAGTTGTTAATTCAATCACGTTTTAGCAGTGAGGTCATAGTTAGTGGTGGTGTTGTACGGGACTGCATTATATTCACAGCCGTTTCTAATATCCACACCCCTCTTGTATGTAAATAAGGAGGACAAAACATTTCAAAATATGTCTCAATATGTAGTGCAGCCTAACAACCGCTTTAATTATGACGTCAATAATAAACATATCATTTAATTTATACATGTCCAACAATATCACCACAAACTGGACTTTATAAACTACGTAAATGTAGAATTTATTTTTTATTGAATTGTTTATTGTATACTGAATTGTTGAATTGCAGTTGATTGTGCAGGTGTATCTAAAAAAAGAGGCAACTGCTGGTATAATATACTGTAGCTTATACAATGTCACACAGTCATAATAATTTGGGGGCGGCAGTAGCTCAGTCTGTAGGGAGTTGGCTTGGGAACCAGAGGGTCACCGGTTCAAGTCCCGCCATGGACCAAGAACTGGTAGCTGGAGAGGTGCCAGTTTACCTCTTGGGCACTGCCGAGGTGCCCCTGAGCAAGGCACCAAACCCCCAACTGCTGGGGGCGCTTGTCAGGAGCAGCCCCCTCACTCTGACATCTCTCCATTGTTGCATGTTTGTGCATGTGTGTGTTCGGGTCTGCATGTACCGTGTATAAGTTAACAACAGAGTGAAAAAATTGAATTTCCCCTCGTGGGACTAATAAAGGACTATCTTCTTCTTCTTCTTAAAACAGTAAAGCCATGTAAAGGGGGACTCAACTGACCTGGGAAGTACTGCATGTAAAAATAAATAAAAAGTAACACAAAGCCTTTTGCAGGTCTGCAGAGGGCTGCACGAAATCTGATAAGAAGTGAGTTTACCTCTGACTTCTGCATCTCAGCTTGAGGCTAGTGGCTCAAGGTTTACTGTAGCATGAACAACTGGATCTCTCGCAGTAAAATTGCATTTTGGGTAATTTAGGCACCAGATTTTGACAAGGAAAAAAGAAAGTGTTGAATGGAAAAGAAGATATCTGGTCTTGCTACATCAATTAGTCTGACAATGTCATAGGAATGTTAAATCAGATTAGTGGAGTAGTCTTAGGGAAATAATGGGGAATAGTGTGTGTTGTGCAGCACTATGGGCATTTTTGGCTCATTTAACAAGTTTAGCAAGGTTGAGTTTTGTTTTTTGAATTTTGGAAGATCAACCTCAGCTCCAGTGAGTAAATAATAAACTGTGGAGCAAAAATGTCCCCACTGAAAACCATTATAGCCACAGTTTTTCTAATACTATGGCCATTAGTATTATGGTAATTGTAATTTTCTCCACTGTGGGACAAATAAAGGAATATCTTATCTTATCTTATCTCTATTACAGTATAAATTCATGCATTCTATTATATGAGACTTTCAAAGTAGAGCCCTGGCTTCAATATTCTAGTATTTACTATTTTTCACCAGATTGAGCCATATTATCGTGCAAATATATGCTTATTTCCTGGTTTCCACTAGGGACAATGCTGCTGTATTACAGAGCACTGCAGTGTTTGATGCAATGCACCAAACTCAATGTTGTTATTAATCACTGACATAACCTCGGACAGTGAAAAAGTAGCATTTAATATACAGATAATAATAAAATGTGTGTGTTTTATGTTGGGTTTTTTCATAACAAATAAATCATAAATCTCATAAATCTGGAAACCGATGGATTGTCTACTCCGGGTAGGGAATGAGTCTTTACCCCAAGTGAAGGAGTTCAAGGACCTCGGGGTCTTGTTCATGAGTGAGGGAACAATGGAACTTAAGATTGACCGGAGAATCGGAGCAGCAACGACGATATTGCATTCGCTTTACCGCACCGTTATGACAAAAGAGAGCTGAGCCGAAAGGACAGGGAGGTGTTCCAGACATGACCAGCTGGGACGAGACCCCAGACTAGGTGGAGAGATTATACCTCCACACTGGTCTGGGAACGCCATTTTAAGCCAAGCCATGATATTTCTTTACTAAACCTAAACCAATGGTTTTGTTGCCTGCATTACCTAAGCAGTGTTGTGGGTTTTTTTTTTTCAATTTAAAACTGTGTCCATAATTCACAACAAAACACGTTTCCTTCCAAACATAATAGACAATGCAGTTTAGTTGCTTGAGAAGGTAATTTTGTGGGAGACATGATTGAACAACGAATTCTGAAAATGAATGAATATTTGGTAGTTATGATCAGGCCTGATGTAGGTTAAAAGATTTTTATAGCAGCTTTCGGACGCAGACGTTTGCCCTCCAGAAATAAGGAAATACCTTCAGGTACAATGTTGTTTGCAGTGTTGACAGGTCATCCGGTGCGATGAAGTGAGCAGGTGATTGATAAACAGTAACTGCATGTTCTCACCTCGAGGGGCTGAGGGCCCTGCTGGGGGAGGCTGTGAGGCCGGAGGGGGCTGTGAGGCCTTTTAGTCCCGTGAGGAGGCTGAGGAGGTGCAGTCTGGACCGGGACTGGAGGCTGTGAGGAGTACAGCAGGGGAAGAGGAACTGGAGGGCAATACAGCCCTGTCCCCCCACATCCCAGGTAGACCGGATCAGACAGGTCGCAGCTGTTCATCAGTCCAATGGGAGGCGCCGACAAAGCCGAGCTCTCCTCTGAGCTCATCGCTGACACCTCCTGTACCTGACTCTCCTGTTCCTCCTCAAATCGCTCACTAACATCTTTTAAACCTCTCCTGCTTCTTACTCGCTCACTCTGCTTCTTACCTCGCCTCTTCCTACTCTTTTTCTTCTCGTCTCTCTCTTCTACACTTTTTATTTCTTTGTCTTCTTGCTTATCAGCGATTATGTCCTTACTGTACTCATCCATCACCTCCTGTGCCTCCTCCGATCCCAACCTACTCTCTGGCTTCTTCTGCTCCTCCACTTCTCCCTCTGCTGCCTTCACTTCATTTTCTGACACATCTTTCTTTTCTTTCTCCTCCTCCCACTCTTTGTCTTCTCGGACTGTATCCTCTCCTGCCTCTTCATCCTCCCTCTGATTAAATATTTCCTCCTCTGCTTCCGTCCTCCTCCTCGCTTGGTCGTCCTTTGTATCCAAATCCTCCAGTTCCTCACACAGAAGGCTTGGACAGTCTGCAACAAAGTGAAGTGAGAGGTTTTTTTTTATTTTTGTCCAGGTTTTGTAAAGCCTGGACCATTTTCATTCAAACAACATGGGGTCAGTTATCTGTACTTTGTCTCTAAAACACCTATTAGTCAAAACCAAACCTGGAGAAACTCCATCATGATCTTGTTACCTGCAGAATGCTGCAGCCAGAAAAAAGCACATTACACCTTTCCTTAACTCCTAGCCATTCTGCCAGGGGTTAAGGACAGGTGTAACTCTTGTGGGGAACAGGGGATGTTTAGGGGTAGGTAAAAAAAGTCAGCAGTAGTACAAAGAAGGAGTGTACATCATCTGAAATATGGGAATCTGAAGATTAATTTGAAATGCAGCACTGCACACTCAGCACTGTGTGTCACATTGTTCTGGTCATTAATAAGAAATACAAATTATTAATAAATGAATGAATCAATTAAAATAAACTGTAAACGTGTATGAGCATAGAACATGATGATCGAAGTATATGATGGTCACCCCCTTGCTCTTTTACATCACATATGTTGTTGCAGCAATGTTTGGGTTGATGCCATTTGTTGCACTGATTTGGTGCTAAATTTAACCACTTTTTACCATTCAAGAATTTAGAAAAAAAAATATCAATAATCCCTCCGAAATACCACATTAAGACCTAGGAACACGATAGAAAAAGCCATGCTGTGGTTTGGTTTTAATACCTTTTGACATTTTGAGATTTCTGCAAGAATTGCATTTTTCAGTGATTGGATGGCGAGCACTTCTGCTCAGAAATATTCTAATACACCATTTTAGTATTGGCAAAAATAACACATTTACTGCATTCAAGAGACTGCATGTGATATAAAGTGGGCATATCTGTAGAGGGGAGACACGTGGGTACCCAAAGAACCCATTCATATTCACATATCTTGAGGTCACAGATCAAGGGACCCCTTTGAAAATCTAGCTTGAAAACTCTGCCCGCAACAACCTCTGACAGAATAGCAGCCAGCTTGCCGTCAGTGTTGAGAGATATCATCAAATTAGCTTCCAGCACTAGACTTTAAGGGTCCTTGATCTGGCTTGGCTTTGCCCCACCATAAGTTAGATGCACTTAAAAGATATGAACCACTCATCTGCCTCCTGTATTCTTGCTGTACCAATTCTCAATTCATTAGTTTTTATGCTGCCAGTTGCAGGTACAGGCTCCCTGAGGACTCCAATTACTTTTAAAGGAATCCTTAAAACACTATGTATTTCTGTTGCCTTTTCAATGAAGTGTATAAAAACCTTTCTAATAGAATTATTCATGTGTCTTCCGTGCTTTTTGTGAACACATACTATCAATAATATTACCATTTTTACATCTGAATTAACATTTGACCATTTAAAGCAGGGTTAGTCTTCAGAATGTGCATAAAATATTGTGAAAATCAAAACAAAATGGATTATTCAATTTTATTTTCAATTGTGACATAAATGTTGCATCTAAAAATGCTAAATTAAAAGAAGAGTGTAACATTTCAGGGGATTGATTAGCAAAAATGAACTATAATATAACTATGTTTTCATTAGTGTAGAATCACCTGAAACTACAAATTGTTGTGTTTTTGTTAGCTTTGAATGAGCCGTTCACATCTACACAGGAAGCAGGCATGGCTGTATAAAGAGAACTGGACACAGCGTTGGAGGCGGGACCCTGTTCATTCCTATGACAGTTGCTCAGTGGTGCACGAAGTCAAAATGACTCCACTTCTGTCTGAAAAAGTACACGGACCTTCTGGGGTGTTCCGGGTCTTATTGGGCCCTACTGTGCATGTCCGATATGCGCCGTAGCGTCCGCTCGGCCACGACTCCGTCATGGGGTCGCAACATCTCAGTTTGCACTGACGTCACGGTCTGGGTCTCCATACACATAAACAAAGAAAGAAAATAACTCTGGACTCGGCTATTAGTGCATTTTACAACTTTTGGGACCTAATGATTTAAATCAGGGCTATTTGAGTGTTTGTACTGGGGAAGTTACAGGTATCTCAATGTAAATCTATGGGAAAAAGTCTTTTAGGGCCCAATGATGTCACGCGACAGACACTGAAGATGCAGCACCATCGTTTAGGCACTATGAACACTGGGATCAACGATCAGATCCTCTCCATGGATGGCCCAGAACAGACAAACCAAACTCTGGCTTTAGAGAGAGACTTTCACGTTTTTACATTACCTGAAGGCCATTGTAGTTCTCCAACACACTGTGAAACTGCGGTAACGTGAGCTGGACAGAGCAAAACCATGGTACCACCAGCCGCCGTCCGACTTCTGTTGCCCCTAAGGTAGCATTATAATAGTAAGGACGGCCTCTGAGTGAGGCGAACGCCATTATCGTGGCTTTGCACTCAGCAGCTCATGTTATTGCAGTCTTGGAAAGGGAAGCGTGAGCAGAGGGCTGGTTGCAATCTGTCTCAACACCACTATCGATGTCTAGTTGTGTGGTTACACTGTGCCTTTAAGTTACAATATTCAAAATGCATTTTCATTTTCCAAATTTGAATTAACGTTTGCATATTGTCAACCATAAAGTGTTTGAAAATGATTTATGAAATGGCTTCTCCATATTCATTTTAATATTTCAGAGTATGGCCATGCTATGGTACAAATGAAAACTGCATTATTGAATTTAAAATCATTTGACTCAATTAATGCATATATGCATTTTAATTTAGTCCTCCAAAGGCTTCCATACATAAAGCTGTACTATACATGCTGATTATTTCACTTGAAAAAGTGCTACAGTGTAAGAAATGACTTGATCATGTTGGAGGAGTTATTTCCTTCATCTTTCCTGCAGTGACCTGCAGGTTGAGTAAAACCTGATAAACGTCGTCCTCACGAGGAGCTGCTGCCTGCAGTGACTTAATTAGTGTCCCAGCTGTGCGGCGCCTCGTGCCACCTCACCTGACCTCTAATTAACTCTGAGCAGCTAGCTGCAGCTAAGCTAGCTCACCTGTCCCCGTCTACAGACGGCGGGTCGTCGGTGTTAATAATAGCGAGTTTTACAGTCTTGAGTCGCCTCAGAGGAACCGAGCAGCACGGGGAGCTGCACCTCACAGTCAAGAGCTTCAAATACACCCAGAAAGTTTTTAAAGTCTCTCAGGAAATGACGCAGAAGTCGAGTAAAGAAAGTTTTTGACAGGTGAAAAGTGCTGAAGCGAGCCAATAAACCAATAAAACAATTAAATGTCAGCCTCCTTACCATAGTCTTCAGTTAAATCACAGTCTTCCTCCATTGCGACAGTCGAAACCAATAAACTTGCACTAATAATCAATTAAGCATCGCAGGGTCACGGAGCTCGTTGCTCTTGGACTGGAGGCTAATGAGGCTGATTGATTGATTAACCTCGCTTCATCAGTAGCGCTGTGACTGCGCGTGAAAGCTGAAACTGAAGCAGCCAATCAGAGACCAGAACAGCTCTGATCAATACCTCGTACAGACTGACAGGTGACTGTCACGTGATCTATTTTACCCTCAATTTACACCATTAAAGAAAAAAATGTTTTTATTGTTCCATATGACTCTGTTTTACTTAATCGATGTATTTGTTATTTTTGGCCAAATGTTCCTTAATATAAATCAACATTTTACTGAGCTGATTATCAATGTCAAACAATACATTTAATTTATAGCTAAATGGGCCAACAAAAAAGATGTCAAACATAAAATGCCATTGATTTATAAGGTTGTGATTTATTGTTTTTTTTTTCTTTTTTTTGAACATTGCATTTATAATGGTTTTGCATATCCTACATAACCGGCTAAACAAAGTAGACAATACATAACTCTATTAAACCAGGTAGACAAGAAGCTCATCCTAATCACCCTGGTGTGTTAATATAGGCTACACAAGTTATGTTACTTTCCATAAACTTGTAATATTTGTTTATGTATGTAATGTGTTGAAAAGCAAGAAGAACTTACAGTATGTAAAAAACGTACTCATCAGAGGTGCAACGACGTAGATTTACTCAAGCACTGTATTTAAGTACTAACTGGAGGTTGGCCACTTTACTTGATTATTTCCATTTTATAAAATTCTACTCCACTACAATTCAGAGGGATGTATTGCATTTGACTGCTAATTACTTTTCAGATTAAGATCTAAAAAAAACACATTTGATAAATTGAGCACATTAAAACACAATATTAAAGATCAAACTATGATAATGCTGATATTCTGGTTTACCTTAGTTTAATGGTTGTTTTGTTTTTGTCTATTTGCTTTTATTTATCTCTTACTATTGGTCAATCCTCACCTATTTTGTTTTATTCATGTATTTATTGTTACTTTATTATTATTTTTCTTTCTTATGTCTGGTGTTGCTTATTGTTGATTGTGTTGTGATGTTGCTTTGTGTTGTTGAAAAAAATAAATTCTTAACTTTAAATCATATAAAGATTAAATTAGTGGCTCTCAACGTGCTTTGTTGTGGGACCCGTTACAAAAAAAAAGCATTGTGTTGTGAGTAGTTAACAGATCCACTAAAGAAAGATTTCTTCCTTAAACTTAGATGGTTACAATTAAATTACAGTTCAAGCCCCAAAGAGGTAAAATGATCCATAAAAAGCAAAGACCGAAGAAATTATTATATATTAGTCAGGGAAATGTCTATGAAGGAGTAGTTTCAGTACTTTAAGTACATTTTGGAACATCCATCCATCCATTAGCTGTAACCGCTTATCCCATTCGGGGTCACGGGGGTGCTGGAGCTGATCCCAGCTGACATTGGGTGAAGGCGGGGTACACGTTGGACAAGTCTCCAGACTGTCACTGGGCTGACACACAGAGACAGACAGCCATTAACACTCATATTTACACCTACGGCCAATTTAGAGTCATCAATTAACCTGCATGTCTTTGGATTGTGGGAGAAAGCCAGACAACCCGGAGAAAACACGTTGACTTGGAGAACATGCAAACTCTACACAGAAGGACCGCAAGCCAAGTTTGAAGCCTCTGTGAGGCGACACTGCCAAACACTGCACCACCGTACAACCTCATTCTGGACCATAATGGTACATAATGGAACAGTTTCACATTGAGGTATTGGTGCTTTCACTCAAGTAAAAGATGAACTATAAATGATCTGAATACGTCCTTCTTCCTACTGATATACATAGTACATGTGCTACTCTCTTCATTGCTTCAATGGTATTTCTATAATATGCGGTAGTGGTAATAGTTCCTGTTGGGACTTGTATGTAGTATCTCAGTGAAACTGACTCTTATTTTCACAGTTATTTTTTTGTAAGATTGGGTTGCCATAAAAAATGAAAATCCATGAAGCCTGTAATTAAAACTAATCACACCACTGTGAATCATATCACCATAAAATTATACCGTAGGTTAATGAAAGACCTTAAACACATTATAATGTGTTTGGGGTTTTTAGTGCAGGTTCACTCAGCTGTTAAACACATTTTTTTCAGATATTTTATTTAGACATTTATGCATCCTTAAATCTCAAAACACCAGAAAACTAAAACAAAGGCTTTGTGGCTTAAGAAAACCAAGACTAGTGACCAGTTCAACAAGTCATTTTATTAAAAAAAAACTAATTCAAATAAAGGCCTTAAAAGGTGAAAATAGGCAGTCTGTCACAGACCGGCTCTGGAGCTGTGACAAAAACAGGAGACACAAGGGTATACTGAGCAAATACAGGGATTTATTAATCAGATTTATTAATCAGTTTGCCAAAAGTATGTCAAAGATTGTATGGGAGGAATCTGTAGAGTCAGAAGTGAAAAGAGTGGATGTGTGAAAATGTGCTGCATGGATGCTGTGCAGTAAAAATATGGAAGCAAGGACCAAAGGTATGATGTGGGGAGGCGTGTCCCCGGCGTGCCCCAGGTGTGTCCCATGCTGCTGATTAGTCTCATCAGGTCTGCAGCCCTGAAGAGAGAAAACAAACACAGCAGAGGAGCCGTCACAAGTCATTTACAAGAAAAATAAAGCAAAAGATTTAAGCGTTAAAGGAACAGTGAGGAGTATTTCATAGACTCGATTAGCAGAAATGAAATATAATATTCATAACTATGTTTTTATTAGCGTATCATCACCTAAAACTTTGTTTCAAAACACTTGTGAAACTGCACTATTATGAGCTGCAGAGTGTAATCTGCAACCACACCCACCACTAGCTGTCGCCAAATGCTACACACTGTCCCTTTAATATAAATGGAAAGTCTGGAGAACAACAACAAGCAGGAGTTTGTGGATCCAAAACATATTTTCTGTTTTCCTCTTTAGGTAATCATCTTGTGACCCCTCTGAGGTATCCTGGGAATCCTTGTGGGGGTCCAGTGCCCCTCATTGGGAACCAATACACAATACTTATCCTGATCCTGAGATTCTTTGTCCACAGAGGACCAGCTAAGTGTTTGTAACATTAAGTACACATATAACAGCTCTCTATCTATTATTCAGCTATTTCCATGTACATAGGCTCTATATAGCTCCCAAACCAAACAAAAAATACCATGTTTAAATTGGGTTAAAATCCGGTTTTCTTGCTTCAGTTGTTCCACTGTTACCCACCAGATGGGGTACTGACTGGACCCCGGGCACTTCAACCTTCCTCTGTCTACCCCAACTCCTCTGTCCTACCCCTCCCAAACAGAACAGGGCTCACATAAACACCCTCCTCATCCTCTGTGAGAGGCACATTTCCATATCAGCAGCAGCCGTCTACCCAAGGCCACAACAGCTTGTTGTCTTCTCTGCATCCTGTGAAAGGCCATCTGCAGACTCCCTGGTACTCCTCCACATCAGGTGACCTTGGTTTCATCTGGTTTGATGCAAAGAATATAAACTAAACTGAAGCCCCATTTAGAATAATTCCCTTTTCCTGTTTGCTCACAAATCCCCACAGAGAGTTTATCTAATCACTTCATAAGTACATTTTTATGCAATGACTTAAAAATAATAAGTTCTCCGGCTGCTCCTCCCATGAGGGCCTACTGAGTTCAGCAAGTGTAAATAGGCTGTTAAGAGGCTGGGATCACACCACACATACACACACATGTATATATACAGTAGCTCTGTCAGATGTAGTGTCAAGGCATGCAGTGTAATGTTACTGGGTCAGAAATGGCATGAAGGCCGAGCTAATACTGGTGTGTGATAACACCAGAGTGAGACTTCGTGTCTGCATGCGAGTTCTTTTGAATGCATGTTACTAAAATATATTCTGATCCTGCTTCCAAGACCAAGTTTTTTTTTCCACTTACATAGTGAGATTTAATCCTCCACCACAGCAAAGTGGAAACAAAGGAAATTTCATTTGTAATGCTCACAGCATTGAAAAATCCCATTTAAATAATTCAACAGTATACTGTGTCGCTCTAGCAACAGTGTCCTGGTTACGTTGGTTTAATCCTACGACCACAGTGACAACAGTTTTCACTGGAGCTACAGTACTTACTATCAAGAGACGTAATGTTAATAGCCTTTTCTCGGGATTAGCAAGAGTAACCACAACATTATACCTGGTAGTAATACTGTGAACACCATAATATGTATTAAAGTAGAAGCAGAAATGTTACAGAAAGGTATTAGGCAAATAAAATAAAATCATGCACAGCTACGTCCTTAACTTTTAAGTATAATGCATTTTGTTTTTAAAAACCCTAACCCTATTAGACCTACTGTATCTCAAACATACATTCAACATAACATTGCATTGTGGGATATGAGTAAACACAATCTGTGTGTATAGCAAAAAATAAACAGTTATAGTGTAAACATGGGGGTGTGCGGTGCTGATGTTAATTATTTACAGGTTTTCATGCATTCTTAAAATATGTAATGATGTTTTTCTAATATGGTCTGAAATCAGGCGGCTGTGGCTCAGAGGGGAGAGCAGGTCATCCACCAGTCGGAAGGTCGGTGGTTCGATCCCCGGCTGCTCTGTCCTTGAGCAAGACACTTCGCCCCAATTTGCTCCTGAAGGCTTAGCCATCGGTGTAATTAGATCCTGATGGGTAAAGCTGGCAACTTGCATGGCAGCCTCTGCCATCAGTGTATGAATGTGTGTGTGAATTTGTGAAGGCAACATTGATATCTGCCTGTTGCTCAGTGGTTTAGAAAGAAATGTGTATTTTTAAGTCAGTTAATCTGTGTAGCAATTTGACAAACTACAGCTTTAATTAGGGGCTGAAGTCAAAGTGATGGTGCTAAACTGAAATGTTACTCAAGTAGAATTTGGATTAGTTGTGTTGAAAACTCCAAGTTTAGTACATAAATCTCTTTTCTGAAAACTGCATAAGATAATAAACAGGCCGAAAGGGCACTCTGACAATATTTTGATTTTTTTTCATTCCTCTCCAACTCTCTGTTGCCCGCCGTCATAGCCAGATGCTTTACTTTAGAGAAAAGCCCTTTTCACCACAGTGTGAGTGACAAGAGCTTCCTAAAATGTAATATTCTTGTGATTTATGCAGTAATGCATTAAAGCTCTTCAGTCCATTCAACCATTATCTCTGCCTGCTTATCCTCCAGCAGGGACACAGGGGACCAGAGTCTGTCCCAGCTGACACAGAGCGAGAGGTGGGGTACACCCTGGACAAGTCATAATTATATTAATCAGCAAAGATAGATTACTTTGACCCCTGGAGGCTCCACAAATTCCCAGGTTCACTTCATGTTAATTGGTTTTGGTAATTTAATTAATGGTGCATTTTGTGAGGGAATTAGCAAAACTAAAGTACAATATCAACTGATGTAGGTCTGGTAACCTTTTATTCCTGCGTCAAAATCAGTTTTATTTCAGTTATATTGGGCTCACATGGTGCATTTTCCTAAATAAAGTTGGGTTTAATCAAATTACACAAACGGACCACCAGAAAATCTGGAACCAGGTCGTATTGCAACACGTCCTCATCCCAACACGTCCTCATCCCACACCAATGACGCCTTGGTGTCACTTTCAGTTTAGGCAACAAAACCACGATAGATAGATAAAGAAATGGTGGGCTTAAAACTATTATGTCTGTACAGTAAAAATGACACTGAACGTTGTAAACAGGGGACACAAAATCACCACAGGGTGATTTTAACGTGACCCATCCGACTCCCTGCCATCCGCTCGGTGTCTTTTTGCTCTTTACTACGTCACCACAGCACTTTCTCAGAGCATTTACTGCCGCAGATGGGTTTACACTGTAGTTAATGGAACGCCTGGTGAGTTTCGTACTGATGCCAAATTGTGCCTTGTGTGTTGATATCGAATGTCGAGGACCGTGACAAAGCGTCAGTGTACAGAATGGCACCCTAGGAATGACAACGGGCGGAGTGTATTTCCAGGACAGGGGTAGTGGTTAGTTTCTAGGTTTCTTTTAAATTATGAAGTTGCATTATCGTGTCTGATTTGTGCACTGTACTTAAAGGAATAGTTCGACATTTTACAAAATGCCAGGAGTCAGACAAAAAGATTCATGCCAGTTAGCTTAGCTTAGCATAAAGACTGGAAACAGGGGGAAACAGCTAGTCTGGCTCTTTCCAAAGGAAATCAAGTCCACCCACTAGCAGCTCATGTATTATTGAGAGCAGATTGGACACCAACAACTGAATGGAAAATTACAGATATTTTGATTTATCCACGTATACTGAAAAAAAGACAAGAGAGGACAGATGTACCCAACCAGGTTTTTTATTTGGAACAGAGTGGCAGATTAGTGACAGGGCGGTGGCGTGGAGGATCCGCCTCCTCTCGCTCACTCAGCCAATGACAGAAACTCAGCCTTAAAAAAATGCAAATGTATAAAAACAGGAATGGGAACAGCAAACATAGAGTAGTGTAGCCTCCTTTGGGCTTCACACACACACACACACACACACACACACACACACACACACACACACACACACACACACACACACACAATACATGCTATCTCTATCTCTCTCTCTCTCTCTCTCTCTCTCTCTCTCTCTCTCTCACACACACACACACACATGCACACGCACACACACACACACACTTGTCTTATTTGGCTACGCAGGCTTAGATGGGTACAAACACACACGTTTACACTTTGACAGTCACTTTAAAAAAGACAGTACGTGCTAAGATCATTCCTGCCTGTGAGAAAGTGGCGTGTTGTCTGTCCGTCCGTCTGTCCTGCGGCAGGGGAGACAGACAGGCAGACAGTCGGACAGTGAAAAGACACAGTCAGTGTGTGTGAAAGCCACTGTGAGGGACCAGCTGCCCCTCATTCAGCAGTGAACAGACAAAACACTCGCAGACACACACACACACACGTCGACAGGCTAGTCAGTGTACACAAGAGTCTGCTGTGAAATACCAAGGTGAAGCGCGCGCGCGCACACACACACACATACACACGGGTGGCGTTTAGATGAGGTGTAGACACACACACATATTGGCGAGGGGGCAGGCTACATACACACACACAGGAGTGGAAGAGGTGTGTTACCTGTCTGTGGAAGAGCGTGAGAACTGCTGGAGTAGGTAAACACACACTCGACCACAGTACATTCCAGCTTTAACTCACCCCTCTTTTCGTTCAAACACACAAACACACACACACACACACACACACACACACGCACACAAGCAACCACACACACCCAGACTAGTATAGTTTTGACTCCCATGCATTTTTGTTCTACAGTACTGAGTATAATAGAAGCTACTAGCCCAGTCGCACTGGTGTGGTTATTGTTACAATCTCTTAGATAGAAGCACAGCCCTCCTCCTCACGATCCCCCTCCCACACCGAACCCCCCCCCCCCCCCCCAGTTGTCCCCTCCCCAAAAAGAGTCCAACAGAGAGTTGACCCCATACACACTAACTCAGTTTCTTCTCATAACCACAGCTTTGATGAGAAAAGTTATGATTTTGACCGAGTTAACCCATGTGGGAGCAACTTCCCGAGCGGAATCAAACTTTTTCACTAAAGCCCCTCTCGCCTTCCCAGTGGCCCCTCCCATCCCCAAACACAGAGCCAATGGTGAAAGAAAAAGAAAGTGAGGCATGCTAAAGGTGCGTGGGTGGGTGTGGGTGGGGTTATCGGATGACATGATGACTAGTTGTGCTTTTACACAAACAGACCAAACGCTAAACCAACCGGCAACTGATCGATAACTAATCAATAACATATTGAAACCACCTGATCTCTCTCGTATCACAGTGATGACTATCAAGATGAATGAGGATGATGATGGGTTTGAAGGATATGTAAAGTCTGTGTGGTGTATTTAAATGCAGTTATATGTCTGCACGTGTGTGTGTGTGTGTGTGTGTGTGTGTGTGTGTGTGTGTGTGTGTGGCTGACGAGAGCACAGCTCATCTAAAGTGATGACAGACGTGATGAATAAAAACTCTTCATGATCATGCAGATGATTAGTGATGCCAGAAAGGATACGCTGATATTTACATATAAATTTTTTTTAACTGCTAAATACACATCCTCCTGTTTAAGTATTATTATTATTATTACGGTATTATTATTATTATTATTATTATTTTTCACCATCCAGCCCAAAACATTGATATATTATTGGTTATTATTACTATCCGTAACTAGTCTTTGTACAGCTTAGAAAGGAGCAGAATGGCTGCTTGAGTGAGCAAACCTCTATGCGACCAGCCGACGTTTCCACAGCGGCACCTCGACGTTGTGAAACACACCGAGGGCTGAGCGTTTTCTGGTTGGCCGAGCACAGAGAGAGAGGTCAGCGCCACCTTCAAGCAGATACGACTGTGTGTATGCATGTGCATGCGTGTAAGCGTGTGTTTATGTGGCGGTATGGCTGTGCATATGCGTCTTTGAGCACCAGAGGGATGGAAGGCACAAAAGAGACCTTTCCTCTCACCTTTGACCCTGGGCTCTGTGCGGCCAACCAGACGCTCTGTGTGTTTTCAGGGGTGGGGGTGAGGGGCCGAGTCGAGCCCATCGCTCTCTTTTTCTATTGTGTCTCGCTCAGCTCGCCTCGCCCCTCTCTTCTTTCTTTTCAGCCTTTTGCTCCATAAAAACAGAGGAGGAACTCTTTTTTTGTGCTGGGAAACACAGGTTAAGAGCTTGTGTTTTGTTTTGTTTTTTTTTTCTTACAAAATAATCATATCATTACATACAGAACAAGAGAATCTGTAGAATATTAATAACAACATTTACTTTAAAAACATCTCGTGTGTATGTGTTATTTTTTCAGAATATATTTGTATTTTTTTTTTCTCTTTTTTTTCGTCCTCTTTTTCATTTTCATTGAAAAGAAAAGTTCCAAGTCCGCAGAGAGAGAGGGAGGCGCTCTCGAGTGTTTCGGAGACGAGAGGAGAAAGGGATGAGGAGAGGCGAGCAGATGAGGAGGGAGGTGACGAAGAAGAAAAGGAGGAGGACGAGGGCTTAGAGTATCTTTCTCTCTTCTCTCTCTCTCTCTCTCGCTCTTTCTCTCTCCCTCGGTGTGCGGTGCGTCTCTCTGCCATACGAGTGTTATGCGTAAAACTCCTCCTGCTTGTCTGGTTTCTGGTAGGTGACGGTGGCCTGTTTGGGCTCCTCCAGCGTGTAGCTGCCTTCGTCCTTCTTCTTCATCCTGTACACCAGCAGCATCACCAGGAAGGCTGCAAACAAGGCTCCCACCACTCCTCCCACTATCACCGCTGCAGGAAGACAGAAAAACCAGGGTCTCAAAATCCTTCCAGAACATTACAGATCCTAAAAACACAATCTGAAGTACACTAAACAGCATTACTGTTACATGCTGCAGCAGACTACATCACTAGAAACACTCCTAGTCTAAAAGCAGACCGAAGCTACCACAGCATCACTATCACCTCACTGCTAAGTAAAGACTGATGAGCCTGAATGTGCCAACATACGTTCTGGGTTGCCAACAGCTTTGTGCTAAATTGCAGCCCTGCAGTGCTACATGGTAGTTTAGCCCGATGGGGCCGGTATAACCGATCCGTAGCAGCTGCATTTCACCCCCATCTCCTGCACACATCGCTAATGAACTCTTGCTGCGTGCGATAGATTAATGTGTGGTTATCAAATGGGAAGGAAAAAAAAACTTTCCCTTGTTAAACTAATTGGTATTTATGCCAAAACAGAGAACAAACCATTTATTTTCCAAAATGCTAGAGGAACACTTGGTTTCTATTCATTGTGTGGGAGGTGTTTGCTTTGTTTATTCCATTACTGCCAATATCAGAGAACACAGGCTGGGGTATTTAAAATAACATAACTTTTCTTTGTGCATTGTCACTGTAAGAGTGTTCGCCACTCCTGACTTTTCTTGATTTTCTTGTAATTAAATCTATTAAGATTTGGATTTAAAAAGTGTTTGGTCAGGAGCAATTCCTGGGCTCAAAAAGTCACAAAATCTCAAGAAGACTCCCAGGAACTCTCTTTTAAAATTATTATGGCTTATTGTAGAGCAGTCAAAGGTAACGCAATAATAACGCAAATTTATTTTGACGCCAGTAATTATTTAATGCATTTACGCAATCCATCTTTTGGAGGTTTTGTGGTGCTCAGTTTTAAAGCTAGAGTGAAGATACTGGCATAAAAACTAGAAAACCTAAAGAATAGATTAGTAGGGTCCCCTGACCTCTGACCTCCAGATATGTGAATGTAAATGGGTTCTATGGGTACCCACGAGTCTCCCTTTTACAGACATGCCCACTTTGTGATAATCACATGCAGTTTGGGGCTTTTTATGCTAACTGCAGTACCTGTGAGGGTTTCTGGACAATATTTGTCATTGTTTTGTGCTGTTAACTGATTTCCAATAGTAAATATATATATACATTTGCATAAAGCTGCATATTTGTCCCCTATGTTGATCCCTTTAAGGTACATTTTGAACTAATACAAATGTGTGATTAATTGTGATTAAATATTTTAATCGATTGGCAGTCCTGCTTTATTGTAATGGCATAGTGGAGACGAGTTTGCTCTTAGGTCTAACCTGACAATGCCAGAATTTGAAATTACTTGGATTTTCTTCGTCAGATTGTGCTGTTTTTGTGTTACACTGCGCAAAAATATGTACTATTACAATCCTTGATTTTACTATGGAAGACAAAGGTGATATTGAACATGAGAAATATTAATTTCACCCTTTCAAATGCACCATTTGTATTTTTTCATTAAAAAGAGACATGATGAACTGCTTGTCCGTATATCCATAACGCCACAGGCTCATAGCATGGCTGTATTGATTATCTGTAACTGTTTATTCTTTACAGGGTTGTGGGAGGCTGGAGCCATTGGACAGGTCGCCAAGCAACCATTCACACCAACTACAGGCAATTTAGAGTCAACAATTAACCAGCATGTCTTTGGACTGCAGGAAAATATGCAAACTCTACACAGAAGGGCCCAAATTAGTCTTGTTAGATTTGGGCTGCATTCACACCAGATCTGTCAGTGTGGTGAAAACTCAATCTTTCCCATTCATTTTTCTGTGTTTTGGCTGCCGTGGCCGCAGCGGCCTGCAACAGAAAAGTTTGGAGAAGTGCAACCTGATGTCACGCTGCGGTGGCCAGTCATGTAACCAGTGATCCAGAGCTGTAAAACCCAGCCATGAGGGAACAAAAGACGCTAATTGTCGTGCAGTTGACAGCCTGAACAACACAACGCCTGATCTGGTGTGAATGTAGCCTCAGTCTAAAATATTAACGCATCAGTGACAGTTCTGTGAAACACTGTATAGATTTGAGGAGGGTGAAAGGCAGAATTGCAAAGGAAACGCAACCAGAATCAGAGTTCCACTTGATCCAAAATAATTGGCTTGGGCATAAATAAGCCTTATTGAAATGGAAATTTTACTGTTTACTGCAAATCACTGTTTATCTCATGTTCTTTATCGCCTATAGATAAAAGTGAATACAGGGTCTAATATACATGTGCAGCACTATACTTGAACGTTTGAGTCTGACATGTACAGATGTGGTTTGGTTTTATCATACAGACAGTCTAGTCTAAAGTCTGTTGCCTCCTGCTCTTTACCGATGACCAGGAAATCAGCGAAAACCACCGCCAGCAGTCCACCAATCAGAACAGCTGAAGGAGAGACAGAGAGCCAGTCAGGTCAGGCAAATTGGCTGCTCCCTCACTTTCTACAACAGCTCTTTGGGATGAGGAGAGAGGGGTGCACTTGAAAAGAAATTGGATTTACCCAGAGGGGAAAATGATGGGAAAAAGAGGGGAGAAAGGAGGGGTTGGATAACCCAAGAAGAGGATTGCTTGTTCTCAACAGGTCAAACAGGGCTAAGTAGCACATTCACTTATCGTGATGAATCTGCACTACATGAACGCGAGGTGATGCAAGTTCATCTTAGCAGATCCCAGAAAGTAGGGAAAGAGTACAGGAGGCAACGGGAAAACGTAAGCTGTTGATCTAAGAGGTGGTTTATTTGACAGACACAGCTGGATGACAAAAATGTACAAAAACATTAACTTCACTGGCAGACGTTCCTACCTATCAAGACCTCCTTTCTCTCCAGGATGTTCTTCTGTGGCAGCTGGGCGGCAGAGCTTCCTCCGTCCACCGTGTTACCGATCAGATCAGGATCCACAGGCATTACACCTCGACCCAGATCGTTACGGATCTCGAAATCTCCACTCGGTCCCGCAGCACCCGCCTCGTTGTTACCCTCCTGAGACAGAGAGAGAAAAGTGAGACTAACAACAGGAAAATGTACATTTGATGTAATCACATTTGTTCCACGGAGCTGCTACACGCAATCCAAACCAAACACAAACAGAGGACTTTCCATGGCACACGTTCGCCTTCGAAACAATGAGCCACTGTATGTTCTGATTGGTGGAAAGTTGCATATTGTCCAAACACATATACACACTTCATAAAATCTGGCAGCTTAATTATAATGTGGAAAACCAGACATGCATCATACTTTAATGCAGGACGGCTGCAAATAAACAGAAGCACACCAATCAGAGAAATGACTGCAGTCTGTAAATGATTAAGCTGTCAGAAGAAGGGTTGGGTATCAAACCTGAATAGTTTATTGGTGCATTAGTAGAGAGTATTGGCAAAGCTTGTCTGTGAATCCTTGGTCATATTTCTGACCTTATTCTTTGATCAGATAGTTCCTGATGTAAATCATTGTTTCAAATCATAAGAAGTGAAAGTATAAAGTTGACTTATGTGTTGCTGGTTTTGGTCTTTTCATGGTATGTGTTGAGGATATGAAAAATATTCCCTGATGCTGAGTTTGGTGTTTTCTTGTGGGAGTTTATTAGACACCACATACAGTCTTAAAACCTGGAAATGAGTTAACATTTTAGCACTTCTAGTTCGTTCTTCTGGAAGTCAAAGTTTTTAGTTTTTAGTTAGATGCCTGAAATAAGATCTGTGGTTAACACAAGCTGAAGAGATTTTTTGTTCTACGATACAAAATACATCAATAAACAGCCCATTCAGATTTTTAAGCTTTTACAGGTCTTAAAAAAGGAAGCTGTTAACAAGTGGCTAAATGAAACTACTAAGCGTCATCACGGTGACTCGTCCGCCTTTACAGCCTCGTTGTGTTTACTCTCGCTGATGTGACTGTGGTGTAGTTTGTTTGTAGCCTAACGTTAGCTTTTTACCTCTGGCGATTGCATTCACACTTCTCATAAAAGTGGTGTTCATTTGTGGAGATTATCTTGCTGAACAAAATGTGTAAGTATCATAAATATGTGTTTGCCACAAATCTTATTTTCTGCAATGATCCAAATCCCAATGGAAAAATCCCATTGGCTTTTTGTCAGGGGAACCATGGCGATGCTAGCTTCCTGGTTGGACTACAAAAATACGTCATCCCTGTGACACTATTCTACATTCAGTCAATCTCACCTGTGTAGTTGTGGGCTGCTGTGGGCGGCTCGTCCTCTCTGTTGGCACCACCTGAGTGGTTGTCGTCATGGGAACCCTGGGTCTGAAGGGGACCCTGATCTTGACAGTGGTGGCGGTGGTGGTGGTTGTAGTAGGTACAGCTGTTGTGGGCTCAGGGGTGGTCTCTGCTGTGGTGGATGTATCTTCCTCTGTGGTGGTCTCCATGTCGAAGCCTGGGAAAAACACTGTGGGTTCAGGTGACAGATAGACGTCCTCTTCTTCTTCTGTGGTGCTCAGATCATCCGAACCGGCAGAGGGCGCCGCACTTTCTGCAGAGCTGGTTGCCGGGTTGGTGGTCACCACTGGGATGGCTGCAGGGGATCTTGGGGCAGCGGTGGTCTGGGCGGCGGCGGTCCTGATTCGCTCCAGCTCTCTCTCTCTTTCAAGCTCACGCTCTCTCTGCCTCTCCCTCTCTTTCTCTCGCTCTCTCTCACGTTCCCTCTCTCGCTCGCGCTCTCTCTCCTTCTCCCTCTCTCTCTCCATCTCTCGGACCCGCTCCCTCTCTCTTTCCCTCTCTCTCTCCCTCTCTAGCTGCCTCTCCCTCTCCCTTTCCTTCTCCAGTTCCCTCTGCCTCTCTTGCTCTTTCTCTCTCTCCTTCTCTAACTCTCTCTCTCTTTCCTTCTCCATCTCCTTCTCTCTTTCCCAGAATGCCCCGCTCTCTCCGTCGGCCTCAGTGGGCAGCTGGGTGGCGGTGGGTTCCTCCTCCGGGATGGGGCTCGGCTCAGCTGCAGGTGAGGCGGAGGGGGCGGGGCCAGTGGCCTGGGTGGTGGAGAGGAGGAGGGGCTCTTCTGTGGTGAAGGACACGCCCGCCGATGTCGGTCTCACGCTGATCTCAGGGACTGGAGAGAAAGAGAGAGGATATTTAATTAAAAATTATTTAATATAAAAATAACAAGCAGAGGAGTCAAAAAATAAAAAACCTCTCTCAGTCACACATCCCGTTCATCACTCAACCCGCCCACACACTTACACAGTAAATCAGAAACTGAGACTACAGCTGTGTTTGAAATCAGTCCCTTAGACACTCATTCACTGCTCCCTATATAACAAACACTCACTAATTTACTCTCTGCTGAGCTGTAAATTCAGATTTCAGACACTTTTAAGTCACCTTCACTTTGCATCATCACTAACAGGTGTACTGTTGCACAAATAATTTTTCAGGATCTAGAAAATGTGACGCATTGCACCGTGGGACACTACTTATTTTGTTTCACTGTGGACATTTTTGTGGACACATAATCATGCATACATTTCACACTTTAACTATAGTAAATATAGTGCTCTATATAAAAAATGGGAAGTGATTTGCTCAATTATTTTTGGGCATTTTTGCATCAGACAGGAGATTTTGAGATGGAGATGGAGACACACAAGGTCCCAGGATGGAGTTGAACCAGGGATGTTTCTGTTACATGTGCACAGAAAGACCAATAGCCTTCCACGATGTCCTGAAACCGGCTTAATTTGAAAACACTTCCTCTTCACCTTGTTTTGCAGATTAAAAGGGCATTTTTCTCTCACTCAAAAATGGAGCTTGTCATAACAGATGTTCACAGTGGATAAATCTGGAAAAACACCTGCCTTGTGTTTAAAGAGGCTTTCACATCAAGGACCCAGGCCTGGATCTGAGCACACTTGACCCCAAAGTTCAGTTTGTTTAATTACTGTGAACGCTGTGCACCGTACCGGGTCATCGATACATTCCTGGGTCCACTTGAAAAGGTGGTTTCGGGTATGGTTTGCATCAGGTGAGAAAACTGTACCAAAACATGTAAGTGGACTGTAAACGCTGGTAGCAGTCAGCAAATTTTGAAACAACAGCAGCAGCCGGTCTCGTCTGAAATCTGCATGTGCACACAGCAAGCGCCAATCTCATCCTCTGAACTGCTCAGCCACAGGTGAGTGTTGTGTCTAGAAGGTAAACCACAGGTTGTGAAACTCTCGCCAGATGGTTGAGGATAGGCATTGGCCTCGACAGGATAGGTCGTCAGGAAGCAAACCTTGAGAGTTTTCTCACATTTTCATATGGGCTTAGGATCTTGCGATTGGGAAGCACTTTTCTACACTGGAAGCGACAACATGAACAAATGTCACGTAGGTGATGTCACAAGTCAAAGAACTTATGGCCACGAAGTGAAAGTCAATTGTTTGTTTCATTGCCTCATCTGCACCCAGCCGAGCCACCAGGAAGAGCACCGTTGTTGATCCCAATTTCTGTAGTGGTCAACAGTGGTACTACAACTTCAGTGTTAGTTACGTGATGCCATTGGGCCCAAAAAGACTTTATCACATAGACTTACATTGGAAAAGAGACGTCTATAACTCAGCGGATAGCTTTTGTTGAGGTAAATTAACTTCTCAGTATGAAAACTTGAATAGCTCTTAATTAAATAATTAGGTCCTTAAAGTTGTAAAATGCCAGGAGTTATTTCCCTTCCTTCGTTCATATGAATGAAACCCAGACCGAGGCTGGAGTGAGAGCTGGGAGGCGGACTTAACAAGCCGTGATAACAGCATGAGGTGATAACAGTGAGTCATGTGACCAAGCGGACGCTACTGCACCTGCTTCGTGCCAATGGATGCGGAAGCTCGCCGGAAGATCCGGGTACTTTTCCAGTCGGAAGTCAAACCATTTTGGCATCAGGGGCCACTGAGCAACTTTCATAGGAATGAACGAAGCCCCACCTCCAACGCTGTATCCAGTTCTCCTAACACATCCATTAAGACAGCATGTTACGAATCAGTCGTACCTAAGAGTGAACATGAAAACTGAGCTTTGGATAAATGATGATGTAAGCCTGGTTGAGGGCTGTGTGGTAGTAAAGTTAAAGGGGCAGTCAAGCATTTTAGTGGTGCACTTCAATAAGGTTGCACAACGCAAGGCTAAAAAAAGAATGGGCAAAATCTGTACAGCAGAGGCCGAGATAGCCTGACTTTTCGTTGCTTATATATATATATATATATATATATATATATATATATATATATATATATATATATATATATATATATATATATATATATATATATATATATATATGAAACTACATTTCCCATAATGCAACAAATATCTTTATCTTCTTGCCTGGTAAACACAAACATCTTTTAAACTTCACACTCCTTGAAGTCTTTGTTGACATTGCTGTGACATTATCAGGGATATTTTTTCAGTCTTGACACAGACTGAGTACTTCCTGTAACTAGTAAACTGACCTTTATGTGTAAAGTCAGTGCAGTTCTCCTTTAAGAAAACAACTGTCTGTCCCCTGTCATTTTAAATGTCAATACAGCCAATCACGCAGCACAGCTCTGCTTGTTTTGTCAAACGACTTCAGGATCATAAAGTGATTTTATTGACAACTCAGCGCAGCAATCACAGCCCCAATCAAATCGCTATTTTCTGCTCGTTTAGCTGTCTGACAACACAAACAGAAAAATATGTAAATGAGAACTACTACTACAGTAAATTGTTAGTTTGGCTATATAAAACATGGAGAGCAGAATGAAGGTTTAACCAATAGAGAGTGTCCCTCTCCTCACTAGGTGTTGGCTGTGATGTGCAGTTTTGTCGCTGGCCAACTGAGGATGAAGAGGACCGATATTCCTTTAATTTTGGCGTTTCACCGTGTGGATTTTTACAAAAATGACCTAAAGAGCTGAGGTAAACAGCGCTGTCAAAATTAGCTGGTTTAGTGTGGACACAGTCTGAGCGGAGAAGAGAAGGTACTGATGATGGGGCCCACTAATCCTTTTTCTTCTTAAATCTCATAATAGTATTATACCACCTTTCGTTTTGTTATAGCAGTGAAGCTCCTCGGGTTGAAAGAGAGACAAATTGAATTTGCAGGCACAAAGACATGAAGGCTGACAGAGGAGCTGGAGAGGATATCGAAATATGGACTCCAACAATGCAGCCTCTGTTAAACTTATCAAACGCCTCAAAATGCCACATTTTGATGCAGTGGCGACACCAAATGCACATCCGTCTGTTGTAAATGAGCCTTTCCTCTGGAATCAGACGGCTCTGTGTCACGCTTTGAGATAAAGCAATTTTGCTGGACTGCTGTTTCAACCACAGGGGATGCGTCTGCTGCACTCTCCTGCACTGAATTGTAATTATTATCTCTGCCAGGAGATTATGTATTTGGTCATGTGTGTGTGCATGTGCATCTGTGTGTCTGTCTATCCATGGCTAATCTCAAATTCTGTTGGACCCATCAGCTTAATATTTTGTGTGCTGATTTATTCATTTTTTATTGTTTTTTTTATTATCTTTTTTTTTTTTAAAACATATGTAATTGACTACTCTCAGGGGCCACAAGCGATCAACAACTGCTTCACTTTGGACTGTTGCTACCGCTACAGAATATAAATTGTTCCTCTCTTGCTTTGCACACCTAGGTAAAACAATTGCATGTTGCATGTTAGGGCTGTCAATACATTAAAATATTTAACCGGAATTAATCATATGATTTTCCAATGTTAATTGCAATTAGCATAAAAATATGCTCTAATCATAACTTGGCAAACTGCAGCCCAACAGTCAACAACAGCTGTCAGTGTGTCAGTGTGCTGACTTGACTATGACTACCCATATGAGCACATGCTTCTTCAACTTTTTCTGTCTAAAATAAATATAAATGACATTTATATTGAAATGCCCATTATGAAAGGCAAATTCAGTGTTGAAAGAAAGAGCTGGCAGCAGCAGCAGCTGGTGTGGACGCCACACGTGAGATACAGCAGATCAGCAAGGCAGCCGCCACGTGCTGCTGATGTGCCCAGTCTGGCCTGGGTGTTACCCTTCATCACATCATCCCTCCATCTCTCAACCCTCATCCTCCTTCCTTTGACCCTTAATCCATCCCTCCTACATCATCATTGCTCCCCTCCATCTTCAATATGTGATTAGCTATTCTCTACTCATATTGTTATTGGCGCGGTCGTTGTTGCGTCTCTGTGATCTGCAGTTTGGCAGCAGACAGCTGCTTCACTTAGAATGAGAGCGTATCTGTTGAGAGACGTGCACGTCTGATACACTAGACGAAAAGCAATTGTATTCACTCAATCAAACATTACAGCAGTGGTCGTTGGAGACACACCTGACGGAGAGCTGCACTATACTGAATGTACTTTTCTAGTTTATTTTGAGCACGCTCGCCACCAGTGCAGTGGCCAAACCAAGGGCAGTCCTCATGGAGTCATGCTTAATAAGGAGAACCACGCTCCAGATCCAACTGGCAGATCAGAAAATCAGACTAAATTACACCAACATGATTTACGTTAAGTAGGTAATTCCTACTCACGCAGGCAGCCAGCTCACTCAAATGCAGACATACGCTCACAGATAGGTGCACACAACTGCCTAATCTGTGTGGACTGTAATCTGATTAGAGTAAATAAGATGTGGGGGAACTAGAGCCTGGTTGCTGTTTGTTTGTAAGGGCGTGTCTGTGTTTAAAGGTGCAATAAATCTGTATCAAAACCTGTCTGTCGAGCCAAATGGTGTATTGTGTGATTGTGTGTGCGTGGCCTCCCTGCATGCGAGTCTGGCAACCAGAGCGACCATAACTCAAGGACACGGAGGAAGGGGGGGGGGGGGGGGGGGTGTCTTCAGGGTCAGCAGATTGAAACCCAGCAGCTGTCGAGTTTGAAAGAACGAGGGCGTGAGTGTGTAACCTCACACACACACAAAACACTTACAGCCAGAGCCGGAGCCCGAGTAGAGGTCTTCATCGTCGTAGAACTCGTCTCTCGTCGAGCCTTCGTCGTCGATAGACGGCGACCAAGTCTGTCCCTGTGAGAGACGCAGAGATGACAGAGATTAGAGTTATTCATCACGAATGACTGAGCTGTCATTTCATTTGAATAGAAAAAACACTTTGGGAGATTACATGCACACACACACACGCACACGGGAGGTGCAGGGAGCACTATGGTGGACGGGCTAACATCTGTCTGTCTGCGGCTCCATGGAGGAGCATATTTAATGAGTTGATCTAAAGCTGGGATTTTGGCAGAAGAACATCAAAGCTTTTAAAGAGAGAGGGGTCTCATTCAGTCTCTGCTTACGTGTCAGATACAAGCGATGCTCGGCCTGTAAAGTAGCCGAGTGTGAAGAAGCAGTTAGCTTTTCAACTAGGCTGCTACTCACAATTTTATTTTTGATTTATCAAATAATTGCAAGACTATATATCCCAAGATTCAAGATTCCTTTATTGTCATTGCAGAAACAGAGCTCAATATATACATTTAAAATAAAAGAATAACAATTGCCAACGTATGCAATAGAAGATAAATAAAAAAAGATGTTATTAAAATACAAAATGTGTATTGCACAAAAAAGGTTAACAGTATATAAAGAAATAAAGAAACAAAGTATTGCACATCATTACTGGACCCATTGCATGATCAGGTGTGTGATTTCAGCGCAGTTCAGTGTGGTAATGGCTTTGGGATAAAAACTGTTTATCAACCTTGTGGTGTATTCTTTGATGGACTTGTTTCACCCAAATGTTAGTATAGTATAGTATAGTCAATTATTTATAGTATAGTCAAAGTAAATAAAAATAAAAAACACTGTAACATCTGTATTTTGCCTCTTTTAATTACCATCTTTTTTATTTACTTACATAATCATTTGATGGTATACTGTGTACTTGCATGCCACAACTGACTATTTTATTAATTTATTTAGCTTGTTATAATTGGACAACCCCAATAAAAAATATTTTTTTAAAAAACTGTTGGACTATAAAATATGCAGTGAAAAATGCTCATTTCACATTCCAATGTGACGTCTTCAAAAGTCTTATTTTGTCTGATCAACAGTATAAAACCCCAAAATATTCAGTTTCCAAACCACCACATCCTCACATCTGAGTAGCTTGAACAAGAAAATGTTGGTCATATTTTCTTGATTAACTGTTAGTTAATCAATCAACTAACTGCACTAAATTGTTAATCTATAAAATTTGAACAGTGAACAAGACTAGAAGTCTACAACCATGCTAGCACCTGTGAGGCTGTACTAAAGCTGAGCTAAATGCTACCTGTAGCATTCTAACCTGCTGCTGTTGAGGTATAATGTTTACCATGTTCACCACCTCTTGGTGGAGATACACCAAATCTGGCCAAAGACGTAGTGGAACCCAAAGTGGTTGGATGTGCTCCGGCCGACGGGTGGTGCTTGGTTTTGGCTCGACTGCTTTCACCATGGCAGCCGGGTGATAAACTTTCCCATTTTACAGCTAAACGGTACACTAAAATCCATCCACTCATCTGTAACATTGCAGGAGGGTTGGAGCCGATCCCAGCTGACACTGGGCGAAGGCGGGGTTCACCCTGGACAGGTCGTCAGTCCATCACAGTGCTGACACATACAGACAAACAACCATTCACACTCACATTCACACCTACGGGCAATTTAGAGTCAACAATTAACCTGCATGTCTTTGGAATGTGGGAGGAAACCGGAGCACCTGAAGACAACCCACACTTACACAGGGAGAACATGCAAACTCCACACAAAGGGCCCCAAACTGGATTCATACCAGTGACCACCGTGTCGCCATTACAGTAACAGAATATTGATTCATATTTGATCAACGCTGCCAAGTTTGACTGTTTGATCGGAATTTTGTGAGTTTGCTGCCTTGGATCTAATTTGCATAAAGTTGAGGTCGAGTCATGATTATGCAAATTCAGATACAGTGACTGGTCAGTCAACTTGCCAAACTCTCCAAGTATCAGTATTCAACATGAATCTCCTGCTCTCCATAGAAAAAGAATGGGATCCATCGACTTCACATAGGGGATTTGGTGTATCTCCACCTTTAGATTAACAGCTGCTAATTAGCGCTAGACATAAAAGTCATTAGTTTTGCAGGACCAGAGTAGGTGTCGTGACTAAAAATGTCACGGGTAATATCTTGAAAATGCTAGTTTTGTTTAGCCAACAAAAATGACTTAAATAATCTATGATCATTGCTGATGTTGGTAAATCACTTCAGTACTATTTTGAACTCCTTGTATGGACTTTGAGTTTTGAATAACTACTGCTATATATTTAAGTTTTACGGCTGCACTCTGCTCTCTGACAGTAACTGATCTCCTCACAGCATCCTCCCTGCTCATCACCTTAATCCAGGCCTATTTCCACGTATACTGTGAGGGGAAAGCGAGGCCTCTGTCAGGGTCAGGTAAGGGAGATTAGTTGTGGATCATTCAGGGGGGTTGAACCTCTGAAGTGAGTGACCTCAGCCTCCGGTCACTTTGAGGCTGATCCCTCCTCTCTCCTCATTCATCTCTTTCATCTCTCTCTGTTTCTCTTGACCTCAATCTCACATCCCTGCGATGCTTAAACACACACTTTAGCACTCACCCATCACACAGGGTCATCTAACACTGCTATCAAGTGCAGGCACTTAAGAGACACCGCCCGTACTGCAGCGCCAAGACACGTTTCAAACTACAGTACTACCACTACACTGTTTCAAGACATGTTTCAAGGAGTACTGCAACTGTACTTGTAGCATATATTTCAAGTATTTGGAGCCAAATTTATTTCATGTAGATACTCATTTTGAAATATACTGTTTATCAATTGCTTTCTGAATGTTTTTTATACTTGTATTTTGTCATTGGTAAAATGTATTTAAATAAATTTACTCAAGTAAAGTACAATTATGAGGCACTTGTACTTTGCATATGTCCCTTTTATTTTATCTGAAAGGGATCATTCTGCATAATGAGTACCTCTATTTAAAGGTGCAGTGTGTTAAGCCGCTGAGCGCAAAACCGTGGTAACATTGCTCACCAGAGGCCATCTTTACCATAATAACTACTTTTAGGAGCAACAGAAGTCAGATGGCGGCTGGCGTTACCACAGTTTTGTATTTTGTGGCGTACAATACCGCAGTTTCACAAGCGTGCCAGGTAATGTAAAAATGTGAAAGGCTCTCTATATTCAGGGTTTGGATCGACCCTTATGGGCTACTGTGGAAACGTGGCGGAGCAACATGGCGGACTCATGGATGTATAGCAGATTTAGATACAACGTTGTAGGTGGGCTCCTTCTCATTCCTGTAAGAGACGCTCAGTGATGCATGAAGTCAAAATGGCTCCACTGATGAGTGATAAGGTACCCGTCATCCAGCGATCTTCCGCATCCATTGGGCCCATAGAGCAGGCGCAGTGGCATTTCCTTTAACCCCACCTCCCAGCCCTCACTCCAGCCTCGATCTGGGTCTCAATCACATGAACGGAGGAAGGGAAATAACTCTCAGTTCAGCTATTAGTGCATTTTACTACTTTTAGGATCTAATGATTTAAATAAGGGCTGTTCAAGTGTTCAGACTGGGAAGTTGATTTACCTCAAAAAAATGATCTGCTGAGTTACGGACGTCTCATTCCCAATGTAAGTCTATGGGAAAAAGTCTTTTTGGGCCCTATAGCATCACGTGATGGACACAGAAATTATAAATTTGCTTCAAAGCCCAGTGCTCTGTCTGACAGCTCGTGTGGACTCGATGAACAGGACCTGCTCCCTTTGTAGATATGAAGGGCTCCTTCTAAGCTAACCAAAATGCAACGATTCTTAGTTTCAGGGGATTATACACTAATGAAAAGATGATTCTGAATATTATATCCCATTTCTGCTAAAAGAGCCCCAGAAATGTTGCACACTGTTCCTTTAAGTAGTCTGTTGTTAATATAGTGGCTAGATAGATTATTACTGCGGTAACATTTTAAATGCAGAATCTTGTAACTTGTAATGTCTTTTTACTGTGTGGTATTGTTAGTTTTATTTAAGTAAAGGAGCTGAATATTTCCTCCATCACTGCATTTTGTGCCTAGACTCAGCTCAGCACTCATTAAGTACACACTAAGTAGTTCAACGCTGCGATGCCAAGAACAAAGGGCTCCGTTTTGCTCCAGGTATTGGAAAACAGTCAGTCCACTGCTGAAAATGTGACCAAAACAAACTTATCTCCTCAGCAATCTTAAGCCCATCCTGAGGCCCTATAAAGATGTGTCTTTGATAGGCCTGTGTGATGCTAATTGAGCACGCACACACACACACACACACACACACAGATATACACACACACACACACACACACACACACACATAAGCAGAGGCTCCTCCCCGGCTCCAGACAGAAGAAACCTGATGCCTTTAAAAGCCAATAAAAGCATAATGGAATCTAGAAACCCGAGCATCTCAGTCCATCACATCTCAGCATGAGGTGGAGCTGAAACGCTATATGCACCTCCTGAAAATGCAATTGACTTGAAGTTGTTTGGAGCCTCGACGCACCGAGGATGTGGGCTTCACAAAGCGGAAGGACGAGAGTGTGCATGCGCGTCACGCTTCGTGCATAAATGTGTGCGTGAAAGGCCTGGTGATCTTAAACCCAGAAAGTGCCGAAAAGTAGTGAAAAGACGTGTGCAAGTGTGTGTGTTGTGCTCCAAGGATCAGTTTTACAATGGAGGCCGTTGCTATGGGCAACCTTTGCCTTTCACAGAAATTCCCATGTCCTAGTGAGAAACTACTCGACACACACACACACACACACACACACACACACATATAAGAGCTTGAGCTACATAAGCAAAGGTGTTACGTAACGTCAAATAAACAACCCTAAAAAAACCAACATCAAAACAGTCCGCTCCTCCAGCCCCCCCACCCATCTGTCCTCCCTCCCGTCGTCTCTCTTCCTCTGGATCCACTAACTCTGTGCCAGTATATCCCCGTCCTCGCCCCATTTTCCTTTCATCTTAAACTCTCCCATTCCTTATCTTGAGGCAAGCCCCCTAAGTTCAGCGTGACCCTAAAAAACACACACATACTTAAATAAACACACACCCCACCCTCAAGGCGGCACCAGAGCCCACCCCAGGGGCCCACTTTACAAGTCCCCGTATACACACAGCAACCTCCAGGACATACTGCAGCTGCAGAGGCCCATGTTGTGTTTTAAATGTGTTTATCCTAACCTTTACCAGTAATGTGTAATCACCCTCTGTGTCTCGACATGTTTCATTTATGAGACGTATTATACGTGTGAATTCACGGTATGGCGGGCAGTAGTGCGTCACTGCATGTAATTACAGTGTGTGTGTCTGAATGGGTATAATCACAGGTTTTGTTTGTGGTGCAAACACAAATGCCCCTCAGACCTGCGTGTGTGTGTGTGTGTGTATGTGTGTGTTTTACGTGATTTCTGGGGAGTCGAATCGGGCCAGCTCTGCATTTTGCCTCTGCTTCAGGAGCTATAAACAGCTGTACTTTCTGCCTGCGCCACATAGCTAACTAACCACAACGAGACACAACGAGCTCTCCTCCACCGCACGTATAACCCAGGGCCAAAATCATCTGTACGTTGCCCTCAATTCCCCTCCACCACTGCATTTTGTTCCCCATTCGTTATAAAAGGAAACACTAAGATGACAGCCATATTCCACTGGATCTGCGGATTGAATGCGATCCCAGTTCTTGGCAGCGTATGAAGCACTGCCATTGTAAGACATGCGGTGCCAGTTGGAGTCATTTTAAAACAATCCGGGAGCGTTGGAATATATAATTATGTATACTTGTGTAAAAGGAGATGAGGGGGGACATAAAACTGAAGGACGAAAAAAAAAAACAGAAGCAGAAGAAGAAACTGTGTTTTTCATGTTCTGACAAAGCGGACACAGGTGCGTCCTCTGAGGGGTGTTGCAGCATTTGCTGTGACTCAGGTAGAAATCTGATCTAAAGCTGACATCAGGCTTTGCACTACACATTTGATCCTGAACGCTGTAGCCGCTCTGTCAGTGTGTGTGTTTGTGTGTCAGCTCGTTTTACAGCTATAAGATCTTGGCGTTTATACCTGTGCTAACAAAGCTGCGGTTTCACAGATATTAACATTCCACAGGAGCTGAATTGTTCCAGATTATAAGTGTGTGAGCGTGTGCTATTAAAGTGGCGACACTGCAGCAGCAACCTGACGATGACAAGGTGTGTGTGTTTACTGTAGGTTATATGACAATTACCAGCCTGAGTGTGGGAGAGAAAAAGACCACAGTGTGTGTTTTGTCTGCAGAAACAATGGGCGTTTGCAGCTCAGCTAACGCTAAGATGCAGGAAGTCCGATAACAATAGGAGGCAGAGGTAGTTATATAGACACACTGATTCACCAAATCATGACACACACACCAAACACACACAGATGGCAGTTGTGTGTGACCCAAAGATGATGTTTTTGGGGGGGTTGATTTTCTGACTGATCCGGTTCAGTTCTGATATCCCCTTCAGGGCGAGCTGGGCAGATAGAGAGCTTCATTGTGATTGACTTCAAATGCATTCCTCAGTAACCCGAGAGGCTGCGGCGGCGGCGTGCACAAACACACACACACACACGTACATATGGACACATGCAAGCACCTTAAGCTCCCGCTACAGTAGATGCTGCTCTGCTTTTGGAGAAATAATTGGTAATTTTGCTTTTTAATATGTGAGATTTTATCAGCGCACAATGTTCTGGAGTGCTGCGGCATCTCTGAGCTCTTGAAACTGTGAAGAATCATTTGAATACTCCCTCTGCTTTCTGGCACCATCTTTCTGTGAGTCCCACTCCTCTAGCCGGCCCTGGATTTACTGCATCCACAGTGTTGAAGGAGACAAGGGAACGGGAATACAATGAAAGACATTGAGGTCACGTCCATTGTATTCTTTTTTCATGTCCATTTCTCACACCACACTATTCACGTAGGAAGGGAATAAATCAGCGTCAATATTTTCTCAAGTGGCATTACAGATATTATGGCCAAAAACAGGTTGGCTACAGTGTAAAACCTCAGCAGGCCACAGTCCTCCTACCCATGTAGAAAGTTAACCCTGTATGCTCTGTCATTACATAAAAGTTTTGTCCAAGTTTTGTTCCGTTATCGCTTATCTCTCTTTTGTATTTTTACGTATTTTTTATTTCAAAATACATATTTCTTCTTATATTTCTTAATTTTGATGCATCATCTTGAGCTCAAGAGCATACACATATATTTATCTAATCAAATACAATTTGGGGTGACTAGCTAACCCCGCCTGATTTGCCAAGTTGAATCCACTTTTGATCCAATAAAATCTGAAGGATTTGATTTAAATTTCCTGCATGGCTATAACTAGGAAATACGTTGAATTACTGAAGATACAGATGCTGTAATTTCTTCTAGTGACTGAGGAAGTTCATGTCACAGAAACAAAAAACAAGATTCAAGAAAACATTAACAATGTGGAAGAATAATATTTTTTCTTCTTCCCTAATCCATCAGCAACTCCTCAGATTTATCCTCTGACTCTCTTGAGCATAGGTGTCAAACTCAGGCCTGCGGGATGTAATTATATTTGGCCCACGAGATGATATCAGATGTCTATTAGAGCTGGCCCGCCGGTATATAGCGCACGAACCGCTAATACTACTAATCCCAGAATGCTCTGCTAGTGAAGGCGGGCAAGCATCCCCTCCCACAACTGTTGACATTCATGAGCAACCTCATATTACCGGTCACCACAAGAAAATTTAAGCCACCTTTCCCCAAAAATAGCCAAACGAAAGATGGACAACAGGAACTTTGAAGACGAGCGGGAGGTAGAATATTTGTTCACAAATGTAAAGGACAGATCTCTCTGTCTGGTGTGCGGAGCCAACATGGCTGTAACAAAAGAATATAACATAAAAAGACACTATGAACCAAAACACAACAAGTACAAGGACCTGGACATAAACCAGAAGCTCCGGAGAGAAGAGGAGATGAAAAGAAGTCTGGTTTCACGGCAAACTATGTTCACAAAAGCCAAATCACAATGTGAGCCTGCTGTAAAGGCTAGTTTTATTGTTTTATTTATTGTGGCACAATTCTTTTATTTTATTCACTTAAATAAAAATAAGAAACAAATGCCACTGACGTATCTTTTATTTGAAATCTGAGTTCTCATGTTCATAATATTAAGCTTTCCTTGTTCCAGATTCAATGTTTAAGCAAAACTTAAGTTTGTTTCCATATGAAAAAGTTCATTAAATATATGGAGAGAAAGCAAAACATGCACAGTTGTAAATTTTTCAATAAATATTGAGTCTGGCCCACGACTTAGTTTTTTTTTTTTTTTTTTTTGTTGCCCCACTGTGTATTTGAGTTTGACACCCCCGCTCTAGAGGATCAGGTTGACAACGTCTGGACTAGCCCAGTGTCAAATACTGGAGCTTCTGGGTCATTCAGACCATAGACTGTATATATAAAAAGTGGATGAAGTCACTGTGATGTCACCCATTGGCTCGTGGCCTGCAGTTGTGAGGCCTCGAGTTGCCGTTTTGGCCATCAACGTCTTGGTTTTTTGCAACCAGAAATGACACGAGAGGGTGAAGCTAAGTACAACTGAACGTTGAAGTTTTAGGCAACCAAAATGTTATAAGTAAACTCCATGAACTGAAAACACACTGTGAAAGGGTTAAAGTTGTAGGATGAATATACAGACAACTCCCAGACTGACCACGCGGTGGCAGCGACCTGTCAATCACAATGTAGCCACACCCTAAAGCATACCCTGCTTTATGGTCTATTTGACTCTAAATGGGACCATAATTTACTACATGAACATCATGCTGTATTGAAGAAGACTTGAAACAACTGATTGAGACCATAAACTCATGTTTACAATATTTACTGAGGTAATAAATCAAGTGAGAAGTAGGCTCATTTTCTCATAGACTTCTATACAAGCATAGACTTCTGTTAGCAACCAGAGGAGTCGCCTCTGCTGGCTGTTAGAAAGAATGCAAGTTTAAGGTACTTCAGCATTGGCTTCTCGTTTGGACAGACAATGTTTTGTTGTCAAATGCTCACTGTCTGTGTCGAGCTTGCTCATGTTTGCTCCATCACACAAGCTGAGCCACAAACATTTAAATGAGTATTACTGTTGAAATGAATGGCTTGAATTCCATGTGGGTGTCCTGACTGGACTTAAATACTGGATGCGAAACATGTCAACCATGCACTCGAACACATCGTGACAGTTCTGGCTAAAAAAAAACAGTAATCATCAGGCAGAAAATTTGAGACCCAGATCAGCCCTAAAATGAGGTAAAGTGATTTTTATGGCCCACATTTCCAACCTCCCTGCAGTTTAATTCACTGTAGGTGGAGTGCCCACGCCTCATAAAGCAGCTGCTGATTCACGTCCGTCTCTGTGTCTGCTCCTCTCCAGAGGCGACCTATACCGATAAGAGGTGGTGAGTTTGAGCCATGCTGCTCGCTGACAGAAGTGGATAAATCTTTATCTGGAGACGGTCAGACTGCTTGGCACATGCCCTCCAACTACTCGCACACTTCCAGGAAAAACTGCAGCCTGTTTATTGTTTTCTGTTGTTCCACGCCCATCTTTATTTCCGGAGAGGATCCCCGAACCTGTCAGCAGAGACCTCTAATTTCCCTCCATCTTTTGCTTTTCCACCTCGTCTCACTTTCCACCCTGCTCTCCGTCTCCTAGCAGCTGGGCAGGTTGGATAGCAGCCAGCCTGGACGCTTCCACACTTACAGTCAGACAAGGAGATGTTAGAGAGATAGAGGGCAGGTAGTGCGTGTGAGTAGGTTACCAGGTGATGGCCTGGTTAAGACACCTGCCACCTTCAGCAGAGATTAGCACAGAAAGCCTCTGCACAGTCATACTGCTCACACACAGTGACACCTTGTAGCACACAAACACGGAGACGGTCGGATATCCAGACAGTATCTTGTAGCAGTGACGTCAGGTGAACCTTAAACAGCTAACACCTGCACGCTATGGCCAAAGAAAACCTGTCTATCAAGGGACTACAATATAAAATATAATCCACAGACGCATAAAAGGGCCTCTCCCTGCGCATTGTTGGTTGTTTTCTGCGGTATTTTGCAGGCTGAAGTTCTGTTGTTGGTTGAAACAGGTCGTGAATCTTCCTGCCACAGCAGATCCACAGTAGCCAAAGTCCATCCAAATGTAACGCAAATTTTAACAGACTTTCCAGAAAGTCAGCAAAAGGAAATGCAAATTAATCAGAGTTTCCATCCACTACTGTTATGAGGATATTAGGAGCTGGTTCATGAAGATAAACAGCTGGTGGCGCTCAATATAAAGAGCTCCAATAAAACTTCAAAACGTGGACAACGTGATGGGAATCTAGCATTTTCTTGTTTGTTTCATTTATTAATTTGTACAAAGTTACAATGCTGTCAACGCTCGACATCAGATGTTTTCGTCTCTTCAGCAGAAGCTTCAGTGTACGTTTAAGTCACATGCTTCACACATCATTTGCTAAATCTGTTCCAGTGTATTTTTTCATATTTTGCTTTAATCAGCAGCCAAGTGTGAAAACGTTTTTGCAATATTTTGATTTTTCTTTTGAAGCGTTTCCACTTTATGTGCAAATTGAAAATGCATAAATATTGGTGCATGAAAACGCACCTACTGACACCCCTCCCCACAAAAACTATACAAAACACAATAGCATGTAAACCAGGACTCCACATCAACTTTTGCGGACATGAGCATGATAAATAGGCTGCTTCATTTTGGGCCATAGCAACAGCTAAAAGGATTGTTTTGTAAAGTTATACAATGCTAAGCATCACGCGCTGTGTGAATGAATATGTGCTCACATTGTCAACTTTAATGTGAACTCACAAAAAATGGTTGCAGTCTGGAGCGCTGATGAACACACAATATCATAATAAACCTTCAAAGGAAACCTGTGATGCAGGTTTTATCTCCTAAAGCACAACTGTTCTGCTATCAAATATACTCAAACTGTGTAGCTGGATGAAGGAAAAATAGGGCTGTCACGGTATCAGATTTTCACTACACGATTACCGTGGCCAGTAGAATTCATAATAGTGTTATTATCACAATATCTATAGCAAATTTGAAAAAATAATGCTATCAGTCAATTCATTTTAAACTTTTATTTTATTTTTTTTTTATTGTGCATTTTGTCTCTTTTTTGGCAAATGAATTACACTGAACATAGGAGTGTTGGGAGGTTGAAAGAGAGTCTAACCATAATAATAATAAAATGATTTAAGAGGCACTGGTGTGTGAATGTGAATGTGAATTATTAACATTACATCAGTATTTCACTTTTAGATATCACAGTTATCGTCAATACCGGTATATCGTGACAAAATGAACAACATCCATCGATCTTCAAACGCTTATCCCGTTAGGGGTTGCGAGGGGGCTGGAGCCGATCCCAGCTGGTTTTGGGCGAAGGCGAGGTACAACGTGAAGAGGTTGCCAGTCCATCACAGGGCACATAGAGACAGACAGACATTCACATTCAGACCTACAGGCAATTTAGGGTCAGGCTCCAGACAGACGAGCCCCAAGCCAGATTTGAACCTGCGACCCTCTTGCTGTGAGGCAAAAGTGTTAACCACTGCACCACCGTGCAACCCAAAATGAACAATAGTATACTGAAAATCTATATTAACAGATATTTGATATCAAGGTTTTAAAAAATGATCTTGAGAAATGAAAATGCCACTCTTGCTTAGAGGCCCTGTGATACCTTTCAGTCATGCATCCATTTTATTAATAGTGTCTCACTGTGCTTCCAAATCACATAATTTCCTCAAATGTGACGCTATTGGGCAATATTTAAAAAAATCTGGGGTTGTGCATTTACATAAGCAGAATGCACACAATAAATGGTGTATAAGAAGCCTCACCCTGTCAGGTCAAAACCACTCTGCATCCATCACAACTATGTTCCAACTCTATTCCTAATGCATACATTCACTTGTCACTGGTTTTAACGTCTGTGATGAATGTCTCCTCCTGTGAAATAATAAGTATTTTCAGCACCCCTGGGCCTCGCTTTTCAGCAGTAAACCCAGTAAAAACAGCTCCAGGTTTTTTAGTGAAATTATCATTTAGTGTCAAGAGATTCTCTGCAGTAGCAGCTGCAGCAGGGGGTCATAAGCAGGCATCACTTTGTGTTTGCAGAGAAGGAGCCCGCTGAGCAATTTTACACTGATTAGCTGTTTAAAAGATGGAAAGTGGTTATGGGTGTCTTGGATTAAATAAGACTACATGGGGATTAATACAAAAAGCATCTTAGATGTCAGCCTTCAGACTAATTTGGAGTATTGAACAAAAATAAAGCATGCTGCTTATGTTGTTTTTAAACATGTAATCATCTAAAACTGCTATTCAAGACTAAAAAGATCCTTGTGGACATGCTGCTGGAAGAAGCGCTGAGTGGGAAGGTAAAAACATTGATTTAGTCCCCTGCCAAACACATTTCTGATCTTTTCCGGCATGTTTGTCCCAGTTTTTCACACACGAGTGCACTCCGTGACCAATGAATGTGAACCACCGAGCAAACCTGTAAACATGCTCATGTGCAACAGCCAGGAAATGAGTGAAACACTTTTTTTCTTCCTCCACTATTTTTAGCCTTTTCCACCGATCAGACTCCTGATAGCGCTACCGTGGCTGATCCAAATTGCGGCCACGCTGGCCACATTAGTTCCCCGTACAAAACCAGTGGGAGGATGGCATTACATCGGCTCTAGTTTGTTATTCCAGCCTGCTCTGGACCTTAAAGCTGTCTCAGTGTGCAGCACCAAACCAAAGCTGAAAAGCATCCAGGCACTAATATTATCTTTCTAATATTATCTTTCTCCACTGAGTTATAAGGACAAAGATGATCTAAGTGATGAATGCCCTTATGGAAAGTCACACTTTTGCTAAATATGGTATGTGGTACGGTGAGTGGTTCGGACAGCTGCAGGGATAGAACAGGTGCACAATGGAGGAAAAAATGCCTGCATCTGGATCACTGAAATGCAATTTAAGTCCATTTGCATGCAGAAAGACTTTCAATATTTATCTCATGTATCTGTTACAAAACAATGCGCACAAATCCACTCATGACAGCGTTCGGTGTACCCTCAACAGAGCGTAGCATCACTTTAAATCAGTTCTGCATTTGCTTCATTGTTTGCTTGGCGATTAATCCTCATTAAGTGGAAAGCTGTCTGCCCTCCCTCTATTATTAAATTGATTATGGAGGTCATGATATGTCTTCAAATTGAGAAGCTGAGGTTCATTTAAAAAAAAATGCATGAAAAATAGAATATAATCTGGTTTCCCTTCATTGATAACATGGAGACTCTGTCCTTTCTAGCAACTTGATTGCCAATGTCATTCACAAGCAGACATTTTGCTAATAATATTTTTCTATAATTATATATAATTATATATAATTACCTCTCTATATCGTAGTTTTTTGTTGTTGGAAGTGGCGGAGTCTGCCATTCCTGCACAGGATTCAAATTGCCAATGTACGCACTAGGGATTCATGGGAAATAATGCATGCATGGAAACCAGTTAGGAATGCTAATATTGAAAAAAGTCTTAACTGATAACCGACCCTTGTTAACCGATTATTAACAGCGTCATGTAACATGCAGCAGTGCGCCAGCTGCAGAATACGAGCACAACAGACAGATGAGTCAACAGTTCACCATCAGGAGAGCTGCTGTAGCAGCCACGGTGCTGCGTTCACTGTCCCCAGTTCCCCATTGGGAGAGCTGCTGTAGCAGCCATGGTGCTGCGTTCACTGTCCCCCGTATCCCATTGGGAGAGCTGCTGTAGCAGCCACGGTGCTGCGTTCACTGTCCCCAGTTCCCCATTGGGAGAGCTGCTGTAGCAGCCACGGTGCTGCGTTCACTGTCCCCAGTTCCCCATTGGGAGAGTTACTGTAGCAGACACAGTGCTGCGTTCACTGTCACCAGTTCACCATCTGGGAGCGTTAGCAGCCACAGTGCTGCTTGTAGTGTCGCGGACATGCAGCTACTTTCCCAGTAAAAGTCTCCACAGCACATTTAGTTTAGTTTAGCCGGTTGTCAGCTGTGTGTCTGCCCGGATTAACGATAGCAATTGTCTGAAACAGTGTGTGTGTTTGTGCTACGTTGGCAGCTGCTAGCATTGCCAGTGGCTTTGTTTCCGCTGTAGTGTAACTTCAGTGAGTTTCTGACAGATCGTGTGTGGCGGCGGCGAGTGTGGGTTTGTTGGTGGCGTTATAGCTGTGAACGTAGCTGGAGCAGACAGTGTGTGTACAGTTTGTCGGTGAATAAATGCTACAAGGCTGCAAGCTACAACTCCTCAGCTGGAAGTCCTGAGCCAACTTCCTGTATCTGTGCCGTCTCTCTCTTAAGGTGGACCAGCTTTTCTCCTTATAGTGACGAGCTGCTCCTCTGCTTTTTCTCATCTTTTAAATGAATTATTAATATTTTAAACGTATAACCATAAGAGCTCTTTCGAAACCAGTGTTATGTAATCGCATCTCATCGATATCGGCCTCACTTTCCTGCAGCCATATTGAAGCTGTGTTAGGCTACAGCTAATGCAAACCCAACACTTCCTACTGCTGCTACTTCACAATAATCACGGCAAATGCAATCGCAGTGTACGCCTTATATACAGGGCAGACTGCAGTTGTCCATCAGAAAAGTGTAATTTGGGGGATATTTTTGTCCCCATGTGCAGCATGTAGAGCTGCAAAGACTTGTTGACTAATCGATTAGTTGATCAACTCAAATATTGTGATAAATGATTAATCTTTCAAGTAATTTTTCATGCAGAAATGGCAAAAAATGTTTTCAGAAAATGTTTTCATATCATATTAAACGGAATATCTTTGACATCACTTTGGACTTTGAGAAACCCGGACAGACATTTTCCACTATTTTCTGACATTTTATTAGAACAAAATATTAAATGAGAAAATAATGTGCAGATTAATCAATAATGAAAATAAATGTTAGTTGCAGCCTTAGCAGCGTGAAATCAGATGGTGGTTGAAATGATTATTGACTGACTTCCTTAATAAAACATCCTGAGTTTGTTTGCACTGTAAACAGCTGCTCTTCTGTTGTATTTCTGACAAAGTAGCTGCCCATTGACTGTTTGATGTAGTATTAAACTGGGTTTGCCGTTACCGTGGTAACCGAAAGGTGATGGCAAATCAACCACTGACTGAAATCTCAAGTATTACATATCAGATGAAATGAATTCAGAGAAGTGTTTAACCTGTATCGTCTCAGTATCTCGGGACAAAAATGAGCAGCTGACAATGAAACTCGCCACAGACTCAGTAGAGGTCACATGACTGTGTAGTGACACATCAGCTGGCCCGAAAGCATGTAATGGACTGGAGCTGTGAGACCGCCACACACACACACACACACACACACCGCACAAATGCTGTAGATCCTCTCATCTCTCTGTCAATACAGGGGAGCAGTATGATGGGAGGAGGGGGTGATACAGAGGCAGAGATGTATATCTGTATGTAGGACCCAGCTGTTACTCTAATCTGACAATCCAACATGGATTAAAGACCACATCTCAAGGCCAACACACACACACACACACACACACACACACACACACACACACACACACACACACATTCACGAGGCCTCTCTACGTGGAATCCTTCTCCATTATATATGACCTTATGAAACATGCATCTCTGAGTGAGTGTGTTAGTGTGTGTGTGTGTGTGTGTGTGTTTGTGTCCTGCAGCCAGAAATGCCTTGAGATTCTGACACAACTGCTGCTCCCACACTCCACAATATACCGCCACCGTGTGTTTATGTGCTTATGAGGGTGTGTGTGTGTTAGAAGATTTGTCCATGGTGTTCAGGGGGTGCCAGTGTGTGTGTGTGTGTGTGTGTGTGTGTGTGTGTGTGTGTGTGTGTGTGTGTGTGTGTGTGTGTGTGTGTGTGTATTGATGTTTGGTTGGAGAAATGTTGCAGGGAGCGGTGAATGCCGCTGGTTGGCTGGTGGGTCAATGACTGTGTTTTTGTGGCTGCTTCTATGAAGTGCCAGAGAGAGAGAGGAATAGGAGAGAGGCTGAATGCCGATTTATATATATGTGTGTGTGTGTGTGTGTGTGTGTGTGATTACAGCCTGGCTCAATGGGCCTATTTCTGCAGGGCCAGTGGGAGGGCGTGGCGCCTGTGGCTGGAACTTTTCTCGTGTTTCTAAGGAACTTTTCAAAAGGGGCTCAGAAATGCGGCTGCGTGTGAGAGAGAGCGCCCCACGGACCATGATGCCTTTGTGTAGCGGAGAGCGAGAGAGAGGGGCACTCAGAGTACACTCAGAAACGGTAATCAATGGTCTCCTCTCAGCCCCAAAAATCGAAAACCTTAACACACACACACACACACACACACACACACACACACACACACACACACACAGAAAATCCACACACAAACAGCCAATGATGAGAATCACATTTTCTGCCCACAGATAGTGATGTGAATCACAAGGCAGCGTCATATAATTACAGCTTGTGTAATCAGGCTAATGACAGTCATGCGACTTTACAGACCCCAAGGAAGGAGCGGCAAGGAGACGGAGACAAATCGATGCACGAAAGGCAGAGTTTTAGAGAGGAAAGGGTGCAAATACTTGAGAGGAAAAAGCGGGGCGTGATGATGGGATGGATGGACCCAGAGGCAGGCAGAGGGGAGGGGGTGTGGAGAACCAGAGACGAGTGTTTTTGTCTTTGATGCAGAGGAGAAAAATCCAATCAGCCCTGTGTAATTCAATCTGGAATGGAAAGATGCACCTTCACGAGTGTGTGTGCAGAGGGCATGATGCATATTATTATCATGCCATAGCTTTATTTCTCTCTCACACACAGAGGAGGTAAACAAATTGCAGCTCCAGGGGCACCCGAGCAGGTGACCTTGCTATGCTCTCTTGGCTCTTTCCCATTGGTTGAGTGACTTTCGCGAGCTGGCTGCCAATTCCGAGCCTCGGAGCCGTTTCCAGTCAATGCCTACAGGCCAAGGGAGTCGATTGATTCTTCATGTATCATAACATCTTGATATCGAACACTAATTACGATAAGGCGAGAGCAGCATATGGGCTCTGTCTTAATGGGCGACGCAGGCTGAATGCTTGTGACCTAATCAGATGTTTATCATGAGACACTGATTAACTTGAACGAATCAGTGTCAGAAGACTTCATCGAATCCTGAGCCAGCATGAGAAACTAAGGAGGAAATGAGCCTTTATTTCAATGAATGGCTCGTGTGTTGTCTCTGTGCATCATCTGATATGACTGTATACGCCGGTGGCTCCCGGCCTGCGATCGGGACCCGCAAGAGGGGCCGCAAGATGTTTAACCCTTTGACACCCACTCTCCCAGAGATATTTTTAAGATTTCTTTAATATACCCTTCTGCATTACACCTGAATTATTTATGTAACAGGGCTTTTTCTTGTAAAAGATGTGATACTTTTTCATCTTCAGGCCTCTTGAAATGTTCAAATGAATAATTTGAGCAGGGGAAATCACTCTTTGGTTGAACTAGTTGAAGCTACAGTAATGGACATACGCAACTAGTAATGAGGGGGTTACATTTTAAAGGAACAGTTTGGGAGATAAGCTTATTTGCTTTTGAACAACAAGTGAAGTCTTGTCATCACGCCTGCTAAGCCGAGTTCACACTACTCGACTCAGAGTCGTCAGGTCACCGTACTGTTCACACTACACAACTTCCTTTCTTGTAATCGTGAGTCTTTAAGTCGTTGTGGTTTTCACACTACAGGAATGGCCAGCAGCAGGTCACACACTATAAGATCTTTCACCGGGAGGAAACCCTGACATGCGAGAAGAGACACGGGCATAGTCACGTTTGGGGGGGGATTTATAGACCATAAATCAGGGTTTGCTTTAGGGCGTGGCTACCTTGTGATTGACAAGTTGCTACCAAGGCGTTGTCCGGTGTGAAAGTTGTCTGTATTTTCATCTTAGACCTTGAACCCTTTCACAGTGTGTTTTCAGTTCATAAAAGTTAATTATAATGTTTTGGTCATCTAAAAATGTCTTATTCAACATTCGATTGCTCCACCCTCTTGTGTCATTTCTAGTTGCAAATAACCAAGATGAACTTGAGGCTCACGGTTACTACGTCCACTTCTCATAAACAGTCTCCATCCATCCATCCATCATCTCAACCGCTTATCCCGTTAGGGGTAGGAACCTGCGACCCTGTTGCTGTGAGGCGAGAGTGCTAACCACTGCACCACCGTCATAAACAGTCTATATACTTTATATGCTGTATGACTGGCAACCTGTCCAGGATGTAACCCTCCTTCGCTCAATGCCAGCTGGGATCGGCTCGAGCACCCAGCGACTTCTAACGGGATAAACAGCTGCAGATGGATGGATACATGCTATACACTACAGGTTTCCTCTCAACCCGTGTCTTACACTCTCATTGGCTGTAGCTCCCTGACAGACTCCACGACAGGTCCAGATATTTAGCCCGCTAGATATCTGGAATGTGTCTGTGATGCGTCTTTGAACAGTTCAGACATAGCGCTCGAGCGCCGACGTGCAAGCACCGAGCTCGGATTTGCCTCTGATCCGGGGCTTTTGTCAGGCAGCTCCAAAAACACTGTTAGCGAGTGTGAAATCAGGGCTAAAGTCGAGTAGTGTGAACCTGGCATAATGAGACAAAACCAAAATGTGTGCTTTCCCACCCTATCTCTAGCACTGGGATAAACTGCGGTTCATCAATAAATAACAACGACACATAAATCCTCCTCAAACCACTCATTGTCAGTTTTACAAATGCATGAGGCAGGTGGGTGTAAGCAAGTAGATAATGAGGATTAATGGGTAAAATGTGTAGAGCAGGAGTTCCCCATTGCCACTCAGACAGTGTTATCTTCCCTCAGCCTCTGTTAAATCACCTCATCTGAAAAATAAATATTATACCAGGCTTCAGGTGCGAGCGTGCTCACCCATCTCTGATTGTTCTTTAGCAGTATCCGTTAAAGCTTCATTCCTCAGTGGGAAACATTACTCACTGACTAATTAATTAAGAGGTGGATTTAAGAAACTAATGGCTGGAGAATGATCGTCTAACACGTAGATTAGCTCCAGAGTGTTTGGTATAACAATTGGTGATCATTAATTCCTTGATACTGTGTGCTTGCTTTAATTAAAGTGTGATTGTGGAGCTAGTGGAAATGGCAACGCGTCGGAGTAAACCAGTGGAAACGTGTGACTGGAGGACAGAGAGATATATGGGTTATGATACGATCTTGCTCTTACAGGCCTGCTGTCTCTTCTGTCTCGGTGTAATCCTGTCCAGGTTGTTCTCTCTATTCAATCCGTCTCAGCTGCTCTAAGCTCTTTACAGGCCTGCCTTAACCACCACCAGTCTCTCTCTCTCTCTGCTGCTGCTACACCAACTCACCCCATCCATCTCCCTTTCATTTTCTCTTTTTTCCTCCTCGTCAGCTCCTCTGCTCTTTCATCATTTCCCCTCTACCCAAAGCCATTCCCTCCCCATTCATTTTACGCTATTTTCTGATGAGCTACTCACATCCTTTTTACCATTTTTACATATTAACAGATTCTATTCTGTCTCGCCTCCTTTCCTCTCCATGTCTGCTGCATTTTGTTCTCCTATCCAATCTGCTTCTCTTCTCTTTTTTTCTAATCCTCAGCTGCACTTTAGCCACCTCCCCTCCTTTAATATCACTTTTGTCTGTGATTGCCTCTGACCTCATTCCCCTTTCATTCTCTTCAAATCTCCTCTCCCTCCATCTCCACACAATATCTAATCACTTCCAAACCTGTCGTCACACCTTTTCTGCTTTGTTCAGTTTTTTGGGGGAACATTTCCCCCAAGAGGCATTGTTAAGATACAATTTATGTTCGCGATTAGTAAGCCTTATAATTCCCTTCACAATTAGGGTCGGGCATTGAACTTCAATACTGGTTATTATGAGGGGACAAAAAGGGGGAATGACGTGCAACAACAACAAAGGAATCAAACTGGGGACATAGTAATCATAGTCTATGGTATTCCTCTTAACCACTAGACGACCATGACGCCTAAACCTCAAAACCTATTTTGGTGCTGATAGAAATTCGTCTGCAGCAGCGAGCAGAGAAGGAAATGAAAAACTTCACTGAAGTCGGGATAAGCAAACCAAAATCTGTTAAGCAAAAATGCATTTTTTGTTCTTTTTTTCTATCTTGTTAATCATCTTGTAACTCACAGACCTTAGACCTTGTACAGACCTTAGTAGAGCTTTTCTGGTACCAGCTTTAATAATTATTTATAATTACTTTAGACTGTGTTTTAGTACTGAAACAAACAACAGAAAACTAATCACCAACTATTTTGATAATCAATTTATTATTTCAGTCCTTTCAGAGGATTTTCGGTTTTCTAGTTTTGCAGATTGAACATGTTTCAGTGTGGGGCTTTTGGTCGGACAAAACAAGCCATCTGAAGATGTTACCTTGGAGATATAGTAATGAGCATTTTCTAGACTAAATGTCTGCAACTAACAATTATTGTCATTGTCAATTATTTCCTTGATTAATCGATCAGCTGTCTGGTCTATAAAATGTCAGAAAAATCATGAAAAATGTGGATCAGTGTTTCCCAGAGTTCACAATGACGTCCTCTAATGTCTTGTTTTGTTCACAACTCCAAGATATTAAGTTTGGTGGTATAGAGGAGTAAAGAAACCAGAAAATATTCACATTTAAGAAGCTGGAATCAGAGAAATTTGACATTTTTTTCTTAAAAAATTATTCAAATTGATTAATCAGTTATCATAATAGTTGGCAATTAATTCAACACTTCAACACAACTAATCGAATAATTTTAAAAATCGACAGTTTTATGGTTAATAAAATGAATCATTAGTAGCAGCCCAATTGTATTTTATTCTGGCAACAATCTTGTGCAACTGCTTGTTTAGACAAAATATGAGTTGAGCCTCGATAGAGCTGACGATGGATGTATGAAGAGAACGACGCTAAGGGGAGAGCTAGAGATGAATTTGGCGAAGTCAGTGGAAGTATACATGTGACTACGTCTGGTTTTCAAAATAAGGTGTTAACAAAGGGAACTGTATATACAAAATACATATATATGTAGAAATAAGATTGATTGTATTAAATTCACCAGAAGTATAAAACATTACATTGTCCCTTATAAATTAAAAGGAAATACCACTAATTTGTGAGGGAGATGTTTTTATTCTACATCTCTGAGTACATACATGCTGAAAATCAAACATTTACCTCAAGTGTATGATTCAACTTTTTCCCCATGGTCTAGTGTTAAAAAATGGACAGAAATCGCAATAAATCGTCATATTGAATCGCAATACTTGTAGAATTGCAATACATATCGAATCAGCACCCAAATATTGTGATAGTATTGAATCAGGAGACAGGTGAATCATCCCAGCCCTAGTTGCCACCCTAACTGTAAACTATAGCCCAACTAAATACAACTGTAAGTCACATTATGGGTGATTGAGCTAATTATAAAATGTCAGAAAAGGAATTAATGTCAAACGAAGACGTGCTGTTCCTCTGTCAGCACCTCCTCCTCCTCCTGTTGTCTCTAACGTCTCAGCGCTGTGTGACCTGTCATTCTGTCATGTGTATCTGCCTCAGTCATATCATGTCTTGTCAGACAGACGCCCCACTCAGTCCAACATGGGAGACAATTATCATGTCACACATACTGCTTAATAAACAATACACTTGAGCACACACACACACACACTCAGTGTCAGTCAGCCTTTCAGACCTGGGTCTCTGCTGGCTAAGATTAGGGCTAATCCACAACTGTTGGAATGAAAGATTAAGAATGAATCACCTGCTGCTGCTACAGTGTGTGTGCGTGGAGGCGTTTATAGAAAGACCCTATGGGAAAGAGAGTCTGCTGCAACCACCAAGCAATATTACAGAATCCCTACCCTCCCAACACACACACACACGCACGCACACACACACACACACACACACACACACACACACACACACAGCTCATTAGCTTCAATGGCTCGTTCAAACTGCAAACGCCTTTGAAAGAGCCCTTTACTGGGGTTCAAAGGTTTACTTGAGAGTCCACACAAACACATACTCACACACACACACTCACACACACACACACGGCGGGTTTCAGTGTCTGCATTTAATTGGATCGATGTTCTTCCCTCATGTCTTGCCTATAATTGAGGGGACATGAGTAACATGTGGGAAGCCTTTTGTTACTAAGTTCCTGTTTATTAAAACAGGCAGAATAAGAGAGGCGCTCTGCTGCGACTGGAGGAGGAAGAGGAGGAGGAGGAGGGCTGGAGGGTGTAGAGATGGATTGATGGAGAGAGGAAAAACGTTGCAGCAATGAGCTCCTGACCTCGTTCACTCCTCTGTCGGGACGCTGGGCTAAATAATTCAAACGCACACATACACAGTCACATGCCTCTCGCACACAGTATTTCTCGCTCTCTCGTTCGCCCAGGCAGCCGCTCCGTGTGCTCCTCCATCGCCATCTCTGCCACTGTTTCAACATGTGAAACACACACATGTGAAAACACACACCTATATATAACCCCCCCCTTTGTGCACCACTCAGGAAGCTCCCTCCTGATTTGGCCGGACCTATAAATACTCACTTCCTGCGTCCATCCTACAACCAAGAGAGCAACCAGTGACCACTTAAGTACACACAGGATTTTATGCATCAGCATGCAAACAAGCAGATCTCTGTCACAGTGTGAATACTAACGAAATGATGAAATTTTACTGCCCACAGATAGGACCAACTTAATGTCAAAAATAAAGCTGGAATTAATTATACCTCCGCCTTGATGAAATAGATATCTGTAAATCAAAACTGACAAAATCTCTTTGCTATCAGAGAAAAAGATGACTCGAAGATGGTGTTTGAAAATAGAAACTGTGACGCTGACAGATGAAAGACAAGACTAAATGAAATTATGACTGAAAAACATTTATATATCCAATCATGCATGCATCTTGTGTGATTCATTGTACTTTTCTACTTCAGGTGCTGGACTGAGTTTCTCTCACTGAAGCCCCTTGAGACACGAAAGCTGTTAGGTCCTTTCAGAAATGTATCACAAGTCGTTCAAATTTTCAGGCATATAAAATCTCTTCCATTTATATTTGGCTTGACGTTGTTCCCATTTTACCTGATCTTTACCTCTTCCTGCAGGACCTGAGAGACAATCCCCCGGGACGACACACGCTCTATCTTCCACTGTGTCTTCATTTACGAGCACTCTCTACCACCATTAAGTGCAAACAAACTTAGCGGGCTTTGAGTGGCCATAGTGGCCATTTTCAAAGATCCCAGAGGAGCAGTGATAGCATTTCCAGCCAGAGGCAGTCAAACTCGTCTCCACTGATGACATGCAGCCGAGGAAACAAGTTCCTTAAACAGAGTCATTAGTGGACGACTGAAAAAGCTAAAAAAAACACCTGCACAAGTTCCCAAAGTGAAGATTCACAAAGATATAAAATCAGAGAGAAGCAGTAAATTGTCTCAGTTAAGAGAAACCGAGAATATTTGGCAGTAGTGTGTCACATTTCAGGGGACCTATGGGCAGAAATGGAATATAATATTAATAAGTATGTTTTCTTTCCTTTATAAATGATCTGAAAATAACAATCGTCTTTTCGTTACCTTAGAATGACCCGTTAATATCTACATACGGAGCGGCTCCTCTTCACGGAGCAGGTTGCCATGTTTCTACAGTAGCCCAGAACAAACTGAACACTGGCTACATATTTACATTTTCTTGTTGTCCACCATAGCTCTCCTACACTCTGCACTCTGCAACCTCACCGCTAGATGCTGCCAGATCCTACACACTGCACCTTTATTCATTTAGTCCATAAAGTGTCAGAAATTTGTTGAAAAAATGTCTTGTTTTGTCTAACCAACAGTCCAACACGCAGAGATGTTCAGTTTGATATCATAGATGACTAAGAAAACCAGCAAATAATCACATTTTAGAAGTAGGAACCAGAGGATGTTTGGCATTTTCTCTTTAAAAATTACATTAGAAAACTTGGAAACCAAAAGAAGAATTAACTAATTAATGGATTAATCTTTGCAGATCCATCTCCATGACAACTAGGAAAACTGCACCTGCTGGTGAAGACCATTTGATACGGCTGAGTGCTCCAGAAGAAGCTAGCGAGTGGGCCTTTGTCAAACCATAATTTCCAAAATCAAGAATGGACATTTCATGATTAATGGTCTTATGACCAATTAAACACTTCACATTCAACTAGACTATAAATTGAGGCTGTAAAATGTCACAGAACAAAAGTTCAAGGGACAAAACTGAGTAAGTTGCTGACAAAATTCTCATCAACAAACAAACAGGCGAACAGATGGAGAGGGAGATGGAGGAAGTTGCACGCTGGAGGTCAGATGGCGGCCAAGCCTCACAGCGACGACACTCGGGGTCTAATCAGGAGTGTGAGGGCCGGCCTTATCACGGCCTCAGCTCGCTGTTATCAGCCGCCTGCCAGGAAATACACATTCCAATGGTCCCATTGGACCGCATTGGGTTTCAGCTCTGCATGACCCCGCCCATCCGGCCCTTCGTTAACCAAATTACCCCGTTGGTACGGAAACGAGTGAGCAAAGAGAGTAGTACCAATACACACACGAGTAAAATGAATGAAAAATGATAAGGCCATCTAAGCAGCATTTAGATGCTGGTGGACGGCATCTGAGATCCTCACTCTGTCAAACACACACACACACACACACACACACACACACACACACACACACACACACACACACACACACACACACACACACACACACACACACACAGGCGCCCTGTTTTTGAGGTTTTCATTTATAGCAAAAGCTCTGACAGACACAGAAATCCCAGAATGCTTTGTGGTTTTGGGAGCCAGTGCTGCGTTTATGCTCTCTAATTTAGAGTCCTGTAATAACACAAACACACACACACACACACACACACACACACTACTGTGTAAGTGAAACACAACTGTCGTCTCTCCTCTTCTACATTTTTTAATATATTGTAGCGTAACAGATGAACAAGAGGCAGAGCGTGTAGACAGAGAGAGGAAGAACAAGTCAGAAAATAGAGAATGAGATATGAAAAGCTGTGAATGAGAGAAGCAACAGAGGTGACAAGAGGGAGAGAAAAAAAAACAGACCGAACAGAACGAAAGAGAGAACGGAGAAGGAGGAGAGAGAGAGAGGAGAGAAGGGCGATAAAGCTGTGACAGCGGCAGCCATGCTGGTTGTCATGGCAACGGCCGCTGAGAGCAGGTAGAGCACGGTCTCCTGGGAATGAGCAGCGCACGCCTCCCTCCCCCCACCCTCACCCTCTGTCTCTCTGTCTCCATCCCTCCATCTCCATCTCCATCTCCATCCCTCTGGCCTCTCTCCATCCCATCATCCTCTCCATCTCCATCTCCCAGCATCCCCCATCCTCTCCTCCTCCTGCCTCCCACTCCTGGTCCCATCCTTCACTCCGTTTCTGGGCTCTACCCCTTCCTTTTCTCCATCCTCTCTCGACCACTCAGCGCTCGATCCGTTTTCCTTTTTTTCTTTCTTTCCTGCTCCACCACACCCCCCCACTCCCCTATCCAGCATCTCCGTCTCACCATTACCTTAACTCTTTTTCCATTCTTACCTCTCCATTTTATTTCCTCCACTCCTTCCCTCCTCCTCATTATCCCGTGGTCCGTGCACCTCCCTTTTTTCCATTCCTCGCCTCTCTTCCACTCTTCTCCCTCCTCTTCCCTCTATATTCATCTTACCCCTCTCTCCAGAGAATATGTATGGGAGTATGTCTGCACAGTGCTGCCCAATTACTGCAAGGGAGACTCTGCGTGTGTGTGTGTGTTTCTAGCCTGTTTTGACCTACCTAAAACACCTCCAGCATTCTTCGTCTCCCTCTGACTCACTGAATCAACAAAACTGCTGCACACCACCGCGACTATTCACCAGCACAGCGAGTGTGTGTGTGTAATAATCAGGACTTGTGTGTTGTGTGTAATGTTAATGTGCATCGGTGCATATATGTGAGCAGGCGTGTCGGCACTTGTGTGTGTGCTGCTGGTCGTGATGATGAGAGGAGCCAAAGTTTCCAGCTGGATGAATTCAGGCTATACAGTGTGACTGCATTCTTTCTAATTCGTGGGATGACTTGAACACATTCCACAGGGGAAGTTTAGTGTTGCACAATGTTGTGGAGCCAAACGATTGAAGAAAACAGGTACTTTCTCAACTGTGACTGGCAGCGTCAACAAAGAGTCACACGGACTAGAGAGTACGACAATATGGTACCTCGGCCCGGGTTTCAGTTAATAAAAATTTTGTTTTGTGGCACTTATCCAGTAGTTGAAGAAGAATTCAGGTCCTTCATTTATATGAAAGTAATACTGCAATGTAAAATGATTTCTACAGGCAAAACACCTGCATTCAAAAAGACGAAACGAAGATCGAACAAGACAAGATGAAATTCCGGTCTGTTGTCATACCCAGGGGAGTCAGATAGCGACGTTTTGTCACTGCCATCAGCATTCGTACCGCTGCACAAGGCACCCTATAGTGAGATGGATGGGTCTAACAAACACACGTCTTTCATCCAGTTTGTGTCCCATGCATCATGTTACAATCAGCTGTTTGTCTGTGTCCCGTGTTCACAACGTTCAGCATCATTTTCACTGTAGTTCAATGCCATTTTCACTGTACAAACATTTCATTTTAAGCCCAACCATGTATATTTTTCCTAAACCTAGTAAGAGTGATTTTGTTGCATAATTTTAAAGTGGTGCCAAGGGCCGTGATGGAAATTCAGATCACGTCTATTGCCTCCTCAGGGCTCTCAACACGGCAACAGCTAACGACGCTAACAGTGCAAACAACAACACTGCTGACAGAGCTAACAGTGTTATCCTGACGACGCTGTCCAACTGAAACCTCTGTGTGAGGGCAGCGCAGAGCAGCAGCCACGAATTAACCAATGGGACGCGCTCACATGCGCTAAAAGGCACGTGCAGCCAGCCCGTCTATGTCAACAAAGCACAGAGAAGCTCAGACTGCAACATACACAGAGGGAGAGTGACTTCATTCTCTGCCCAGGTAGTACTACTACTCTATGTCTTTACATAGCAAATAGTTGTTTGATGCTATATTAACACTCTGAATATCGACTTTAGCACCTTTAAGGAAGAGTACTGATTTGCTAAATGGACTGAAACTATCAAGTTAAAGTACTAATTCTGCGATAAAATGGCCCCTGTGACTAATACATTATAAGCACCAATGTATAAGTTTACAGTTTTGGCTGGTCGAGGTGGATCTAGATTTAACAACTTTGGGGTCGGGCCCCTCCGAACGGTAACAAGATAGCGGAGAAGTCGTGAGATGATTAATAAAAAAGAACAAAACTAGTGGTAAACATTAAGTTTTTGGACAAGTCTCCAACCCTTGCTGTTTTGTGAGTTCTACCTCCTTAGACCTCCAACTTTTCAGTGAGAAGTAAATTCCTTTCAAGTTTTTATGGCCGCGAAGACAGCAAATACAAGAGTTCACTGTCAAGTGGACTTTACATTGCTGTATGTATTCATAGCTTCACCATATAGTGTCCGACAATTAATGACCAAAATATTATACTGCATTTTAAACTCTACTGGTAGCCAATGGAGAGAGGCCAACGCTGGAGTAATGAGCTGCCTGCACAGTGTGGCTTCAACCTTATGAACCGTCTGCAAACAAGCCGCAGCGCCATGCCAGGAATATAATGAACTGTAACAGCATGGATTAATTCTGAACCATGTTCAAAAGATAAAATATGTCACCTAAATGTAACACCTAAATTAGCAGTATGCAATTTGACATTAGGTGTTACAGGTCCCAGAGACTGCTGCAAGGTCTTATCAGCTCCTTTGGGGCCAATAATGATGATTTAGTCTCACTCAAATTGATAGTTTTCAATACAGGGCTGAGCTTTTTAGTGCTGATTCTCAGCTCCCATTGTTCTTTCAGCTCAGAGAGAGGACACACAGAAATAGCAGGTACTGTGAAGGCAGGTTTCTCTCCTGTTATCAGTCCAATAGTAAATGGGAAATTCCATTCCTGAGTTGAATAAGACTCTAAAACTTCCTCCGTAAAAAAGAAAAAGTAATTTCAGTCAAATGCGGCACATCTGCCTTCCCATGTGATAAGAAATTGCTTTCAGATATGGGGGAGCACCATGTGTACACATCCAACACACACACATAAATAGCCAAAAGGGAGGAGATGGGTAGAGGAAAAGGGGGGGAGAGATGTTTTTCTCAGCGAAAGCTATCATTATTCTCTCTCTCTGCCCAGACGTCGGACCTTTAAATGCAGCTCCGGATATGAACCTAGATCCTTTTCATTTCCTCTGTGCACTGGGAGGTGACCCCCGTGCCCTCACCCATCCTTTCACACACACACCTGAAATACCTCGTCCACACCAGGAGGGGTTTCTACCTGCCAGCTTGTGTGTGAGGGGACTTTGTCCTCCAGGAGAGCGAGAAGGACCCACTTCCTGCGTCAAATTGCCTCTCACATTCCACACTCTCCCTCAATCTGCCTCGCTCGGGCTATTTTTTCCCCCCTTTCTTCCTCCCTCTCTTTTTCCTCATCTCTCTATGGGGGGCTTTGTCAGCTATCAGAGGCACAAAACACTGATTCATTCCAACAGTTAAACATGATCCTCAAGAACACAACGCTTTTCCGCACACACACACACACACACACACACACACACACACACACACACACACACACACACACACACACACACACACACACACACACACACACACACACTTTTCAAGGAGCGAGGGCTGGAGAGAACAGGTTTTTGGCAGTGAAGATTCACTATTTTTGAGCCCACACACAGACAGATGGACAGTCAGTGCTCTCATGAAGACAGATGGATGCACACACAATCACACACACACACACACACACACACCTATATGGCTATCCGTGGGACACAACAGATGTCTGTGGGAAAATTGGTCTCCCATGTAAAATATAGTCAACCGGATATGAAGTCACAACCACGATTACAGGAAATACCCACTGAGACACGACACTGGGGAACACTCATCGGAGGAAACACACACACACACACACACACAAGAGTCGGTTGGTTTAAAGCCAAGAGGCATCTAAAGAAAGATCTTGTCAGCAAACGCATGTGACCGAGGGTCATGTGTGCATGTGCGTTATAGGCCTGGGTTTCTTGAGGTGAACCTTGCAATTATTAGACTGTTGACGTCTGTGTATTACCAATTGAGCGCCACCTGCATCCATCTGTGCACTCCTGACACTGTGTGTGTGTGTGTGTGTGTGTGTGTGTGTGTGTGTGTGTGTGTGTGTGTGTGTGTGTGTGTGTATGTGTCATACCTGTCTCCATCTGTACACTTTAAGACAGATTAGGTCTGCTGGAGGCCAAGGATCTATGGCAAAGATTGCAACCGACTGACCCAGTGATAATCTGTGTGTGTGTGTGTGTGTGTGTGTGTGTGTGTGTGTGTGTGTGTGTGTGTGTGGCACGTAGGTAGTGTTGACAACCCCTGCCAGAACCAGTAGAGCATCACAGCCAAAGCAGCACAAAGGATCACTAACCTGTTGACAATACAAATATTGTGACCAGTGAAGACATGAAAGCTGAACTAAAGGCCATCTTGCGACCAGGGGCGTCACTTCCTAACCCCCTAAATCCGGCGCCCTTGCTCAGACCACACCCATCTTCAAACTCAGTCTTCATCTTGATCTCAGCTACACACCTGTAAAGTTTCATGACTGTATCGTCCACAGTTTTGACACCATTGCTTTGGCAAAATCTGTCCACAGCCAGACCAACAGACACACTGAACACCTACCAAAGTACTGAAAACCGCCTCTGTGGTAGTTCCCGCTACAGTACATTTTGCCTTGATGACATACACACATACCCACAAGGTCAAAACAATATCAGCCGTACACTGGTAATTATTGGGCAAGGCAATCAACTGCCCCAGGACCACAGACCTCAAGGGCACCTTAAAAGTCTCAGACAGGCCTACACACTGCATGTCAATTAGTTTCGGTGATAGACCTATAATTATTAGAACATTTGTTAAGGAATTTGCACCATTAAAATACATTATCAACCTCTGTGCTCACATACTAGGCCAATTCCTTAATTAAGTTTTTGGATAGGAACAAAATACGGCTCCCAACTATGTCCGAAATCTATAGTTACTCAAATTGCATGCTATTTCTGGTGAAATATTACAGCATGCAACGTTGGACACTATGGCGGCATAAATATCCCACGATGCAATGCGGTAGTGATGACAATACGGCAGTGATGACAATGTTCATAACGGACATTGACAGACAGCTCTGTTACATCAACAACACTTCAATCTAACTTCAAGTATAAGATTTCACTTTCAAATTAATTCAGACTTTGATTCTCGCAAACTGTTGTTTTGGTCAAGAGGTTAGCACAGGTTACCATGGTTACACATCTCCAACCCGTAACAAGGCTTTCAGGAAGTGACGACGTAAAATACAGTTCAGTGCGTTCGAAAAGATGCATACTACTGTTTACTCACACATAAGTATGTTGAACAACAGTATACATATTGGGTATGTAGTGCAGAAATTATCATTCAAACAAAAGCTACAGTGGACTTTATGGGAACTTGGAGGTGACATAAAGGGTAGCAGGTGTGAGGACCAGAAGGGGCCAAACAGCACATTTTGAGCCCCAGAACCCTAAATCTGGCCATAAATTAAAGTAAAATTAAAGGTACAGTGTGTGGCATCTGGTGTTATCTCACGAGGTGAGAAGATTGCAACTGAAGCCTCTCACATGTGCCAAGCGTATTGCAAGTGAGTGGTGAAGTAAGAGAGAGAGCGGCGGTGACAGGAGCGAGCAACCTTACAGACTCCGACCTAAGCAGGAAAAGTTAACAATGTTTGATTTGTCAGTTCTGGGCTACTATAGAAACATGATGGTACAACATGGTGGACTCATGGATGTATAAAGAGAACTGGATACAGCGTTGGAGGCGGAGTCCCGTTCATTTCTATGAAAGTCTCTCAGTGGCGCATGAAGTCAATGGGCTGACTTGAATACCCGGATCTCCTGGGTCTTACTAGGATCTAGTGTGCATGACCGATATGCGCAGTAGTGTCCACTCAGTCACATCCTGGATCACGGGGTCCTAACATCACTGCTTGCATTGTTGTCTCGGTCTTAGTCTCCATAGACATAAACAGAGGAAGGAAATAACACTATATATGGCTTTTAGTGCGTTTTACAACTTTTAGGGCCTAATGATTTAAATAAGGGCTGTTAGAGGGTTTGTACTGGGGAGTTGGTTTACCTCAAATAAGTATATATATATATATATATATATATATATATATATATATATATATATATAACACGTGTGTGTGTATATATATATATGTGTGTGTGTGTGTGTGTATATATATATATATATATATATATATATACACACACACACACACACACTGAGTTACAGACGTCTCTTTCTTAATGTAAGTCTATGGGAAAAAGTCGGACGGATATAGAAGTTGCAGTACTACCGTGGGCCTCTACGACCTTTTTTTTTGGTTCGACTGGCGCTCTTCCTGGGGACTTGGGTGGACTCTACTCATTCTAAGCCAACAAAAACACAATGACTCGTATTATCAGGCGACTGTACACTAAAGAAAACATACTTATTAATATGATATTCCATTTCTGCCGATAGATCCCCCTAAATGTTACGCACTGTTCCTTTAAAGGAGATAAACCGTCCTGCAGTGTTATGAAAACTATCATGAACTCACTAGCACCAGTAACTCAGACTAAAGAGATATTATCAGTATAATCTGAGGGATGTTTTCTGCGTTTTGACTGTTTTTGGTGCTCGCTTCCTTTTTTTTCTCAATGATTCAATGAGCGTCCTCCATCCGCCTCCTCCTCATAGGATAAATCTGGATTAATCGGTAACGGAAGGTGTGGGCGTGCTGTGGGGAGGGAGGGGGCGCGTGAAACTCGGCGTGGATGGTTCCGGAGAGGAGGTGTGGAGGGGGGGGGCTCGCGCATTCCTAATCAGCTTCCCTTCTCGCGATTCCCGATGACATCATTCCATCCAAGCCTTCGCTCGCGCTCCGCATCGCCGTTAACGTCCCCGTTACCCCACCCACTTTTCACTAACACACTGCTGCGCACACACACACCACACACCTCCGGTTATAACGGGAGGATACCCCCGGTCTGACGGACAATGAGGCCGCCGTTATCTGGCTGTAAAGGGAGCGTGCACCTTACAGGTTGGACATTGGACACGCATGCACCCCCCACCCCTCTCACGCACACGTCCTTACAGCGCGACTACCCGGTAATAAAGTCGCTAAATCCGCAGAATGACCGGAGCCCCCCGACGAACGGCAGGATGTGAGCTGGTCACACAGACACCACATACCGAGGCAGCGCACAAAGAGCCGTAATCAAGCTCAATTAGAGATCACCCGCTAATTACCGACACACACGCACGCACACACACCTCCTGACTCGAGGGGGCACAGGCCACAATAAACCCCGACACTGAGACACAAAGGCTGGTGTGTGTGTGTGTGTGTGTGTGTGTGTGTGTGTGTGTGTGTGTGTGTTGTGTAAAACCGAGGGGTGGGGGTGCACGGGAGTCGCCAGCCCCCCTAGCGGGAGTCACGGGCGGCCAATAAGGGCTGATAAGTAGGTCGAGTACAGGATTTCCTACCGATCACCGGCCGTCACTGTCTCATTGATGATAGCGCACTGCACGCACGCACACACACACACACTTACGCACGCACACAACCTAAATGCCCTGGCTCCCCGTGTGCACAAGAGCTCCCCGGTTAACAAAGGATCTGAGGCTTACCGTGGCGGTGTGAGCAAGCAGCGCCGTGAGCGCCAGCAGCCAGGGCAGCTTCATGATTGGGGTGCGCGGGCACAGCCTCCCGGTGCCGCCGCTGCCTTCACGGGGTTCGGGGAGGTGGGGGGAACAAAAGCTGCTGCTGCTGCTGCTGCTGCCGCTGCTGCTGCTAGCTGTCTGTGTCTCGGTAGTCTGTCCAACTTCAGAGCGCGCAGCCCGTCCGCGCGATCATCCGTCCTTCAAGTCGGGTTTTAATCCAAGGCTTCACGCGCTGCTGCTGCTGGTCCAGGTACCAGGAAAGATGTCCGCGAGGCCTCTTCTCCCTCTGTTTCTCCGAGTTTTTGTGCTCGAGACCTGATAGATTTACTACCGGGAGACGCCAGACCTCGTCTCTCTCTCTCTCTCTCTCTCTCTCTCTCTCTCTCTCTCTCTCTCTCTCTCTCTCCCACACACTCAGAGCCTCTCTCTCTCTCCTCCCCCTCTCCGTTGAGGGCAGGATGTTCCGTATGGCGACGCTGTTTGGCCTGGGAGTCTGGCAGAAGGAGGGTGTGTGTGAGCGTGTGTGAGTGTGTGAGCGCATGCATGTGTGTGCAATGCATGTGTGTGTGTTAAGACAAGTGGGGGGATCTCCGCGAGCAAAGGCGAGGATGCCCCCTGCAGTTCGTTTAGGCACCCGCAGCCCCAAAGCAGCCCTTTAAACACACACTAACACATGTGCAGGAGGCACCGTGAGGCATCCACGGCTGCTCCCACGCTATTTGGTTCCGCGCTCAGGTGGTTCCGGTCGGCTGCACGCCATGATTACACACCTTTACAGGTCAGCTCTGGTCCTCGGCTGTGATTGGCTGACTCACAATCAAGCCGACGAGCCCACACGTGTGTCTATTTACTAATTTATAGTCCAATTAGAATTTATAACGATATTTACCTGATACGTACCAAGGAGTAAGGTATAAAAGCAAAGGCATTTTTTTAGAAGGTACATATATTATATATATATATATATATATATATATATATATATATATATATATATATATATATATATATATATATATTCATTGTCATCATACCACATTGCATTGTGGGATATTTATGCGTAGTGTCCAGCGTTGCATAGTGTAATATTTGAGTGACAGTAAATAGCATGTTAGTCTGGAATTTCAGATACAACAGTAGCTCAGTCTGTAGGGAGTTGGCTTGGGAACCGGAGGGTCACCGGTTCAAGTCCCGACATGGACCAAAAACTGAGTGTGAACTGGTAGCTGGAGAGGTGCCAGTTTACCTCTTGGGCACTGCCGAGGTGCCCCTGAGCAAGGCACCAAACCCCCAACTGCTCGGGGCGCTTGTCAGGAGCAGCCCCCTCACTCTGACGTCTCTCCATTAATGCATGTATGTGTGTTTCAGGTCTGCATGTACCATGTATGAGTTTAACAGAGTGTAAATTGAATTTCCCCATTGTGGGACTAATAAAGGTAGATCTTCTTCTTCTTCTTCTTCTTACTCAACATAGACTATTTTGGTAGAATATGACAACAGAAGAGAAATAGTTTTGTTTTACTTTTGTACAGCAAGTTTTAGGGGCACATTTTACTGCTGCCCGGTAGTCGCTGTCAGTCCAAAATGGCGGAAGTGCAGCTTTGCCGCTGGGCGCTGATGTTACAATGGAACGAACAATTGACTTTCACATCTTGGTGAAAGCCAGTCGTGGCTGTAGCCTACATGTGTTGCCTAGCAACTGTGCAGTTTCGCTAACCATTACTGCTCATTGGAACCACAGACAAGTAGCTAACACCAATCAATTAAAAGCCTGCTAGCTTAATTTGATTGACATAGGTTAGCCTAATAAGTAACCAACGCGCTACAACTACTTTTGAAATCGAGTTTAAGATTATTCTTGAGCAATATAATATTTACTTGTCGTCTTACCGTAGTGGATGCTGTTGAAAGGCCCTGAAAATAAGACTAGAATTATTATAAACTATATTATTATTATTATAAACTATTTTGTCAAACTAGCCGAGGCCTAAAGGTCTTCTGGTCATGTCATACCTAAAACACACCAATGAAACATTTGATTGATATCTGATTAGGGAGAAAGACACTTTATCCTCATTTGCATCTACAACTTTATCAATCATCCACATGGACTGTTTACCTGTATTTGACCAAAGCCTGTTCCAGTGTGATTGGCAATACTACTCAGACTACAAACGATAACCAGAACGCTTCCTGTACCAAATTGATGTCCTTTTGCCCACAGATTTAATGCTGTATGGCTGTTGGGCATAGCGTAGCAAAGACGGTGAAATGTTAACCTGCACTTGACCTACCTGTGTGCAGGTTGACAGCAAACACAGCGCCGTGATGACAGCGTTCCCTGCTGTCTTCACAGCCAGTCGGATAAAAGCCCGATTTTTGAAAAAGCGTCTGTCCTGCGATGGTTTGATTTGAAAACTAGAGCCAATGAAAATATGGGACATTGTCTCAGTACATGGGACACAAATGCTGTGCGGTGGGACACCTGGTCACTGTATTTAGGAGAGGTTTCCTGGTCAGTTCAAAGAATTATGTGAACCTTAAGGAAAAATCTAAGTTTCTCCAAACCAGCAGACAGTAATATTTCACCCACCTATTGTGAGTCAGAGGTAGAACATCGCTGTCTTGCCAACAAGGTGGTAAAGGTGACAACATGTTGCATGACATTAGAACTATTAGGCTGCAGGGGGACTGAACAAAGCCAAGAGATGGTCAGAGATAATCGCAATATAACTGTATGCTATGTTAAAGCTGCAGTGGGTAGAATGGGAGCATGTATTGTGAGCAATGATTAAAAAAAAGTTTTTATAAAATGGTCACTATATCCTGACAGTAGTTTATGAGACACGTAATCTGAAAAAAAAAAAAAAATCAGGTGCCTCTGTGTCCTCTGATGCACCTAATGGCATCTGCAAGATTTCACAGACTGGAGGAAAACAACCAATCAGAGCCAAACTGGAGCCTTGCCACCACTGAGCAGCTGTCAATCACTCACAAACTCTGATCAAGCAGTCAAACTAGGCAGCACTGATCAAATATCAATCAATATTCTGTTACTGTAATGATCATTTCTCTTCTAAAACGTTTTCAGAGGCTTCTTGTAGTTACTGTTTAGCTGTGAAATGATGAAATGAAAGTTTGTAACCCGGCAACCATGTTGGAGCAATAGGATCGCTCTCTGAAATGACCTGTGACTGGCCAAAGTCTCCTGTCATGGACTAGATATTTTAAAGCCTGAAAACAGCCATGAGGAGGTGCAGAGGTCTAATTTTCTCTCACAACACTTGAATTACAATATGCTGGAAGGTTATTATGGATTTTTTTGCCCAATGATGCTAAAAATATGCCTATCCCCCTTTTTCAGTGTGTTTAAGATCTTATACCAAAATGTACTGAGCCTCAGGCAGGACCAGAACGAGTGCGGTCGGCTGGAGATTCATGTTAATTTCATCTACAGGACAAGTAATAACGCCAGCACCAACCTCAAGGTTGTATATTCCTGAACAACTTTACCATGAATCAAATTACCACAAACCAACTGACAAATACAGGCCCTTGGGGCCCCTGTGGGTCGAGGCCCAAGGGTTGTTGCCTACTTTCAGTCAGCTGGTAATAACAACAGCCTCTAGGCGTAACCAACCTAAGTTTACAGAAGCTTTCAGGTGGTTTCAAATCTCTGCAGGTACTTCACCTTCACTTCCTCAAGGTTTAATATTATCCGCTTTAAGAAATCAACAAAGCCATGGGATTACTGCCACCAACATCACACCCAGCCTGATTTATTTTTCCAAGTAACATCCTGTTTCCACTTTTGCTCCGCACAAAAGCTGGACAAGTGAGGGCAGGGCTATTTGGTCCCCATGTGTCTTTAGATACAACTGGAAATGAGCAAGAGGGATGGTGTGTTTTGATAAGACAGTGCAGTCTGATAATGTCTTGCTGTAAAACTTCAGGTCCTTACTCATGTCAAAAGTAGTATAGTACAATTACATTGCTGGTTGCCGTGCTAAGATACCAGCCTTATTAATTCAGTCACATTTATGAGAAACTAGAGCATCTCCCCGGCACCCTCTGTGACTCATGCTGTGTGTAGTCAGTGTTATCTCTGCAGATATATTCATTCAGCTGGCTGCAACAGAAACTATGGCAGAGATCCTCTTTTATAACAGACACTTAAAATAAGAGAAGCAGCAGTTTGTCTGCTCTGTCCCTTCAGCCCTTGTGAGTGTATCAAACATAAAATGACGCACACGAGACAGTTAAATTTTCAAAGTTTTTTTGTTCAGTTTGGTTTCAAAATAAAGATCACACAATTGTTTAGAGACAATCTACAACAGGAGTTACAAAAAATAGTTGCCCAGGCAATAAGCATACACAGGTTCTGTTAACTATACACATATGGTTACAGGTGTGCTCGTAGTAAATATACACAAGGCTGCTCCAAATGTACACCGCGCCGTGGCGGGCTGCCTCTCTCACCCAAAAGGACATGGACAGTATGATACAGCACTTACAGCACTAGAGAAATGCCAAAAAACACAAGAATCTCCTCTGTACAATCCATGGGTTTACCCCTCTGAAAACAGTCATGGGTAATAGAGGGATTTGGGGTTTAAAAGTTATTTCTCCCACCCAGCCAGCATACACATGACACATTTCATGGGGTAAAGCATTCCTATAAAAAAGATCTTAAAAAAAGGTCAAAAACAAAAAACCTTCAACATAAACCAGAAGACACCACTAAGTCTAACAGAACATGTCCAATTGGGAGTCAGTGGGAGGTCGACGTCTTAAGTTAAGCAGTGACAAGATAAAGATAAAACCAAGCGTGGCGAATCTTTGTACAAGTACTACGCTGTATAGAAAGGGCTTTTCAAAACAAAAATTTGATATTACAATTTACAATATACAACAACTCATATGTCACAACCAAGGAGGTGAGAATATACACTGAAATGCACAGGGTTTTTTTTCTACGATTTTTGTTTTGTTTTTTTTCCAGAGTGAGCTTTTTTCTTTTTTCTTCTCATACCAAAAAGGGTGGTAAAGCACTTTTACATTACAAGGGTTTACAAATGTACAATTATACAGTCAGAAGTATGTGGTCACTACTAGGATACATTATAGATACAGATTCAACATCAAAAACCAGAAAAACTACAAAGTTTTATATATATATTTATATATATATGCAAAGGTCTACACCAAGTATACACGTTATATTTATAGAAGCAAGACCAGAAAACGAATCTCCCATGCTAAATGATCTGTCTGCTGGTTAGCTGATGGTGTGTGTGTGTGTGTGTGTGTGTGTGTGTGTGTGTGTGTGTGTGTGTGTGTGTGTGTGTGTGTGTGTGTGTGTGTGTGTCATCTATGATTCTGTGACGTCTGACAAATTAAATACTCGTTCCATCTCATAGTGGTAAATAGGATGGGAGGAGGAGGAGGGGACACTAGGATTGTGTGTGCAGCAGTAGCAAAAAAGTGAAAATGATTTGAGTTCATCAGAAAAGAAAGGAAAAAAAAAAAAACACAAAGAAAAGGTGGAAGTGGAGCGATGAGCAGAACAGGTCTCACCTCTCTCCACTCCCCGCCCTCCTTCCCTCCCTCCCCCAGTTCAGTGGGCCTGGGCTCAGGTGGGGGAGGGGCAACAAAATCTGACAAAAAAAAAAAAAACTAAGGCTGCCTGTAGCAACAGGCTCCTCCCAAAGGGTTGCCATGGAAACAAGGGGTACTCCACGTCCTCGGTGAGCAGGATTTGGAGGGGGAAAAGTGGGCATGGTGCTCTGAAGGGTCAGACAGGGAGAGAAGGGTGGGGCTGGTAGACATGACAGCTTAAGGAGGTTGAGGTGAAGAGTGGAGGGTTGAGGGGAGGGAGATCAGGTGGTAGACAATTTCAGGCTGGAGGAGAGAGGAGGGAGGGGGAGTCGGTTTACATGATGCCATTGGGTGGGCCGCAGAGAGGACCCAGGTCAACGCCGTTCTTCATGTAGTACTTCTCCAGCTTGGCCAGGATGTGTTTTCCATACGTGTACTTCCTCAGGGTGGAGATGTGAGGCCGGATCTGTGCAGAAAACACACGTTGCACATGATCACACTAGCAGCGTGCGCTTCCAACTAGGGCTGTAACTAACATTTGTTTTCACTGTCAATTAATTTGCTGATTATATTCTCGACTAATCGATTAGTTGTTTGGATTCTAAAAAGTCAGAAAATGGTGAAAAATGTGAATCAGTGTTTCCCAAAGTCAAAGATGACGACTTCAAATGTCATTGTTTTATCAAAGATATTCAGTTTACCGTCATGAAGGAGTAACGAAACCAGAAAATATTCACACTGAAGAAGCTGAAATCAGAAGAAACGACTCGAACCGATTATCAAAATAGTTGGCGATTAATTTTATCGTTGATGACTGATTAGTCTTTGCGGCTCTTCTTCCAACACACCCTCTTTGGTGTTTCCCCTTCATTTGTTCCGACATTTCACACTACCACAACACCAACACCCATTTATTTGGAAATCAATGCTCACTTGTGCTTATGTCAGCTTGTGTGTCGTTGCCTAGGGAACCATTGAAACCAGTGACCCGATTTAGATTTATTGACGTGCAGGTAAGTGAAGGGCTGGGCTGATGGGTTGTGGATGTTTTTTTTTAAGTCAAGAAGTTGATATTTATTTAGTACTGAAACAATTAGTCAATCAAAACAAAATCAAATACAACTGTGATAATCATTAGGGTTTTCAAATCTGCGAATTTCTCCACTGTGGGACTAATAAGGGATTATCTTATTTTATTTTGTGTCATTGTAATTTACACGCATCTGTTTTGTGTCGGTTAGTGAATCAAAATAGTAAGTTTCAAAGACATCACTGCAGGGCTGCGACTAACGATTATTTTCATTATCGATTAATCTGCCGATTCTTTTCGCAATTAATCATTTGATCTATAAAATGTCAGAATATAGTAAAAAATGTCCATCCCAGTTTCTCTGACTCCAAGGTGATGACTTTAAATGTCTTGTTTTGTCAGTCCAAAACTCAAAAATTAATATGATACAATATAAAACAGAGAATGCAGGTAATCTCTGTATTTAAGACCCTGAAAAAAAGCATTTTGAAATTTTTGCCTGTTAAAATTTAATTATCAAAACAGTTACAGATTATTTTTCTGTCGAATAAACCGATTAATCGATTATTTATCACTACAACAAAAACTAGCTCCAAATATGTATATTTTTTGCAGAACAATGGCTCTCTGTTGCCTATAAACACATGTTCATGATGACTGAATGAAAGGTTTCAACATAACATTAACTAATATTAGAGTGCTCTAGGGATGACATATTTTTAGGCCAGCCAGGAAGTTAGCATCGCCCTGGTTCCATCCACAAAAAGCCAATGGGAATTTTCCCATTGGCTTTTTGATAATTGCAGAAAATAAACTCTGGCCAACAAGTGTCTATGATACTTACACATTTTGTTCAGCAAGATAACCTTCACTAATAAACACAGCTTTTATGATTTCTGAATGTAATCAACAGTAAAAAGTTAACATTAGGCTATAAACGAACTACACCACAGTCACATGAACGCGAGTATACACAATGAGGCTGTAAAGGTCAGACGAGTCAACATGATGACGTGTAGAAGTCCCATTTAGCCACTTGTTAGCAATCGCCTTTTTTAAAAGACACAAACGCTTAAAAATTCACAAGTGGGATATTTATTGGTGTACTTTATGTTGTAGAACAAAATGTTAGTCTCTTCAGTTTGTGTTAACCGCAGACCTTGCTGTATTTCAGGCATCCATCTAAAAACTCATTGACTTCCAGCCGAGGAAACCAGAAGTGCTAAAATGCTAAACCATTTCTGGGTTTCAGGACTCATTCCTGTAGCACTCTTCCCCTCCTTACTAAACTGTATTTGAAGAAGGCTGACCCAAGCTGCTCATATCAATACTGTCGCGCCCAGTGTACCACATCTGTCTAGGGCAAGATTTCAGTTTATAACAACCTCAATTATCCCAGCATTTTGATAGGGACTTCCTCTCTCCACCTACCTTGTGCATTACTATCTTGCGCTGGGTGGGCTCGGCCACGTCGATCATCTTCTGCACCACGTAGTTGGCGTACTGGTCCTTCATCATGGTGTATAAGGCACTGTGGGGGCCCTCAGTCAGGCTGCACACCTCGTCTATCAGCACTGCTCGTTCTGCCCGTGACGCATGGGTCACACACTTCTCCACCACATTACTAGAGACAGGGAGGAAAGTGTGAGCATGAGGGTACATTTAAACCAGGAGAAAGGAAAGAAACCTGTTTTAAAGATGGAATGAAGATAAGACTGAAGCCTTTTGTTAGTGTTAGTTGTGGATTTTACCTGGCAAACTTGTGCTGGCTGAGTCCCAGTACATTGCCTCTGATCTCTGCCACTATCTTGCTCTTATCCTCAGCTCGGCCGTGCTCCAAAACGTGCTGGATCACATAGTTGCCGTACTGATCCTAAATAAAACAAACCACACAAACACATTGACTAAAATGTGAGGACGCCAGCTGGTGCTTCTGACGTCACATCAAATACGCAGCCAGCTTCAAAAATCTGGACTGAGAGATGATTTATGTGAGCCAAATGAAAGGTGTCACTATCCCGAAAAACAGAACTGGTGGAAGAAGAAAGACAATACTGGTTTGCCTGTGTGTTACCTGCACCAGCTGCTCTGTGTGTTGATGAAGCTCCTCCAGTATAGGCAGCGTCTGTTCAGGAAGGCAGTGTTCAAGAATGCGCTGGATGACTCGGCAGCCATAGGGGTGAGTGGAGAGGGCAAAGACCTGAGAGACACACATAATTACACATCGACACATACAGCTAATGGTCCTGGAGATCAGTGACTTGAACACGGCACTAATTTACCTGTGTTCAAACTAGGGCTGTTTATCTGTTTAAATGTACCATAGGGGGAGATTCGTCAAGTATTTAATACTCTTATCAACATGGGACTGGGCAAATATGCTGCTTTATGCAAATTTATGTGTATATTTATTACTGGAAATCAATTAACAACACAAAACGATGACAAATACTGTCCAGAAATCCTCACAGGTACTGCATTTAGCATAAAAATGATGCTAAAATCCTAACATGGCAAACTCAAGTCCAACAGGCAACAGCAGCTGTCAGTGTGTGCTGACTTGACTATGACCCCAAACTGCATGTGATTATCATAAAGTGGGCATGTCTGTAAAGGGAAGACTCATGGGTACCCATAGAGCCCATTTTTTTCATATATCTGCAGGTCAGAGGTTAAGGGACCCCCTTTGATTATGACCATGTCAGTTTTTCCTTCACAAACTTCAGCGTATATTTGGAGTGTTATTTAGCCTCCTTCCTGACAAGCTAAAATAATATGGTTGGTACCAATGGAGGTTTTCTATGTTCATATGATGCCAGTAACTTCAGTCCAGCTTTAAAACTGAGCCAGCTACAACCTAAAAATCGCAAGTTGTGTTAATGCGTTTAAGAAATTAGAGACGTTAAAACGAACGTGAGTGAACACCTTATTATCACGTTAACTTTGACAGCCCTAGTTCAAACTGTTTTCACTTGAAAGACAAAGTCTCAGGGCACCTAATGATCATAGGAAGACTTGCACACACCCTGCCAACCACTGTAGGGAAGGTGAAGGCAAATTCCTGACATGCTTTTCAGCTACAACAGCACAACATGCAAATGTGTCACACAGTGATTTTTAGCCTCCTGACGACTCCTCAAAACTGAAACCTTTCATTAGCATCCAACAAAAGGTGCATGCACGGACACAAAATCTCTCTTTTAACACTTTATGCTAATGTAACATTTAGCTGGCGGATAGAAGATGGCTGTTGCCGCTGGGCTGAGGTTTCTGTTGCCATGGCAACATACCCTGTCCCTGAAAGAGACTGAGTAAGTGTGTCTATGCACTTTTGGAGGTGACAATATGCTTGCAGCCTCAAGGTAGTGACTGTGTGTGTGTGTGTGTGTGTGTGTGTGTGTGTGTGTGTGTGTGTGTGTGTGTGTGTGTGTGTGTGTGTGTGTGTGTGTGTGTGTGTGACAAAGACAAGTAAATGTATGTGTGTGGATGTCAGCCAAGCACCGACAGGCTTCAGTTGATTGAATGTGGAAATATTTTGCGAGTGTGCGCTCACAGAGGGGACCCACCTGTCCCTTGAAGGCGTCTATGATGAAGTGCAGCGCATGAGGCTGGACACACTCAATACACTTCTGCACCACGTGGTTACCGTTCTGGTCCTTCACGCACTTCAACACATGGCCGTCGAGCTCTCGCACCATCTCGCTCTACAGGGAGGACCAGGAGGAGGAGGAGGAGGAGGAGGAAGAGGGAGAGCAGAGCAAGAGGCAGAATGTGCAGAGGGACATGTAATAGTTTGTGAGAAATCAAATATTGCCTGAAAGCATTTTCAAAACTCTTCTTCATTTTTCACAGTGGCTCACAGCCCAACAAATAAAACTGGGCTTTGAACAGCTGCCCTGGAGAAATCTATTGAGGTCCATTAGGGAGAGATGGATACCTTCCCCCCACCCCTCTCTCTCACCCTTACATTTCCCAGCTGAAACCACTGAATTTAAGCACAATCATTTCCTGTTGATAGTCAGCTACATTTATCTTAACACCTGCAGTTCAACATTTGCATATAAACGGTGGTATCATTAGCCTCATTCATTGTTGATGACAGAGTGCCTGCAAGCAACCTGCTGGGACAGGAGGCAGCTCCAACATAAAACCCATAATGGAAATGAAAAATGCCATTTCAGCGTGAGGAGCGCACCTCTTTATCGATGCAGTGTTCTGCTATATAAACAGAAATTAGTGATCCATGAGCAATGCACCCTCATTCAAAAGTGACTTATGAGCACACGGATACTAAATTTAAAATTGAGACACTTCAGAGAATATTTAGCTATTTTTTATTATGGTGACGAGCCAAAATCACAGGAGGAATATGACAGAAAGGGTTTGATTAAGGTTGTTTTCACACATGTATTTCACTTCATTTGGTCTGAACTAAAGGGAAAACATTATACACAGTTGAATTTTAGTTCTGGTCCAGTTCATGTTTCCTGTACAAATGAACCAGAGGAGCAAACGTGAAGTTATACACACTGACAGGTAACTTGATGACTGGACAGTAGGAATGTCACGGGGAGGAAATTTACCCACCAGTTAATAAACTTATGGCGTTACCGATTACACTTTTTTTTACACAAAGAGATGACGATGATGATGTCAATATGTGTTGCGCGTTTACTTCGATGTTTACCATGTGTCTGGTCTCTCCAGACGCCGCAAGGCTGCAGGTTTCCACCTGGCGCTGCTCTGCCGTGCACATCGGCTGTTACCGCTCCATCCTCCTCACAGCATTTACGTCACTAACATTATGGTTGCCTTTTAGCATTGTGTTAAAATCCGAAATACTGCCAAACAGGCGCTTTCGCTTTTCATTTCGACAAAAAATCCTCCACCATTGTCTCATCTGACAACTCTCTCTCGTCCCGTGTTTGAAATCAGAATCCTGCTACTCTGGGCTGAGACTCTGTACGGACTTTGTAGCGTCCGTCGCCCAACAATGTATTGTTAACACACCGCAGATACACCAAAATTAATTAAATGGGTTTTATTTTTTTATAAAAAAAAAAAAAAAAAAGCAAAACGATTGAGGGGGAGGTGGGTACGTCATGTAAGCAGTGTGTAACACTGGTAAAACCGACTAACGCAGCAAGTCTATTGGACAGTTTTGGAGATCGTCATCCTGCATCATCCAGACATACATGGGGAAATCAGATTGTGGTGACTGACAAATTTATGCAGCACTTGGGTGCGCATCCTGTGGTTGGTTTGTTTTCTTTCACGCCACAAACGAACCACACCAGAGTCCACTCGGGAGTGAGATCACCTTTTCAGGCGGACCAGAGTCTGATTCTTTAGTGTGCATCAGAGACTGAATGAGCCATCGCAGCAGCCCAAGCAACCGTACTAACTGAGTTTAATTTAACCGAACCAAATGGATCATGTGTGAAAGCAACACAAGGCTGTTTTAGCACTAAGGTACAGTTTGCCTCATTTATCTTTGCACAGTGCAAAGAAAACTAGTGTACTTACAATGACCTGCTGATCGGAGGGGATGAACTCCAGAGCTTTCTGAATGACCCTGCAGCCGTACATCTGCAGGGCCAGAGACAGCACATGACCTCGGATCCTCTCTGCCAGTGCCAGCTTCTGGTCCAGGCTGCCAAACTGAAACAAACACATAAAATAAGCCTGTAAATCCTCTAATCCATTTGGTAATACATGACACAATAGCACGTACATTACACAGGACACAAAGCACTTAAACATCAGGTGCAACTCTAGAGAATCAATGACCGAGGCATCCCCATTAATTAAATATCAGTGACTCAAACCAAATTTTGTACACTTTGATAATAATTAATTTACTTTTCACACACACCTCAAAGAACTTCTGGATGACATAATTCCCAAAGACGTCCACCATTAGCTGGTAAGCCGCCTGCAGTATCTCACTGAAGACAAGCTGGCGCTCCGCTGAACTGGCTCGCTCCAATTTCAGCTGGATAAACCTGTTAGAGACACAAAGGATCCACATTATATTAATCACAGATACCTCTTGTTTTGTTATTCTTCAATTTCATTTTCATGGCTTTGGCAATGTATAAAAGCCTTGTGATAAAAAACACAGCCGACTTAGTAAATAAAGTGGATTCACAAGGTTTGGATGAAGGCAAAGACACATAAACACATCAGACAGTGACAGAGTAATAAAGTGAAACAGATATACAAAGACAGAGAGCCGCTCCTATATCCTTAACCTGCGGGAACAGTCAGACAAACGGAGATGAAATTCAGAGTGGAAAAAAGATGAGAAAGAAGCAAGCTCCCTGTGAGGTGAAGTGATGGATGTCAGGCAAAAAGCAGAGATGAAAAGGACAGTGATGTTGAAGAGACTGAGGAAACATCTAGAACGTGCAGACTGGACGTCATGGTGTATTAATAGATCATTTCAGTGGACAAGTGCATCTGAAGCAGGAACCAGGACCCCAGAGTGCCCTCCAGGGCCCCTGCCCCCAAATTAGCCCAAAGTTTATGAGTAGAGCCAAACCCCGCTGTCAGACTCGGACCATAGTAGAGTGCACCTCATCCCTACTTACAGAACTGTTCTCAATGCAGCACTGAACAGGTCTCCAGTCCATCGCAGGGCACATATAAACAGACAACCATTCACACTCACATCCACACCTACGGGCAATTTAGAGTCATCAGTTAACCTAAACAGCATGTCTTTGGACTGTGGGAGGAAGCCGGAGCACCTGGAGAAAACCCACACTTACACGGGGAGAACATGCAAACTCCACACAGAAGAGCCGGATTCGAACCTGCGACCCTCTTGCTGTGATGCGAGAGTGCTAACCACTGCACTGTGCAGCCCCCAATTCTCTGATTTCAGCTTCTTAAATATGAATATTTTATGGTTGCTTTACTCCTCTATCACAGTAGACTGAATATCTTTGAGTTGTGGACAAAACAGGACATTAGAGGATGTCATTGGTTTTTGGAGACACTTATTTTCTGACATTTTATACATCAAACAACTAATTGATTAATCAAGAAAATGATCAATTTAATTAACAAAGAAAAAAATGTTGGTTACAGCCCTTCAAGACTGTACAGGTTTGAACTAGTGACAGTATATAGCAGTTTAATAAACTTATTTTCTGGGGACCATCTTTTTAAATGATCACAACCACATTCACAACAGGCCATATCTATAAATCTGTGCGTAAATGGACATTCCTGACCATCTTTATTTCCATTTCTGCATGACCTTATATTATCTTGAAAAGGTAAATCAATCATTTTAATGAGAAATATGTTTGATAAATCACAACTTTGGTTTATGTATGTTATTAAAAACATATACACATGTAAAAAAAAACGTTATAAATAAGACCAAATAAATGCATTTTGGTGTCGTTCACAGGCTCTCATTTTTATCCTCACATCAGTGAAACAAACAATGCTCACTGTCCTGTCATTAGATTCGATGTTAAAAGCAGGCTACAACTATCAGAACATGAACATTCAAGCTCCCTCATGTGGCTTAAAGATGAACTACAGATATAAATCTTAAAGACAATGGAAGAAATACTGCAAATTTATTTGGTGACCCTTATAAACTCTCCCGTATTTCTGCTAACAATATTAACAAAGGAGCTGACATCAGCCCCATCATCCACAAATCTGTGGATTTACACACCCTCCCCATCCACTGGGAGAAAAAAAAAAAAATCAATATTTACACTTGTCCTTAAAAGAAAAAAAAACCTTATCCAAAGGTAAATAACGACTTTAGGCCTGTTGCATTGACCTCCATTATCATGAACTGTTTTGCAAAGAACATGGTGTCCTGCAGTGTATTGCAAACCCAGCAGCCCACCAGGCCTGTTCATCAGGGATTTATGCTTTTTATTTTAGCTTTTTATAAAACTACAATGTGTTCTGCAAGTAGCAAACTCCTTTAAGGAGTAACTCAGTGTGAAGGTTGTGTGTTTAACGTCAGCAAGAGCAGCAGAGTGTACGTGTGCGTGTGTAGTATGAAGTTAACAGTAACATTACAGCTGTGAACACAACAGTGCAGCGTCTACACTTTAAACTGTCGCTGAATAAATGCTGCGACTCTCAGGCCAAGTTCCTGCATCTTGCTTGTCACCTGTAGATTAAAGTGAAAGGGGTTAGCCCCGAAGTTAGCGACAACAACGACCTAGGCTCACCTGCTTATTATTACTCCTCTTCTAGTTTATTTAGCGACAGGGAAGAGGCACAGATAATGCTGTTAATGGCATCACACACCTGGTGACCAAATACCTGGAAGACCCCAAGCCTTCTGTACACTAACTGTTTGTTGATCGGAGCTCAGCTTTTAATACGCTGCAGCCTAACATCTTGATTCAGAAACTGAAACAGATGGGTGTTAATCCTTTCAGTTTAAGATGGTATTTTTCCTTTTTTAACAAAATCGTACCCAACGTGATCGGCTCAACAAGTCCTCTCAGGGCTCAGATTAATCAGTACTGGTGCCCCTCACGACTGTGTCAGCTCCCTGGTCCACTTTACACTGTGCACAAAAGATTGCATGAGGATCCACTCAGAAATCGTTAAGTTATCGGATGATACAGCCACCGCGAGCCTAATGCACGCAGCAGTTCATCAGTTTACCAGTGGTGCGACACTACCTATCTTGTTTTGAATGTGAAGAACACTGAGGAGATGGTGTTTGACCCCAGAGCAGTAGGTGAGACAGTTACAGCAGATGGATTTTTTTTTTTTCCCCAGACTTAGGGGCGGCAGTAGCTCACTCCGTAGGGACTTAGTAGCTTGCCGGTTCAAGTCTCCACATGGACCAAGTACTGACTGTGAACCGGAGACTGGAGAGGTGCCAGTCTAGAGCGTAAGGCACCAAACGTCTCGGGCCACCTGTCAGAGGCAGCTCCCTCACTCCGACATCTTTCCATTAATGCATGTATATAGGTCCTGTTTGTGCATTTATGTATTTCTGGCCTGTGTGTACTGTGTAAAAAATAATAACAGAATAAAAAAATGTAATTTCCTGTCGGGGATCAATAAAGTGCGTCTTCTTCCTTCTATGAAGTTGAGCAGAAAGTCAATTTACCAATTCACCATGTGGTTTTAGAGAGTATTAAAACATATGAGATAACAGCCTGGTAAAAGAGTCGGGGTCCCCCAGAGCAGCTGAGCCATTATAAACAGTCATTCCTGCCTTTTTCCTCAACACTAACAGGTAATGTAGGATGGGGGTTGTGTAATATGTCGCCATTGTCAGACGGTGTGTCTGTGCAAACTGCTACATGGAGGCTATGTGCTGTAGGTTTTTATTTTCTGTGGACCTGCAGAACTAAGTCCAGAACAAATTTCACTATGGGGTCTTGAAAAGTATATCTTCTCTTATCTTAAGAGGAAACATAACACAGTCCAAACTGTGAGAGGAGGATGTGTTGTGAAATATACCTGTCACATTCACAGCTTTAAATCCTTATTTCTATCCAGAAGCAAAGTTAATGAGTCGATACAGAGCATGAACCTGAAAATATGAGAGTATAGTGACATACATAGTCTGAGGGCTGTGACTTTGAAACATTAGCACATCCAGCCTGTTCAGTCTGTGTTGAACATAAAAAGAAACATGAACTTTGATCCAGCACTCTGCTGTGAACGTGACTGGGGTTGTTTTCCACAACTGCCTTAAGGCCGCTATAAACTGAGAGACTTTGGGGAACAAACTGTGAACACTATGAAATATCCACCGATCCAATACAAAGATTTGGTGACCAAAGACGGCCTGCATCAAAATGCTGGCAATGTCAGAAATTTAAATTAAAGTGGCACAATTTTACAGATGACCATCAGGTTACTGGTTGTATTTAGTATTACTCAGCATGTAAAACAGCTGTATGATGTCTTCTGTGTCTCTGGGGGAGCTTTGCCTAGTCTGACAATTTAAAAGGGACTCTGTAAGAATCTGATATTGCAGCGACACATGGCCGTTAAGTCAGCGAGAGTCAGCGTCCTGTTGCACATGCTTGTGCAGACACGAACGAGCATCGGTCAAAACAGTGATGCGACATACATCAGCTAAAACCACTGCACTATATTTCTCCTGCTTGGCAGTAATGTTAGCTGACCGGATGAAGGTCCCTCCATGAATCAATGCTGATACTAGTGTAAACATTTCCTTCTTCAGCGTTCCGACCATGGACACAAGGAACAGGGGAGACACCGAAGATTTTGTTTGGAGTTGATAATGCGGAGCTCCATCATTTCGCTCAGCAGCAGGCAAACAAGACAGGGGAAACCTCTGGTGGTCCACTGTATGTTCACTAGATACTAGATACGAAGGCAAGCGGGGCAGAGTGCGGTATCGACTCCGGCCCTGGAGACTAAAGCTACGGTCTCCCCATGGTCTCACCACAGTCTCCCCACGGTCTCACCATGGTCAGGAGGCTGAAGCAGGAAAACTTAACACTGTTGTGCAGGACGGGCTTCTCTAGATATAACAGTGCAGTTTTGGTGCTCCTGTGTAGTTAGTCGGAGTCTGAAGAGCGTACCATGCATGGGACACCGACCCGCAATGATTTATACTTGTAAGAAGTTACAAACAGTACTTTAACTCAAGAGTCAGTTCTTGCTTGAGGTCTGAGAACACACATTTTAACAGAATCCCTGCATTGCAAAGTGGGGACGTCATATTTGAAAAGCGTGGGGGTATACCAGTCAGGGAAGACCTGATGTTGCATTATGGGAAATGTAGAATCTAGTATTTTTAAATATGATATTATAGATCATTTTTCTGTTGACCTACTTCTGTGTGCAGGTGGAAGCAGAATAATACTCTGGACACATTAGCTAATGCTGGCCAGCAAGGTTTGCTGGCTTGTTTTTTAACAATGGCTGAAGAAAATACAAGTTTTTCTGATTCTCTGAGTGTTAGTGTTAAGACGGACTTATCAAAAACAGTCTTAAAATATCTGTAAAGCATTTCAGAGATGGAAACAGTTTAGCTACTGCTAACTGCAGCGGCTATGTATAGCAGAAGGCTAAAATATTAGAAGAAAGAAAGATATTCCTTTATTAGTCCCACAGTGGGGAAATTCAGTTTTACTTCTCTCTGTCAATTTTTATACTTTTCATTGGAGAGTTTTAAAATTTTTGGGCTTCCCCCTAAAAACCCCCCAGAACTTTTGGGGTTTTTTTTCCTTTCCCAGGGGCCCCTCGGCAGTGCCTAATAGTTAAACTGGCCCTCTCCCCCGCCTACCCCCCCCCCCTCCTCCCCCATCCTTCCTAGCTCTCCCCCCCCCCCACCCCCCACACAACTCTTCTCCTCTAATAGTTTACCCTTCAGTGTGAGCGGTGAGATCACCGCTGTGGTGCAGCAGCCATAATGGGTAACTGCAGTTAGCAGTATGGTTAATCTGAACTATTAGCAAAATTTTCTCACCATCTCTGACAGGCTTCACCTCAGACACACTTTGTCATCTCAAATGTGATAGCGATTCTGGCACCAAACAAACAGCAAGATGTCAAGTGTGAAAGGGTTCAGTCGGACACAAATTACTAAGATTTTATTCGTCCTCCTTAGCACTGAACGTGGAGGATCATTCAAATTTTGATGGTTGACTGATTTACATTATTCTATCGATCTGAGACAAATTGCTAGGTAGTCGAACTGGGATCTACTAGTAATCTACTACTGGTGCCCTGTGTTTTACTGATGTACTTTAGGCTGAAGTAACATTTTTGTGTGTGTACCTGCTGCCGTGCTGGTCCTGGCTGAACTCCATGATGTGGCCAGCGATGTCTCTGAGCTGCAGGTTTGGGTAGCGGTTGTTCCTAAAGTCCTCCAGCAGGCGGCTTCGGCCCGACGGCATCACGTCCGACATGCCGTAGCGTAGCCGTGACGACGGGAACAGCTGACTGCTGGGTGAAAAGAGGGAGGAGCCTGAGCTGGCGGCGCTGCGGTATTTGGCCTCTGCTCCTGGAGCTGCAGAGATGAAGCGCCCACTGCCATTGGTCAGGCCTCCTGCAGGGTCACAGAGAAATGGGATGGGACTGTTAGTACTGGTACTGTTCAAAGTCCCAGTCTAATAGTTCGATAGTTCTCAAGACTCTTGGATTAATCTCACAGGCTAGAACCAAAAAGACAAGACCATGCTAAACACTTATTTAAAAAAATTAATGTCAATTTTCTTCTATACATACAGGGAGATGGAGACATGCATCTTTAAGTCATACTTGTAGACAGATATTTTAAATTAGATATTTTTAAGTTTGCATTGTAATTTTTAACAGCAGGGGGAAATTAATTTCCCCCTTTTGCACTGGATTTCAAAAGCTGCTGCAATGTACTTACAAAATACTTACATGGATTAACATGGATTATTTTTTTAATTGATGACACTGCAGAATTAAAATTTGGAGATCAAATTCCAAAAATTACATAACAGTTATGCAGCACAGAAACATAGCACTGGATGGCAGCACTGCCTCAGATTTTAAGCTGACCAACACTATTTTTATCCTTTAATGCAGAGGTTGGAATAACTTTATATGAGAAGGAATACAAGCTAAAAGCATTGGAAAGATATTAGACATGGTTTAAATGTAAGTGCACCATCTCAACACAGAATACCCATAAAACAATGCAAATGACTTAATTTCAATTAGCGGCAAGTGTCACCACACCTAAACAAAATACCAAGGATAAATCAAGAGAAAAAGCTCATTTGGAGTGAATTTCAGAACATACACATATCAATAGAAGTGTTAAGTGAAGTGATTCATTTTAAATAAAATACTAGCGCTGCAACGACTAATCAATAAGCTATCAACTATCAACTTAATCTGATCCACATTTTTCACCATTTTCTGACATTTTATAAACCAAACAACTAATCAAATAATCAAGAAAATAATTAACCTCTGACCTATGAACTATTTTTATAAGATTTTTTATTGTAATTTAAATTTAAAAATCTTTCCGTGGTCCCCGCTTTTGATTTGACTGTGTTGTTTAAGTGTTAATGACACTGAATCCAACCTGTCTATTTGACCCCCCCACAGAAATGGTCCGCCGGTGCCTACATTGGGATTTTTACTTATTTTGATGTGATTTCTTGGAGCATCTTCAAAAGCTTCATATCCCTAAAATCTGTCAAATCTAAGATAAAAGATTATATAAGTCAATAAACCATAATAACTGACAAAAGTACTGAAACTGTCATGAACACATTTTTTTCATAAAATGTTACTCAAACACAAAACATACTGATCCAAAAGATTTCTAAATGTAGACACATGAACAAAATATTTCTTAACACTTCCCAAGTTATTTGAACTACGCACAGTTTTTAGTTTTTATGAGCAGACTGAGTGCAAAGGCATTAAGATAGTTTCATTCTGCACATAATCTAACACAACGTCACAAGTGTACAACGTGATGACAGGAAAGACAAGTATGAGCTTTCTGCTGCAAACAGCATGAATGCTCTGGTTATTATGGTTTTATTTTACATCGATTAGGATCATGCAAACATCTCCCACGGTCGCCCGAAGGAAGCCTGTTTTAAAGGGCTAAAAGTCAAGTGCATCGCAAAAACACAGATTGCTAAACACTTGTCTGCGCACAGTGCAGCTGCAGTTCACATCTTTATAATATGACACCTGCAAATACAATTGGTTAAATCCAGGTAATCAGTCTATCAAAGTCATGAAGCCTCACAACGCCACTGACTACCTCGTCAGTGTGATTGATTGTTGTTTCATCACACTTGAGTGTTTGTGTTTCACTTCACTCTGTTGTCAATCATAAGAAACACGAAGCAACAAAAGCCTCAGTCGGTAATTAATCCATAAAAAAAAAAAACATGCTGCCTGTCACATTATAGTCTTTTAGTTAACGTCTTGTTAACTGTAACAGCAGTTCATTTTTAGCTACGTAGGACTCATTTTATATAATAAAAAATGTAGATGTTAACAACACCTTCCTTGGTTATGAGACTACACCAGAGCTCCTAAAAAATGTCCTGTGTAGGTCTAGTACTCAAAGATAATGCATGAAGTACTAGAACTGGGTCGATTTCCAGTTTTGCCGGTCCGGTCCACAACTTTACACTGGTTTCATTTTATGGCAACTTGCTCAACCGGTATTTTTTATTATAAATTGAAAGGGATGTCAATGATTAACCGTTTAACCGTTAATCGCACTTTAACCGATTAACGCCATTAAACAGTTAAAATAAACATTAAAAACTACATAAAAAGCTGAGCACAACTCAGAGGAGCAGCTTGACACTTGAAGGAGAATAGCTGGTCCACCTTAACAGCCCACCCTTAAAATATGGTCTGCCCCCGAAGAACGAGAGCTGCTCAGCCGCTCAGCGGGCAGAGAGAAAGACAGCGTGTAGAGCCACAATATTTTCACATTAAACTTTAGAGTTTATTTCGACCAAACCAGAGTTGGTAATTGTTGGAAAGACTAACGACGACAGATTTGGTGAGTTTTACTTTGTTTCTGTGAAGTTTGAATATTTTATGATGCTCCACCACCAGAACAGCTGATCTAACGTAAACTAATACACACTGATGCTGATGTTGTAAATTTCCCCACTGTGGGACAATAAAGGAATATCTTATCTTATCTTATCTTATGTAGGGGTACTTGTGCATGGAAGCATAATAAAAAACGCTGTTAGTGACAAGCTGCGAGTACTCATTCCAGTGTTGGGGCTAACTATCAGTCTGGTTTCGAAATTTTTACCCTGGCCCAACTCTACGTGGTATGTATCAACACCATCTAATTTAAAAGGTCCATGTGTTAAGCTTCAGTATACTGATGCTGCACTGAGGCTTATGGAGTCTTTACAGCTGTGTCTAACACAAGCTCAACGTGAGTTTTTGGAAATAATGGGACAACCAACTGACAGGTCCAGTAGATGCCAACTGATAGTCATAGCAGACGGATTCTGGCACATACACACAGAGCTGGCTTTGTGTTTGGCAAAAAAAAAGCAGCAGCACCATTTCAATCAAGCCACTAAGTAGCTGTCCAAGTGGCATTACTGTGAAATAAAACACAATCAATGACACTTACCAAGATTGAGGTTGGACGAGGAGCTGTGATTGGACAGGGAGGGTGGGGGTGTGAGGGAATGGGAGGGGCCCTGGTTGGGTAGGGGCATGCCAACGGGGCCAGGGGAAGGACTGAAGCCCAAGGTGCCGTTATAGAAGCCTCCGTGGCCAATCGGGGTGAGGCTGGAGGGCGTGCGTTTGTACAGCTCATTGTTGCCTGTCAGGGAGTCCCGCCTGGAACCGCTGCCACCACTCGAATTGGCCACTAGAGGGAGAAAGATATGATTAGATCACGGCATCTGGTGGGACAGTGAAATGTGATTCTACTGTTATTTGTTTAACAGCTACATTTTAGTGCAAACCACTTATATTTAATCTAAAACTATGAAACTCAAAAAACTAGACAGTGTGGGAAAAGCGTATTCCTACCTGCAGTGCCAAAGCCTCCCAGCGTGGCCCCCAGTGTGGCACCGAGGGAGGAGGAGGCTTGCTGGCTGAAGCCCAGGGAGGCAGAACCAGGTCCGGGCTGGCCAGAGCCTTGTGAGAAGAGAGAGGAACTCTGGGAGGAGGAGCTGAGGGAGGAGGATCCGTAGAAGGAGCTTCCTCCCAGAGCGCCACCGGGGCCACCCTGCTGCTGAGGCTGCTGGGATGTCATGGCACGAAACGGACCGTTGGCTCCACCGCCCAGACCACCGTTGGCACCACCTGCGGAGGCTGCTGCTGCTGCAACTGGAGGGAGAGATGACAGAATACGTTATTTACCAGGTGTCCTTTATAACAACTCTGAGTAAATCAATTAAAACTGCATTTCAGACTCACAAGAGGGTCCATAGCAATAAAAAAAGACATAAGATAAAAAAATAAAATGGTCATATAAAGAGTTAATACTAATGAATTTCATTTGACCAAGTGTCACAAATATTCTTAAGTAACTGCATTTTAACAAACCACTAACAATTAATATAATATAATATACTGTATATATAAGTGTCTAAACAGCACTGACTCATGGGAACTGGCTAGACTTGAAGGTACTGCTCTTGATTGTCTCCTCTGGATAAATGGGACACTGAGAACATGTTCTTAAGGACTAATATTAAATTGGTTGTTTTGTGTGTATGACATCTTTCTTTATGGTGTTAGTAGGAATGAACAACAGAGTTAGACCAGACCTGTGAAACTTTACATGGTTCGCCGTCTTACCAGCTTGTGCTGCGGAAGGCGATATGATGACGGAGGCCGGGGCCATGAGGCGGACAGGGCCACTCCTAGCTCCAGTGTTGACCACCAGGGCCCCTGTCTGATCATAGTAAGCTGCGGGGGCCAGGACTGGGTAGCCTGAGAAAGAGAAGCAGCAAAGGAATATTCAGCGTGACAACTGATTTCAGCGTGTCCTTCCTGTCATGCAGCAATAGGTGGTTGTGGGTGTTTTTGCTTCTCAGTGACTGAAAAACTTTAGAACTATGATATCTGAAAACACCACCAACAGACCCACGCTCACCGCCACCACACACACATGGTCTGTTGGAAACTCACTGAAGTTACACCACAATGACAGAGCGTATGTGTGTGGCGGTAGCGAGCACAAAGCCACCAGCAGAGCTACAGCTGCTAACGTAGCAATAACACACACACTGTTTGTCAGACAGTCACTACCGTTAATCCAGGCAGACAGAGTGTCATTACGCCACGCAGACACACAACTGCTGAACAAACTAAATGTGCTGTGGAGACTTTTACTGGGAAAGTGGCTACATGTCTGTAACACTACATGCAGCATTGTGGTTGCTAACGCTCCCAGACGGTGAAATGGAGACAGTGAACGCAGCACTGTGGCTGCTACAGTAACTCTCCCAATGGTGAACTGTTGACTCAGTTTGTTGTGCTCATATACTGCCACTGGTTCCCCGCTGCATGCGAGGCACAAATCTTGTTGGTTAATGGTTAATAATCGGTCAACGAGGGTCGGTTAAGAAAACTTTTCTAAATTAGCATCCTTAGCTGTAACAGTAAAACTGAATCTTCCAACACTCCTTTTCAGCCTGTGCTCCTATAACAGTTGCAGAACTTCAGTCAACTTTTCCCTTTCCTGTTGGGTTATACATGATGTACATGTACTACATGCTACATCTGTTCAAATGTAACATTACTATGTAAGCCACATTACATAGGTGTCACAGTCTCATGGACTCAATACACTATATATTCGCAGTTACTATGAAGAACTAAGAATTATTTTGTGTTGGTTTTTCTGAGCACCACATTGCCTTTAGAAAACCTCTCATTTTACTGTAGCAGCAGGGACTGACTACCCTGTGCAGTCCTGGTCCTGGTTCTCCCTTGGAGGTGGATCAGTCCTTTGGTGGGCTGGTTGCTACCAGAGGCCCCGTTGGAGTCTGAGCTGAAGGAGGTTGTGTTGAATCTGCATGGTTTTGTCTGATTTTGTTCTTTTGTTTATATCATCTCTGTAAGGCTGCATGCTGCCCCAACGTAACCTTTGGGGTTATTTTACTGCATTTGGATATACATGACGGCTAGCATCCCAATGGGACGGGAAAGTTAAGTTCATCATCGTGAATATATCTGTATACTGTGGCCCTTGCTGTTGGCGCTATACTGCCTGGCACTCAGAAACTATCTAATACACACAACCAGCACTGCAACATGTCTTTTTGTCAAGCTTGTCTGACCTTGCAACAGTAACTAAGCGGGATTGGACTTCGGATTGGTCAATTGGATTTTTGGGGACTGTAATAAAACAAGTTTTGCAGAGCGTCATACTCACCGGGGACTCCTGCTGCTAACCCCTGCCCAAAGGCAAGGGCTGAGTTGACTGCTGCTGCTGCAACCAGCTGGTCATTCTGCTGACCCTGTTGACCTTGGCTGGGGGTCAAAGGTCGCTGGTTGCCCCCAGCACGCATCACCTGTACAAAAAGGAAGAAAAACAAGAGGTACTTGTCTTCATCAATATGCAAATTAATAGAAAAGCAGTATCCAAACCCTGTTCCAAAGCTGAGAACCTGTGGTGCTGTTATCACGTTCTTCTCTAGTTAATGTCTGAAACAATGTGCCCACACACAGAGACAAATGGTAGCATGTAATAAATAGCCAGGATAAGACCACATTCCTTTACATAGCATAAGCATATATGAACATAGCAGGAGTAAATAAACAGCAGCAGAGAGAGTAAGAGTTTTCTGCTTATTGACCCACATCCAGCTGCAGTAACACTGAAAGCACTTCCTAACCGGCACATAAGGAGACTTCCGACAGAAACATCTTGAGCCACTGAGAATCAGCAGGCCAGTTTTTTGGCGAGCAGCCGACTGACCTGCTGTTGGTTCTGCTGGCCTTGGTTTGCTGCCTGCTGATTGGCCGAGCTGTTGGCTGCAGCGGCCTGCTGCTGGAAAAGGTTGGCAGGGTAGACCCCCCAGGGGGTCACACCGTAGTACTGGGGAGGCATCACTGCCGGACCTAGACACACACAAATACACAAGATACAGGTGAGATAGGACCACTGTGTCTGTGTTTAAGCATGTCCTTACTTTGGGAAATTAATTAACAAGTGTCCTTCTAACAGCATCAAAACTGAGGGTCCATTTAAAAAAACACACATCTCACCGAGTGTAGCTGCTGCTGCTAGTCCAGCGGCGTAGGGGTCCGTCCCTGGTGGAGCAGCACTGATGATGTAAGGATTGGGCACAAATGCTGGGGCCAGACCTGGGAACACAAGGAGGGAAAGGGTGAACTAGAGCCCAAAGGTTTTACATAACACACAGAATAATTTCATTGAAACTCCTAGAATGAAGCTTCAACACATGATAACCACTCCTACTCTCTAATCCAGATAATAATCAAAATTAAGATCCCCAGATTTTTTTTTGGTTAGCACATGACCAAAATGTTTCTGAAAGGCTCTTTAGGCTTATTAACCATTAATTGCCTTTGAGTAAACCAGAAATTCCTGTAAATATAATTATTGGAGTCTTACTTTTGGCCTGACATTTCAGGTATAATTACCTTTGATTTTTTAAATTGCAAATAAATGGCGTAGATAATATGAGTCCTGTGTAAAATCATGTGGTTGCACTTTTCATTCTGTTGTAAAGCTGTTTAGTGATTACAGCGATTCACATTCCCATCACTACTAAACTAGTGAGTAAAATGTTCTAAAACAATAAGCTCAATGGCAAAAGCTACTAAAATAAGACAAATGCTGTTAAAATAAACATGGATTTAAGAAAATGCTGACTGTGACAAGCAAACGAAATGTAACAAACTGTATTGACTCTCTCTTACCAATGTGAGGCTGCTGTGCTGCTGCCAAGGCGTACTGCTGTTGCTGGGCTGCTGTTAACTGCTGCACTGCTAGTGCGTTGTTTCTCTGAAACAGCTGCAAACGACAACAACAGGTGAATCACACTTTAATCTCTGATTGATTTTGCATGTGCAACTGAAGGTGGACAGGAGGGCTGTCAAGCAATCCCAAAACATTTACTGGTTTGAATATCTGTGATTGTGTAATGCTGCTGGACAGCACGCACCAAAGAGAGAAAGAGAGGGTGAGAGAGAGACACTTACTGTTACAGTCAATGAAACACACTCATCTCTGGCAAAAGAACGCCATGATTGATAAGGCAACAGACATCCTTTTATTTGTACTGGTTGATATACTGCACTGTAGCTCCTGTTGCGGGTTTGTGCACACATATTTTGATCAGTTTAACCACACACCGACTTTCAAACTCTCAGATCGCTGCACTGTCACACTACATACTTCTGTCTTGTAACCTAAGTCTTAAGCCTTGTATTTTCACACGACATGACTGACTGAGGACGGAGGGGTCAAACACTAGAAGATCTTTCACCAGCGGAATCCCCGATGAGGTGTCCAACTACGTTTTGTCACGAAAACGCAAGTGAGAAAACAAAGTAAGTAAGTGATACCATATGTGAGACACTGCTTTTTTTTACTAGTTATTCCTCTTAGATGCAACAATAAAATTGCTGTGTTCCCCTCCTACATATTTCCCTTCACCTCATATCTTCTCTCACTGTTGTAGCTCGCAGTAGCCTCTTGGCTCACGTTGTTAGCGGCTCACACATGGCGCCAAACACAGATGTGCGAGTGGCGAACCGATGCCCATTTGCTTCTGATCTGGGGATTTTGTCCGGGAGTTTCAAAAACCGTCGGGGAGCGAAAAATCAGGACTTAAGTCATGTTGTCGTGTAACTAGATGTGTACTACTCGCACAACCTCAGTCCACAGCAGCACAGAAGAGAAGGGAGCCAGATCCCTGAATGCGAATTAATCAATATAAATTCTGAATTCAAACACATAGTTTGTTCAGCTAAAGGTATTGAGCCTTTATAGGAGTACTCGTTGTTTTGGCACTTTTTGAACAGTGCGTTTTGCAGCGGGACGAGGCGCCCCCCTTTTTTTTACAACAGATCAGAATATTTTTTTTGCCTTTTTTTTTTCTTTTTTCAAATATTTTTTCCTGCCAACCACTCAATGAATGCGAACGTTAGCTGAACACAAACCATGAACTCTTCGCCACCTAATAGTTAATAGTACAGTTTACACTAAAGCTCAGTAGTCCTGACAGTAGTGCATGAGACAGGTAATCTGTAAAAAATCATGTTCCTCTGTGTCCTCCGGTGCTCCTAATGACATCTGCAAGATTTCGCAGACCGGAGGAAAACAACCAATCAGAGCCGAGCTGCAGCCTGCCGTCTCTGAGCAGCTGTCAATCACTCCCAAACTCCGATCAAGGGGTCAAACTGAGCAGCGCTGATCAAATATGAATCAATATTCTCTTACTGTAATGGCTATTTCTCACCTCAACTGTTTCAGACACATCCTGTATTGTACTGCTTAGCTGTGAAATGAGAAAGTTTGTGACCTGAAAACGCAGGGCGCACAGAGCAGATAAACATGAGGTGCTAAGAAACACAGGCTTCCAAAATGTACTCTGTCTGATCAGATGTGTAGCTTTTTTGAAGTAATTTCAAATTATATTGTTTCTATTTATATGTCTGCATTTCAGAAAATGTTTTATTTTAAACCCATAATGCAATATGGCACTTAAATGCACTAAATGGGTTTGACAGATAATAATATTATATGTAACTTAAGCAACACAAATGCTGATTTTTCCAAAAAAAGAAACCAATTAGTTGTTCATTTTCTATTGTTCTTTAATAATAAAGCAAATGTATTTCTTATCCAATTACTCAACTGATCGATTGAATAATTGGTAGAATTCTCGATTACTAGCCCTACTACAGCCCTATATACTACTCTCTGCCTGTTGCTCTTACCTGCTGCTGATTGGCGTAATCAAACAAACCCACGGTGGGTGCAGAGTCCATGGGCATCTGAGAGTTGTAGTCAAACTGAAGCGGCTCCATCACTGACTCCATGGGGTCCATGGTGACACCACCTTGTTCCACACCAGAGAAGTCTTCAGGAGGTTTGGGGCCTCCACCACCTCCCAGGGGTGTCATGCCATCAGTCCCTACACCCCCAGGACCTCCAAGCAGGTCACCCTCGGGACCCGGGACCGGCATGTTGCCTGGGGGACGACTGTAGGGTGAGAAAGGAGAAGGAGTTCAGTTTACAGCATTTCAAGTTGTGGGAGCGTGTGTGAGCCTCAGTCACGCCGACTCCTACCCAAACTCTTTGACGTCGACATCAAGGCCGTTCTGCACGGGTAGCCCGTTGGGGTTGATGACGTCGTTGATGACATCGGCTTCAACTTCTGTCAACTCTTTCAGTTTCTCTCCTTCAAATGTTGCCTTTGGCTTCTCCCTCTTCTCCTCCTCCACCTCTCCATCCCTCTGCCCCTGTGTGATGGAGACAGGAAATATAACAAACACAGTGGAAAAACTGAGCTATAGATGTGCTGATTATCTGACAGTGACAGATGGCAAACACACACAAAAGGTACAGAGTGGGAAGGACAGACTGACAAGAACAAGGTGAAAGACTTGTCGCCATTTGACAATCACAGGCTGACGGAGAACAAACAGTGAGAAAAATTACAGTTGGGTGATGAGGTTAGCAAAGGTGTGATGATCGTTGGGATTGAAAAAATAGTGGTGCAGAAGAGAAATTAAACTGACTTTAAGGACATGTGGCTATGTAAAAGAGAACAGGACTTACATAAGGTCCTTTTCGGAGGCAGGAATCCAGCTTGTCGGCTGGCGAGGATGAGAGGACGTACTCCACCATGCTAACTCCCAGCCCTCCGCTCTCAGAGCGCGGTGACATCACCGAGCCCACCCCGACTTCACCACCGCCATGGAAACCTTGCCCTGGCCGACGGGACACCATGATTGGCTGAGACACTGAGTGATCTAACATGAGAGGAAGAGGGACTGTTAAATAACATTCATGCATGGGGGAACATGACATTTGCTCCATAAACTGTTCAAGCATGAAAGCGATCACTTCCAACACATAAGCACCATTAACATGATATTAAAAGGGTTATTTTTAACTTTACATTATAAATATTTTTAAAAGTTCTCACACTGGGCAATGACTGCATACTCCACTTCTGTATTGGTGCAAATTTTATAATCCCATCAAGTCAAGACTGTATTTAGTGAAAAGGTCTGAGTGCTTCCACATCAGATTTTGATCAGACGGTGCGGCCAGGAGCCTATGAACTACTTGGTAAAAATGCTCTGCAAAAGACATGTTCAGCTATAACTAAAGCTTTATTTACGTTCATGACGCCGACGACCACAAATGGTACGTGCACAAGCACACACAAAGGCGTTAATGCTCAGCACATAGTTCTTAAACGCCAGAGGGCATGCAAAGAAAATATTTACAAAATATTATTTTATTTGTTTGACCTTGTTTTTTCACCATGAACACCAACTGGAGGATGCGTGCCCTCGTACCTTGTATGAATGAGTTTTGTCACCACTCAATCTGACAGCTGCAGAGCAAGGAAGGCGGAGCGCTGGAGACCACACGTACTGTATGGCAATAAAACTCATCAGCAGCATTCAGTGTCCGCTCAGACGATCTGCTCCCACAAATGGGCTTTTCAGTCTTTTCTATGATAACGTCTGTCTGACACATAACACTCAGGACAGACAGACACTGCCAAAACAAGCTTCGCCGTTTTCAACAGTGACGTCACCAGCGCACAAAAAAAGTGGAGTGCCCAGACAAAAAGACGCTGGGTGCAGTATACGTGCTCACTTCGATGGGAATAATTAAAAAAAAAGATGCTGCCGCTCAGAAAAAAATGCTATATGGTCACAGGCCCTAACGCACAATTAAAGTTAAAAGCACCAGAAGCATTTTACCCTAGAAATGAGCTCTTATGCATCACTTTGTCTACAGCTAAAAACTGAGTTCTTTGGTCTTCATGCTTACAGAGATAACCGCATTGTGTTGATATGACACACCAGAAACATCATCATCATCATCATCCTGGGAGAATATTATGGGTGATTTCACTATGACATCACCTTTTGATTCTGACAGCAATCTAAATATATGTTTTACAACACCACACAGTGATTATTCTGGTGGTTACTTGATGTGCTTGTGAAACAAAAGTGCCATGTTTCACAAGTGTTCCTGCATTATTATCACAAACATGATCCAGGCAGGTATATATACCTGAGGCACCCCATGCACTGTCCCTCCACTGGTCCAGAAAGATCCCTTTTGGTCCATCCTTCCCAGAGTCGTCCGTCTCCCAGAACTTCTTACCAGTTAGCAGCTGCTGCAAAGACGCAGGAAAACAGAGGAGGAACAGGTGGACAAGGACAAAAAATACAAGGTAAAAATGTTGCAGAGATACTGCAAGCACATGACAGAAAGGGCAAAATAAATGAAAAGTATATAAGGAAGTGATTAGATTGGCTTTTGCTTTTATTCTGGTGTTAAGCTGTGAGTGATGCACTGCAATTTCCCACACTGCAAACAAAAAAATATAGGCCACTAATTGGATGAGTGAAGCAGAAACACAATAACACGCTGCCACAACTGAAGCCAGTGTCAATAGCAATCATAAAACAATTAGGGTTCATTATTAAAATTCCTTTCGCTAATTATTTTGAATCAAACTGTATTTGAAAAGCACCTTATATGCAGGTCATTGAGTTTCTCTCCATATCTCTCTTCACTTTCTATTACAATCATTAAAAGTCAGCACATTTCTCACTTTTTTTTGTTTCTGTAAGTAAGATCAGTTTCTTCTGGCAACAGGAAACTCCTGGTTGCATCAAATCAGATCAAACTCCGAAGACTTGTGTGCCATTTCTAGGAATCATATCAGTCAATCTCATTGCAGATATGTTTTAGTCTATAGCAACCAAACAATATCCACTCAATATGAAATACAAATGTACATCAGCACTATGTTCAACATCTCAACGAGCCAAAACTAATTGTAGGCACTTATCCAACATTAACAGAATGAGTGCAGACTGTTTATGCCAACAGCCAGTCCAACCAGCTTAAACAGGAAAAAAAAAACATCTCTGCTCAGTCTCTTCTCATCTTTCAGAGCTTTTCATTGGGGAACAACAATGCCAACACAAGTCCACGCCATATTTGGCTCAAAGGCCTTCCGCTGAGCAACTGATCTATTTCTTTTTCCTTGGATTTCCTGTTTTTCAAGTTCGACGCTCTGTGAGCGACAGCAGCAACCGTGTCTATTCAGCCACGTGGCACAAAACGTCAACTGCTGAAATACAGCATTCAACCTCTTCAAATCCACTGAGTTTAATCCAAAGTTTAAATATCAAAACTGTGCTGATGTGCCACGAGTAACTACTAGAGGTCAACTGATGGTGGATTTTTAAAGGCTAACATGATAAAACTAGCCGATTAACTGGCCGATATCTTCTTTACTTCTGCAGTAGTCTAGTTGGCCACTTTTGCATATGCAGTTTTTTGCTAAATCTCTTTTTTTGTCACTCTGAATTTAATAATTCATAAGAGAATATCATCAAAAGTGTCATTTGGTGGATTACATCGTTGCAATAACTTCTATTTATTTGCAATGGGCGATTAGCGGTTCTGTGACTTAAAGTATGACTGGACACGATTACTGCTGTTGCCCATTTCACACACTGTTAAATGTCGCTCTTGCAAACCATTAATGTTGGCGCATATTCCCAGGGTAAGTGTGCGATTTCATTTACATGGTTACGTGGTTAGATTATTTGGAAGAGAGAATGCCAAACTGGTACAGTGAGCAAGTAAAAGAAATAGTGAATGATTTCTTCTCCTCCCTGTCTGCGTGTCTTTTATTGTGGACAAAGAGCTGATATTGTTGCAACTTTGCGTATGAAGCCTCAATGCAAAATGGTGACGTATGTCCCCACATGAACAGCGGCAGCCGTGCAGCCATCGGCCACTATCAGAGTCCAGTTCTGCCAATAATGATAGTTTGTAAAACGCCCTATCAGCGCTGATTAATCGTCCACCAATAGTAACCACAAGCTGAATGCCCCACTATCAGATAAGGTATTTAAAGTTATATTGGTCACAAAAGTCACCTTCTTCTAGACCATACACAACACCGTCCATCAAACCTGACGTCTCACCTCTCCCATGGCGCGTCCCTCCAGAGCCAGAGCCTGAAAGTCATGGTTCAGCTCATCCATGGATCGTACCTAAAGACAGACAGCCCAGTTATGTCTCTCATACTCAACCAATATACGGTATAAACATAAACCCAGCTTTAATTACCCGTGTTAATTAGTAATTGCCTTTGCAAATGATTTGCAGAACGTTACAGTGGGCAACACTAAAACTACAAGACTGTTCAAACCGGCATCAGTTAAAACATGCACTTTGTTTTTTTAACATTAAATGGCCACTGAATGCTCATTCTTTGTTTCTCTCAACTGACACTTTCCCATGTTAACAACAACAATATTTTGCAGACAGAGGATAAAATTATTTTAATATGTCTATGGGAAGATTTCATGGTTACACAAGAATACAATTTTCTGTGTAGAAATGTGTCTGTGAAATTTGTACGATCAAATGGTAGCACATAAGACAATGAAATAACAACATCAGTGTTACAGTGCAAAACTGACACACACACACACACACACACCTGGCTGTCATGGATGTTGTCTCCAGTGGGCCAGCGATGTTTGCCGGGCTGTTCACCGTGCTGCCGCTGGAAGAAATAATCTACCATGGCATCGTCCTGGGAACGTCCAGCACCCGCCACACCCTTAGAGACACGAACACACACACACAGACAACATACACATTATCCTGAAATTACTGCCAACAGTAACAAGCAGACAACTGGAGACATGCAGGTATAGCCTGGATTTTAAGCATTTACCAATGTTTATAGAGCTGATTATTAAAAACCCTCAAGCATGCCTATTTTCAGATACACATGGAACATACCAATTAATATTATGCAGCTGAATAGTAATATATAGCACAAATATCAGGAGTGAAAAGGGGAATTAATTACCAACAACACAGCAATATCAGATTATCTAATGTTTTCATCCAAGCATCATTTTCAACCACATACTAAGGAGTGAAAATTTTTCATCTTACATTTTCAAAATCCATCATCATCATCAAAACAGCACAAGTGGTTGAGGTATTTAGGCCACATCCTCTACTCTAAAACCCAAATATGTCCAAATAAGAGGCAGCATTTCTTTTCACTGGCAAACGTAAGTTGACTTCCTCGCTTACTCATTGAGGGTAAACACAAAGTTCCCCACAACACACTCATCAAAGAATCAGTCAACATGCTCTGGAAACATCTGGGCTTGGTCATCTGCTGTACACGCAAAGCCTGTAGTACAACGAGTTACCGAGACGTCATTCAATCAGACTAAATTGCTACTTATCAGACTGTTCTGATGTTTTCCAGGATTAGTCATGAAAAATGCGAACCATGTTACCAAGAAGTGACATTTTGCTCTGCCACCTCACAGTACACTGAAGCTGAGACATCACATTGTTCACCTTTATTGCAGTCTGGTGTCAGACACTACAGATAATCTTTACTGCATATTTTATTATAACACAGCTATCCGCCTGACTACAGCAACTATGAAAGGCTAACAGCTGTCCTACCTTCAACATCGCCACTGACCAGGAGATTTAAGACAGAGCCATGACTATCTGGTGATCCTCTAACCCAACTAGAGATGCAAATTACAATTTGATTTCATTAAACAGCGGACAACCAGCATTCTTTTTTTTTTTTTTTAAATGGAAATACCCACTCAGTCACTGCAAAAAGCAGTGCTTAGCTAAGTTAGCTGTGCCAAGTTTGGCAATAATGGGTTCATAAGGGTTGGTTTGATTTTGAAGTGGGGTTGTATGTATAGTCCCATGATTTGAGTAAAAATTACTGCTTCTGTGAATGTAGTCTGGTGGCTTTGAAGAGAGCAATATAACGGCTTCCGTCAGAAAGGGCTGCGTAACGACGAGGTCAAGCGGCTGTTGACAGGAGCAGCAGATAAATGTATTTTAACCACTTAAAAAAAAAATCTGTTCAAGTGTACGTTATATTTAGAATATTTTCACACCTTTACCTTGCCGTCAGACTGCCCATTCTGACAGGAAACGGATTCACTGATTATGAACAAAACCATTATATTGCAGCTTTGAAAGCTACCAGACCAGACTCCACTCACTTCACCTCGCAGAACACGGGACTTGCTAGTCTACCGCTGTATCGATCAGTTAGTTTGTTTGTGTTATTGTGCGGCGACTTTCATATCTTAACTAACATGGCGTCCAGCTGTACATTGCTTAGCGCCTGTGCCGGTACTGCTGTCTGTTTCTCCAGACAGGGAGCATGTTGACTGCCATATAAGTTACTAGACATAATATCAATACACTGACTATAAGGATGTACTGTATATGTAGCAGCGTCATCATGCAGAAACCTACATCAGGTCACCAGGGAAAAGTTTTTAGAAGGGCTTGGGAACGTTCTGATGCTAAAGCATATATATTTGGATCAAAATGTAAATGTTGGGATTTGAATACGTAAGGAAAACCACTGTGAAGCTACAGAATGAAAAATGACCCTGCACTTTAATCTATCAGTTATTTTCTTAATTAATCAATAGCAAATTACCATTGTAACTGACCAGAGCCCATGTTGGTGACTTGAGACAGCACAACCATGTTTGATATGATACCAGACACGTAATGTTCAGTTGAACAATATCAACACAGATCCCATCTGAATTACTGCCCTTTGTCGAGTGTTGTTATAATTTACTTTGAAGCCATAGTGCTGCCAAGCAGAGGTTCTGCCAGCTCTACCTTATGATTAGCAGTTACCACACCAATGATGATATCTACACTGGGATAACCTAACTCACATGATTTAGTTAAGAGTTAAGTTGCTTAAGTTGTTTACAGTCATTTTCTATTGTTGTGATCTGCAGAAAATGACAAGTGTAGTTTCTAATGGTTAAGTTAATAGAGACTTTTACTTGCTGTAATTATGAAACCCTTATTTGGTTGTTTTGCATAGTACTCACCCATTTTCTTCCACTAGTTTGACAGAAGGAGCTTGATCTGAGCATGCTCATACAAATGTTATACAATACAAAACATTACCATGTTGTGATATAAAATAATAAATACAGGGATTGTGAGATGGCTTGCAAGAGAAAGAGAATCCAACTTTGTCTATCATTATGAAAGGCACTTAAACAGTACAAACAACGCTGACTGGACACAGAGGTTCCCTGTAGACATATGATAGTAGTAGGGGTCAAGGTGGTGGGCTTTACCTGCTGGCTGGGGGGTGTGGCCTGAGGGGTCTGCCCAGTTGGAGGGGCATGTCCTCCGCTGCTCAGCACCACAGGCATGCTGGGAGATGTAGTTCTATGGTGGGGGCTGAATGAATCCTGCCAGAGCACTGCTTTCCTCTTCAACACACACACACTGCTCATTCCACCACAGCCTGTCCAGAGAGAAATACACATCGGTCACATGCAAACAATGGCATCTTTGGTCAATACACTGAACTAATAAAATGTTTAATAAGCTCTGACCAGTTTATTAAGTACACCTACCTAAAACAAATGCAGTCTAATACAACAACCCTGCAATATATCTGCCATAAAGATACTTCTATTCAATTTCATTGAAACTGCTGCTGTTTCAGTTAGCAATAACTACAGCTTACAAAGATACCACAAAGTTGAAGCGACACTAAGGCTGTTGCAATAACCCAAATATTGCAAAACTGAACCGCCAAAACTACTATGTTCACATTTTTTCTTTTTTGAACTCTTTGCAATGGGAGCGCCGCATATTTACACCATGCTACAAACGCCAGCAGCATGATGAGGCGCTGAGCGTCGATTCTGCGCTGAGGGCTGCACGTTTGGTGTATTTTCTGGTCAATGAGAGTTGAAAAATGGTCAACTTTAGGTATAACGCTGCGCTCATCACATCACTTTTTTACCCAGTCGTCCAGTCACAACGGAGAAAAGCAATAGCGTTGAACAACAACGGGGAAGACTGAATACACAGACCGGTGGGTCCATCCTCTCTACTTACGTGAGGGCATCCCTTCATTCAGAGCAAATACTCAACATTTTTACTTATGCAACTATTCCGTATCATGGCAACCAGATGCTACCAAAGCATCTCATGAAAAAAAAAAAAAAAAAAAAACAGTGCATCAACGTCCTCCTGTGTTCTGCATTTAATAACAAAGTATTTAATTAGTGTTAAAACTCTGTCATCTTTGTCAGTGAAAAAGCAACAATTAACCTAATCATAGCCAAATAATAAAACACATTTGTATACTATTAAAATAGGGAAAAAATTTAAAAAATAAGGCAACAATACCACATATCGCACTGTTGATCCAATCATTGTTACTACAGGGGAAATTCCTTCACTGCGACAGCCCTTATCAAGATCTCACTGTAAGGGTTTCACGCTGAAACGTAACCTTTGCAAAAGTAGGATTGATCGCAGGGCTGTGGTACTGACTGCATGAATGTAGCATAAGTTTGTGTATCTAATAAACCGGCAAGTGAATTTAGTTTTAAGCATGCAAACTTGTTGTAACATTATACGACCTATCCACTCACAGAAATGCAGCAACTAATCTTTGTAAATATATCCCACAATAACATGCACTGAGAACTTTTTATTAAGTCCTCATGAGTGGTGCCAGCTTATACTGTACTAGCAAACAAAGAAAGGCTATGATCCATGTTCTCACTGACAGAAGACAAAATATGCACTAAAACAAACGGGTCATATAGTCCAAAAATGGTTCATGATCAAAGTTCAGAGTCAGTGTTTCTGCTCTGTGAATCCCTCCGTACATCAGTCCAAGATGAATGGAAAAGGTAAGCAGTGTCCTCTCATGTAAATGGAGCCAAACTAAAACTGAATTTCCCCACTGTGGGACTAATAAAGGAATATCTTTCTTTCTTTCTTTCAATATCTCTCATCACCTCCCACAATGAACGACTTCCGGCTACACCAGAGATGCAAAAAATATACACAAATATTGTACCCTGAAGTGATTTTCATGTTAAACTACACTCAGCTGTCAGTTTGTTTTGGTGCACTTAGCTAATGCAGCCTTTTAAAGCTGCACTGCTATAAAAAAAAAAAAATACATAGGTTTTACATAGGTTAACATGCTAATACATCCCACCCGACTTGCATCAGTGAGGGTAGACTAAATATTAGAAACCTCTCTCAGTGTAACGCACTAGAATTCAACAGCACCACAAACTAAAACCTCCAAAATAACTAGAAAAGCTTCATCAGCACCTTGCAAAAAAAAAATAATAATAATATCATAACATTCATAAATGTTTGTTGCAGTGATTTTAGATTGCATTAGTTTCGGGTAGGCGTACCTAATGAATGCACAACTGTGTATACAGCACAGTATATTGAGTAATGCTATCGGTCACAGAGTACAGATATTTTCACTCCAGCAAAACTATAGTTCTAGTCCCTCTTTGGTTGAAAATGGTATTCCTAAGTCTACTTTGAATGTAGAACTGCATATTATTCTGCAACACAGCACTAATGAAATGTATGAAAGTGAAAATAAATAGTGTAATTAGTATGGGGGAAATTGGTACAGCACAGTCTCAAGTATTGATCTTTTATTATATAAACTATTAACCTCTTAACAATTCTACGGTCACTATTCCGTCTCTCAGAGGTTGTTAAAGCTAGAGTGACAATACTAGGACTAGGGATGCTTATTTTGAAAAATTTTCTTAACTGATAACTGTCCCTCTTTAACTGATTATTAACTGTTAACCAACAAGATTTGTGCCTCGCATGCAGCGCTGCGCTAGCTGCAGTACATGAGCCCAACAGACAACGGAGTCAACAGTTCACCATCAGCAGAGCTACTGTAGCAGCCACGGTGATGCGTTCAATGTCACCAGTTCACCGTCTGGGAGCGTTAGCAGCCAAGGTGCTGCTTGTAGTGTCGCGGACATGCAGCCACCTTCCCTGTAAAAGTCTCGATAGCACATTTAGTTTAGTTTAGTAGGTTGTCAGCTGTGTGTCTGCCCGATTAACAACAGCAATTGTCTGACAAACAGGGTGTGTGTTTATGCTATGTTAGCAGCCGCTAGCTGCTAGCATTGCCGGTGGCTTCGTGCCCACTGTAGCGTAACTTCAGCAAGTTTCCGACAGACCGCGCGTGTGTGTGTGTATTTGTTGGTGCCGTTATAGCTGTGAATGTAGCTGGAGCAGACAGTGTGTGTGCAGTTTATTCGTCGGTGACTAAATGTAACGAGGCTACAAGCTACAACTCCTCAGCTGGAAGTCCTGACCCAACTTCCTGTATCAGCGCCGGCTCAAACTCTCTTAAGGTGGACCAGCTTTTCTCCTTAAAGTGACGAGCTGCTCCTCTGTTTTTCCTCAGCCTTTTAATTAATTATTCATGTTTCTTTCAAGTGTTTCAGCCAATAGCGGGGCGGCAGTAGCTCAGTCTGTAGGGAGTGGCTTGGGAACCGGAGGGCACCGGTTCAAGTCCCGACATGGACCAAAAACTGAGTGTGAACTGGCAGCTGGAGAGGTGCCAGTTTACCTCTTGGGCACTGCCGAGGTGCCCCTGAGCAAGGCACCAAACCCCCAACTGCTCGGGGCGCTTGTCAGGAGCAGCCCCCTCACTCTACGTCTCTCCATTAATGCATGTATGTGTGTTTCAGGTCTCATGTACCATGTATAGTTAACGAGTGTAAATTGAATTTCCCCATTGTGGACTAATAAAGGTAGACTTCTTCTTCTTCTTCTTAATCTGTTAGAATGCTTAATGTCGGTTATCATTATTAAATTATTAACATACCTAGTACCAACCATGTCATACTAGCTTGTCAGGAAGAGCGACTAAGTACTGCTCTCAAGTTATGCAAAATTTTGGTAAGGAAAAACTGGTATGGACATTTTCAAAGGGGACCCTTGACCTTTGACCTTAGGATATGTGAATGGTATCTCTGAGATGACCAGAGAGAAAACTGTATCTTATTAGATAAAACAAATGATGACAAACTACATAATTTGCAGTTGAAAAAAGGTAATAACTCACACTATATCTTATCGCAATACTCCAATTGCAAAATGTTTAAAATTGCAATCATATTATCATATTGTGATATTGTATCTGAGGGCCTCTGGTGAGTCCCACTCCTACTAATTAGTTTAATCCAAAGTGTATTATGAAATTTGTAGGTTGCAGCCACATAAGGGACATCACTAAAATTTATCATACAGTACGTAGGTCTATCTTTCTTGGGGCAACCTACCATTAAAGTTCCTGTTTTTGCCGATAATCAGAAGAAGAGAGCCGGGATCAACAGCTACAGATATAAACCAGAGAATCACTTTACAAGTCAGCCAGCCCAGGAGGCAGCTGATTTAACTGCCAACCTGTCTGTCTGCAGACGGCATGACATACTGTAAACTCTACTGTACTGCTGTATGTGGCTGGAAACAAACATACCTGCCTGGTCTAATTCTGGACCTTGGAGATTAAAGCTTCCCACGCAAGAATATCATTAAAAATAATCTCTATTTTAAGCACTCCAAATACTATTTAGACACTTATATCACTGATCTACACATCAGTCACAATTATGTCTGGCTCAAGGTGCTCAATTTGGTTGTTATGATAAAACCTGTGCAAGCATGGCTTTAGGGTCACTGCTCATAATAGAAGTTCATCCTGTTACCTTTACAGGAGTACTTAGTTGACTAAAACAAATGCACACACGTCAGTCCTGCAACAAATTCTTGGAAATAAGCACATCTGGCTGAAGATGTTTTGAATGCTGATGAATATTTTTTGATACCTTATGGTTCTGCAATTTGCTCTTTGTTTTACATTGTTATGTTTGTTTTTGTCATCAACCGTGTAGGGTTGTGTATTAGCAAGAATCTGCTGATATGACAAGTATCATGACACACCGGTAACTTTAGGGAAACAATCATAAGAAAACACAACCATACGCATGAAATCAAAACCCAAAAGTTTTTTATGCGATCAGAATCATCACAGTCCCTGTACCATCCAACATCACAGCGCTACTTTGTGAGGGCACAAACACTGAGAGGACGCATCTCTTTGCAAATGAAATTAAGTCTTTGCATGTAAACTATTTCTGAGAATCGACACAGTATCATAAAACTTAACACTGCAATACTCAATATTAGGAAAATTTTCTTTCACCCCTACGACTGCAAGTGTGCTGCTGACACGCTTGAAAAAAGCTTTATAACCTTAATGTGTCTTTACTCCTGGTTAAATAAAATAAATTAAAATAAATAAATATTAGAAACACCTCTGAGTATGACAATACAATTACACAACAGCACCACAAACTACATCCTCCTAAACTGACCATAAAGTTTAATACACACCCCTCTAAAACAATATCAGCATCCCCGACAGGGCGATACCGCACCCCGATGGGTCTGTCATCGCCCTGAGGGGGTTTATTTAGCAACAATGACCCGCTAGCTGTACATTATCCCACGCAGTACACTGCTACTTACTTAAGAAATCAAAAATTTGACACAAAAACGGTCCGCCACAGTCCGACATCAGATCTGCTCCCATAGCAACGGTCTGTTGTGCATAGCAACAGTCTGCTATACAGAAATAACAGACCCTCGAATGCCATGACTGACCAATCAGAATGGAGCATTCAACACAGCTGTGTAATTATAACTGTTATTAACTGTAATAGACTGCATTTCTTTAAGTTAGGTGCACCTAATAAACTAAGTCTCCAAGGGAGACCACTGACTTTATTTGTCAAGAAACTGATGGCCTTTATTTAGAGAAGGTCCGAGGGGTAAAGTGTGGCGGGCAGATTGTCATTATGTGAGCAACGATAAACCAAAGAAATATGCAATGTGCGCAGACCACACTGTTTGGTGGTCGTGGTCAATATTGGGCAAAGCAACCTCAGTGGTTTCCAACAGTCAGAGGGATATAATTTGTATTTTACAACCTCTCCTTATCCAACAAGCTCTAATCTCTGTTAAAATTACCAGTTTCACATTAGTGTCCCTACAGGCCATGAGGAAATTACAAGCACTTCTTTTTACACTGAGCCATATACAGTAATTAACTTAGCCAGAGTCTGTCTGACACTGAATCTTCAAACACATGCAGCTTTCTCTCAAGTCGGCTGAAACCACCATGCAACACACCACCTCCATGAAGACAAAAACAAAAGAGCTGACCGTCCGAACAGTCCCACAAGATCAAAACAAACCAGCTTGCCAAGTGATCATTCACGTATGTACTCATGCGTTTGTTTTCCTGCTTCACTCTTCATTGAGCAACGAGGAAATGTTAGCTCCTCTGCTACAGCTTGAGATCAGGGAGAGAAACACCCGGAAATCCTCAACGCTGTGGCCGCTGCTCAGAGCGAAACGCACACGTCTTGTTCACGGAAACAGGCACCATCTAGCTGGGTTAATCATTATTCAATACCGGGGATCTATCCACCGCATACCGGGCACAGACAGGGGTGTGACAATACGAGCAGGCAACCTGCAGCTAGCAGGAGATAACGTTAGGTGTCTCAACCAAACATTTCCCTCCTAACAGACATGACACATCAAAACGAAAGGGAATATGAAGAAGCTCCGTGAGTCGTCGCGGTTACCGGGGGTTTCATCTTCATGCATCTGCGTGCACTCACGCCAGTCTCGGATCTGTTATGGAGGGTTCAATGCCCATGTCTACCAACAATAACACGGCCTCCCGACTCAAGCTCAGCCCGGGCGAACCGCTGGACAAACACGGGCTCCACACAGTGTTTGTAAGCAGCGACAGCGGTGCCCAAACACCAACGTGTTGTTATTAATAAACACCCGGGGGTGTCTACCTGTCTGCCGAGCCTGCAGCCCCACAGGTCCCCGTGACGCGGATGCTAACAAAGGCCCGAGAGCTGTCTGGAGCGGAGGACCGACACAACGGGAGGAAGGGGGCAGGCAGCAAAGGGAAGCAGCCGCTTCTGCCGCACGAAATACACCCGTTTAGCCCCTCGCGGAGCCGCCGTGGCAACAATACCCGCACCGATGCGTGAATAAGCAACGTCCCGTGCTACCGCGACCGAGGACGAGGCGATACTCACCGGCGGAGAGGGAGGATGGACGCGGATTTCGGCCCCAGTTTCTCTCTGACACCCCAGGCTTTCACTCCGACAACATGGCGGCTCAACGGAGGAGCAGGCAAGAGCGCTGCATGACGGGAAGGGATGAGAGAGAGCGTGCGGTTCATTGCGCCAACCGGGAGGGGAGGGAGGGTCATACCGGACCGGTCCCTTTGTTATGTAGGTAGTCTATTTGTATTATGGGGTGTATTTATAATGCGTTTTGTTTTGACTTCATTCACATTATTTGTCAATGGAGTTTTTTTAATAGACGTCACTTAAATACACAGAATACAAAAAATACTAGATTTATTAACTGTAATAAATATATATTTATAACAAAGAACGTTAGTTGTCCTACAGTAGAAATATGGTAAAATACCATGTAATCATCTACTTATATACGAGGATATTACGTGATTTGTTCGGGGGTGGACTGTACACATTGTACCGGGGTCTCTAGGGTAACGGGGTGCTTGGCAGCCATGGCAACGCGCTGCGCCACATGGTCAGCGAGTGTGCGGCTGCTGCTCGCTCCGTTACACCTCCGGAATGTAAGTGGACGGTGAGAAAGGGGGAGCGTGTGGCCCAAATAACCAAAAATACCCTCTTGGCTTTCTGGTGAGGTGCCAGGGGCGACCCCGAGGCTACAGACCGGAGGAGAGTCCCAGACCGGCGTGTGGGTGACGTCATGCAACGAGATTATGGCGACACAGTCAGAAATCTGGTGGTAATGTTATGGAAATGTTTGGGACAGGCTGCTGAACAGGGATGGTGTAGTTATACTGGATTAAATAGCATGAAGTGTATACCTATAAAGCAGGGGTGTCACTCATTTTGTCATGGGCCACTCCAGCCCAGTTTGATCTCAAGTGGGTCAGACCAGTAAAACCACTACATAGTAACCTGTAAATAACACCTCCAAATGTTTCCCTTTCTTGTAGTGTTAAGAAATACATACTGAAAATGTTCACAATTAATGAACAATCCATTTACCATTTTGATCCATCACTTGGATGCCTTAAAGTATCCCAGTCTTAACAAGGATACAGACTTTACATGCTTTCTGTGAATGAGAAATATTTTGATATATATATTTTTCCTCTTTCTATATAGGCTGCTGTTGTTTTGCAGCATCTGCTGTAAAATGGGAGTAGTTTCACTGAATATGGGCATAAATTACTTGTTTGTGTTATTTCTTTGTGATGCTTTGTAATACTACGGTGATCGTGTGATTGAAGTCAAGTCGGTTTTATTCATATAGCCAAAAAACACAGATTGTCCTCAGGGGGCTTTACAAGCTCTACAGGATACAACTCCTTCCCTCCAAGCAGCTTCCCGGCCTCGCCACACAGATAGAGTCTGAGCAACACAACCTCCTCTCCACCATGGGGCCTAAAGAGTACATAAAGTAACCTACAATGGTCGAAACTTGTTGGCTTTTTAACGATTTAGCCACTACAATAAAGGTTTTCTAATACATTTCCTCCCTCGTTGCCACTTGTTTTATTATTTTGGAGTGCCTTCCTGTCTATCTTGACCCCCCTCTCCCCTTTTCCAAGAGCACCCGACACGTTTTGTCTTACGGTTGAATACACAGAGCGACCAGGTATCTCTCTTTCCAAGATGATGAACGGTTGTCGAGATGTCTCACTGATCTCTGACATGACAAAAAAAAATTTTCCTCTAAAGTTAAGTTAAGGCTAAAGTTTCCCCAAACCTGCCAGCAATTCATTCACCTTCTCTGTTCTCAGTTGTCCTTGTAAGTTTGATAGTGGTGTTGAATATTATACTACTTGATGCTGTGAACACACCAAGTACGCTGGTTTCCCATCCACACTAGGCCCTGGCAGCACATCACCCCTATATTCTCATCCACCTTCACTGGCTGCCAATCAAGTGCTGCATCACCTATAAACTCTTCCTTCTCACATAAAAATCCCTCCATCCTTGCCCCCCAGTACCTAACCGACCTTCTCCACCCCTCTACTCCATCCTGGAACCTACGATCCTCCAACACTGGTCTGCTTTCCACCCCCCCACACCAGGTTGCGAACTTTCAGCGACGGAGCCTTCAGGGTCACAGCCCTCTGTAACGCCAGGACACTGGATTCAGATGCACGACCCAGACGATCAGGCGGTGTAAAAGAGAATCGATCTTCAATCAAGCACAGGTCAGTACACAGGTGAGCAGTCAACCACATCCAAGATCCAAGACCAGATCCAAAAACTGTAGACAAGGGCAAAGTCAAAACAGGCAGACACTAGGAAAACACTGGAACGAAGGTCATAAGAGAGGATCAACAACAAACTGGCAACATGAGGAAGGAGGACACATTATATACTGGTGAGGGAGTGAATAAGGAGACACAGGTGGACACAGTCAGGGGCGGGGCTGACAATCAGACACAGGTGAGTAGATGGAAAGTCGGTCAGGGGGCGTGGAGACCCAGAGGGCAGGAAGTGCAGTGAATCTGAAACGAGAGGGCAGGTTAGTGATTTCAAAATAAAACAGAAATGACAATAATGAAAATGAAAAGACAAAACAAACATGACCTAGGATCTGGTGGATGTAACACCCTCGCCCTCTGGAGCTCTCTCCCTCCTGAGATGAAATGCCTCATCCCTGGCCACTTTCAAAAAACACCTCGAGCACTCGTTCATCAAGGCCGATGACCTCAGCTCACGCTATCTGCCCATCACGCTTTAGTTACTTTGCCACAGTTCTGTTTCCCCTGTGTTATTATTAGTATGATTTTGAGTGCCCTCTTTGTAAAGCGTCCTTGGGTTTCTTGAAAGGCACTCTATGTAAATCCAGTTTATTATTATTATTTCCATTTGTGAAGAAAAGGAATTGCTCACTGGCCACTTTTCATTTTCCCAGATGGCTCCTGCATCAACAGTAGCCTATCTTGACAGTGTTGTATCACATAGCTACAAAGCATTACTAAAAGAAAGCATTTTACAAATCAAATCAATACTCTCTCAAGTCAGACTTCAGGCGGGCTAGTTCTGCCCCTCGGGCTGCATGTTTGACAACCCTGCTATGACGTATGCCTATGTATAGTCTTATTTAAGATTACACGACAGTTGAGACAGTATATTTGTCTTTTTTTGAACCTCAAACACAACTGCAATATTTAAAATAACAACAGGTCACAAATTTGCAGCATCCAATTTCCACAAGCACCATTTTGTTTTTTTAAAGTTGTTTTTTTCTGTATTGGTTTTAATGTTGTAATGTGTTATGTTCATTGTAGGACTGACACAAATGCTTCGAAGCTTCGACCGTCGCCTTGGTAATCAACCTCCAAATTACTATACAAATGCTTACGGTAGTTTTTTGTTTATACGCACATACAGTATAGTATATGTATGTAATAATAATGTATAATCCCAAATTAGTCCATGAATGAAGGAATAATCCCACTATCAGGGTGGAACTCGGACTCAGGTGGAACTCAAACGCAGATTCAGAGGCAGGGTGTCAGGCAAAAATCAAGGTCTTTATTACAAACGGATGGTCGTTACACAAAAAGGCAGTCAGCGAGGCAAACAGAGTTAAATCGGCGGGCTAGAGGCAAGGTCAAAAAATACAAGCTGTGGTCAAAACACTAGGAATCGGAAACACGAGAAATTCTGGTACGCTCTACTAAACAGTTAAAGACGAACTGGCACAGGAGGAAAAGGGAGGACACATTATATACTAGTGAGGGAGGTGGAAACTATACACAGGTGAACACAATCAGGGCAGGGGATGACGATCAGACGCAGGTGACTAGTGATGATAATCATGACGGGAGGAGGTGCTCTAACGTGAAGGCAGGAGACAAGCAGGGCAGGGAGTGAAGTGAACTGCAACGAGAGGAGAGGTTAGAATGCAAACAAAACAGGAAGTGCGCCAAAAAAAAGCATGCAACCGGAAACTATAAGATTAACATTTATACTTCCTACACCCACAACACTATTAATTGTTCACATCCAGCATTAATTATTGTTAGTTATTCTCAGATGGATATCACTGTATGTTATGTTTATAGGTGCGAATACCTTCAAATATTTATCTCAAAAGCTTCAAAGCCCAAAAAAGTCTAAAAAAAATTACAAAATGCAAGTCTCCCTCAAAAATAATCCAAGGCACACTGTGGCTTTATTTTACATTGCAATAATATTTAAAATACCAGCGCGTTGCGACCAACATAGGTCTTCATCAGGCTTACTGCAATGCTTCTACTTCATTGTCCCCAATAAATAAGAAAAAGATGCTAAAAACTAGTTGTAGCTAATTAAACTTTAATTATTTATGAGTCAACCATGAGTAATATATTAATACACTATAACATTTTATATATGTAATGACAGCTTTCACTTTGTGAATGCCACAGTGATGTTTTTTTTCATGGTGACCTTTTCAATGAACTTATTTTTGACAAATGAATCCTCACTTAATACCATTAAATTTGATTTAAATAAAAAGGTAACAATGAGGTCACTCTTTAGCAGTGCACGTATAAAATAAGCCCCTTTATGACTGTCATGGTGTTATTTTTGTAATGTTGGGCTGTCTTTCCATAAAATGCATCACATCATTTTGACTAAACATCAGCTCACCAGAGTGCATTTTTTGTTTAATCTTCCAAACTAATCTGGGAAAAATGTAATTCTGTGCCCCATAATCCAGATATTAATATAATGTAATCAAAATTAGGAATGAAAGCACTCATTTTATTAAACCTTTAGTCACGCTCAGTGTGTCTACAGATGACGACAGAAGCCATATTTAACGTAGAAAGTGTATTTTTATTATTTCAAACTTCTCCTTACACCCAACATGGTATTCACCTCATACCTATCTCCCTTCTTCCCTCTTCGTGTCTCCAGTTACATCAAAAACTACTCATAGTGACATTATGTTCCACTCAGGTCTCCTTTGCTCCAGTGGAAATCAGCGAATGAGCTAATTTTTTTTAGAGGTGAATGTAGTAATTGAGAGAGATGATTTAGCTGCAGATGGGATAGAAGGAGGCAGCATGATGATATCCAAGAAGAGAGAAGAAGAGAAACAGGTATGAAGGAAAACTTTGATGTGTACTCATCCTCCCCAAACCTGACCCACCCCCTAATGCAACCCCCCGTTTTCTAAATGGAACCAACAAAACAATCATTGGCTGGTTATTTACATGCACAGTATCCCCACTGCTCCCCCCTCCCCCAATAGACACACTAATGCCTGATCCCAAAGCCATCTGCATCCCTAATCAACAGCATTACATGTACACTAGGCTGAATATGTGTCCTGAAAATAAAGTATCCCAGCAATGGACTTGGTTTTTGCAGAACTTTAAAGGATACGTCTACTGATATTCTATATTTTTCTCATTGTCAACAAATCACATTAAAAGACCAAAAACCAACAATGAATTGATCCTACTAACAAATATGTAGCCAAAGCCATTCCTTTGTGAAAGCCATTGTACAAAACTTAAAAACACATTACAGAGCATACCCCACTGAACTGTTATCAGGCCATTACACAGGCGTTATCGGTCGCTGTAAGCACCATAGATGTGGCTCAGTAGCGGCCTGCTACGCCTTCTACATTGTAAAAATGGAAGCAAAACTTAAAAGCAACCCGTTTTAATGCATGAAACTAAACAAAATGTTACGTTTTGAACACAAACAAAAAGGCTTCTTTAGGTTTAGGCAACAAAACCACTTAAGTTTATGGGAAAATGTGTTTTGGCTCAAAATAACTAAATTTCTAAGGGAATTCAAAACTTAACGGTTGTGAACTCAAAGATAATTAAAGTTGCAAAAGGCCATCACACCCTCCGTGGGTCAGGGGAACGGGCGGGACGCTGGATGACGTAGCTCTACATTTCAGGGATCAATGGACACTGCACACACGAGTTAGACGTTATTCCCTATGCGTAATGCGTGCAGCAGGACCTGACCTATTGCAAATTGTAAACCGCTTCCTGTATCCAACATGCGGTGCTTGAGAACACACACAAACATGCATATGCTGCTATAACTATACGTTGTTGCTTTCACACGCAATGCAAATCCCATCCTCCTAGGTGAACAGTCTAATCGGCCCCAATCTAATCGGCACGTTTGCACTGGGTCACATGGTCCTTCATTCTGATGAAGCTGGGCGTTGTAGTCTACTTTGAGATGATCCCACATACACACCGTCCTGCTGCTGTAAATACTCACAATCAGGGCACATGCGCAGCTGAAAATAGTCCCCAACAAATGTACCATTTACAGCTGTTTGAGTCACATTTGCTTAAATTTACAGTGCCCTGCTCTTTTGCCTTTTTCTGATTTAGCTTTCCAGAAACTAAGGCTCAGGATCTGAGAGACACAAAACGGAAAGTTTTGAGAGATGGATGCAGCCAAATACTGACACTTTGTCACAAGCATCGGCTTTCAGTAACACTGCACTGGGCTTCCCATTAACTACAACGTAAAGGGCTGTCTGGAGGGGAGGAGGCTAGGGCCGACAAACACAAATCTTTCATCTTTTTTGTGTCCCATGTGTTACGCTTCAGTGTCAAGTTACAATCAGCTGTTCATCGTGTCCCGTGTTATATTCCTAATCCTAACTAAGTGGGTTTATTGCCTGAACCTAAGCAAATATTTTTGTTTAATTCACAACATTAAGCATTTGTTTACAGTGACCGAAAAGCAACATTGAGGGGTATGTGACCAGATTGGAAGATGTCATGGATGAACGCATTGTTGGTTTTGGTTAATAATAAAATGTATAAAATAGCCTGATCCTTTAAGGAGTTCAGGTCAGGACGGTAATGTAAAAAGCACGAATGTCAACAGTGGTTTTAACGGCCTGGGAGGAAGGAAAGATGGCTTTGGGAATGGGAATTATAAGACTGCTCTAGTTCGACATCACCACATTCTAAAACGACAACAGGTACGAGCCGTGCCTCTTTTTATTATGTGACCCCCCCACATACCCCGCCCCCCCACACACACACACACACACACATGAGCACCCAAAAAATAATAATTCACAGGGACACCGGGTGGTAAGAGTCCAGGGTGCAACCACAAAGCACCAGCTAGTCCTGTGGAGTTACACAATCACACACATACACACACACACTGTTGTGGGAGTGTTTAGAGCTGGCAGTTTAGTGAAGTGTGTCTTCGGTGATTTGACAGAGGTGTCCCCAGCTCTTGTTCTCTGTATCTCCTCCTCCTCCTTCATCTCGTCACACCTCCTGGCATGCTGGTTCGTCCCTGAGCTCTGTACATTCTACTCAGGGCTGTATTTCTCTTTCTCAGACACAAGCACACATGCACACACGCACAGACGTCTCTCCCTCTGGGTGGGGGTAAGTCCATTCCTCCGGTAAACTGTGACACACAGAGTGAGTGTAATCGAGGCGACCGCCGCTTTCCGTCAACAGTAACACCGTCAGGGTTTGTCCTGAAGGGGCGCTACCGACAGTTAACCAGCCCTGGGATGCAGAGAGGATGAGATCAGGGGAATTCACACTGTCAGACATCAATAATACTGTGCATTGTACATGTCCATGAAAGGGGCACTCCACTGATTTGACACATCAAGTTTGATTTATTCGTCATGAGGAAAACATTATAGTTTAATGTCTTTTCTGGCTGTGTTTGAAAATAACCCTGATAATGTCGTTACAGTTATCTCGGGTTGGGTGTGAGTCATGCAATACAAACAAAGACTGTATGTGAGAAGTGGACATTGACATCATGAAATCACCCCTGGGTTTGTGGACTGCCATTTTGAAGCCTCAAGTTCGGCATTTTGGCCAATGCCAAATTTTTGCCTGTCACCATCTTGTTTTTTGCAACCAGAAGAGACAGGAGAGGGTGGAGCTACGTACAACAATTTTTAGGCAATCAAGACGTTACTTTCATGAACTGAAAATAATGAACTGTATTGAAGAAGAAAACTAGTGATTGAAACCATAAACTCTTGTTTACAATGTTTACTGAGGTAAAGGTGGGTCGCAGGGCCTTTGCCATCAATGTCCCTAAACTCTGGAACAGCCTCCCTGAGGACCTAAGGTTAGCTAGCTCATTAACCATTTTTTTAAAATCTCTTTTAAAAACCCATTTTATAAAAAGGCTTTTTAAACCCCGTGAGGCGACAACTTGGTGCACTTTTTCCGCATCTTATATTGTCCTGTTTTGGCTCATATGTTGTTTCTGTAACATATTGTTTGATACCACAGGGTACAGGTTTCAGTATTCTCATTATTTTGTTCTTTTATTGTTGTTTTCATTTTGTCTGTATTGTATTTCATCTGTGCAAGCACTTTGTAACTATGATTAGAAACGTGCTGTACAAATAAAGATTATTATTATTATAAATCAACTGAGAAGTAGGGTTATTTTCTCACAGACGTCTATACAATCAGACTTCTTCTTGCAACCAGAGGGCTGCTGGCTGTTAGAAAGAATGTAAGTTTTAGGCACTTCAGCATTGGCCTCACTTTTCAGACCCCGGAGTTGCCCACTGGTTACAAACCGGGGGTGTGAGGTTTTAAAGACTGGGTTGTGATCCACAGGTGGGTCGCAGGAGATTTCATCAGGGTCACGAAATAAATTTGAAGAATTTCTTATGTAGTCTTTAATTTAAAATGTATAATCTGCAGTTCAGCAATGAGCCACACGAGGGAACCTCAATGTTCGTACTGTTCTGACAATTGTAGCCGACTTATAACATTGAATCTAATATGAAATTTCTGTTTGTTTTACTCTGCATAAATGCATGGTCTAATTTATGAAGTATTTAACATGCAAAAAAAACAAGTTGCAATTTATTAAATGTGTCTCTTCAAAATGGCACATTTACCTATTCAAGATACAATAAAGTGATGTGGAAATGGCAGTAAAAATGATAAAGCAGCATTTCTGGCACCTGATCCACACCTGATCTCGGCCCAAACTCTTTAGAAATGCAAAACTAAATTGTTGGAGTACCCCTTGAAAGACAGGTGTTAAACAATAAGTAACAAAGTGGAGGAAAAATGGAGGATGATATATTTGTTACTCACGTGTAAAGAGGCTGCAGTTGCAGATGGGAGGACTTCTGAGGAGGCTGGTAGCCGTATGAGTCAAAGCCACCGATGAAATCAACTTCAAAAGGGGAGAAAAAGAAGAAGGGATGACATCATTCCACTTTCCCTTAAATCTGTATTTTTTTAACCAAGTGTTGTATTTCAAGATCAGTATCTGTCTTGACATGAAGAGTATCATAATGATTTCAGTATACCTTTATAACCCCGTGACATCAGAATCTGCCCAGATGCAGCGATGCATCGTCTTTCTCACTGCCTCCGTGTCACTGATATATCGGTCTAGTCTTTCTCGATTGATTCAAAGGAACAAACTTATGTGGTGCCAGCTAAAAACAAAACAGCCCCTGATTGTTTGCATCAGTGGAGATATACACCACAAGTTAGGGATCTGACATTTTACTAAGATTACTCTTGTGATATTGTATTGTTGTGATTCTTTCTTTTAAATACTGGCTATTAGTTTATTGCAGATGTTTTGGTATCAGGTGTATAAGTTATATTATTCAATACAAAGCGAAGCACAGCAGAACAGAAGATATGTCTGATTTAATTTAGAAACTGTTTATCGACCATAGTTGATAAGTATTTCTTTTTATAACTCTTAAAGTGTAACTTTGGTATTTTTCAACCTGGACCCTATTTTCTCATGTTTTTGTGTCTAACTGACTAATACAGCCAACAATTTCTGAAATTGGTCCAGTATTGAGGGAGAGCCCTGTAGACGACAGCTGCTCACAAGCTGCAATATGGTGCTATTGAGGCAAACTGACACCATCATTTACATCCACTAAAAGTGCTTGGTCTTGCTGTGACAGGCTCTGATTGTTGTTATACGTGTCTGACATTATGGAAAGAGTCTCGCTCAAGGAGAAGTGTCGTTCTGAAATCTGGCAAGCAGACTTGTTGCCGGAAGACGAATAGAAGAGTACATCCATGATGGATACACTGGAAGTGTTTGTTGTGCTCGAGCTTTGTGTTGTCTAAAAGCTTTTCAATGTCATGGCTGAATATTTAAATGATTTTAACAATGTCGATGAGGTTTCTGAATTAGATGGTTGCCCATATATATTTGAGCCAGAGTATACAGATATTAAGATTTCACAACGAGCCTTCTCTTTGAGTGGGACATGGACTCAATAACAAACAGAATAGAAAGAAAAAGGTTTCATTTCTCTATAGGAGACTTTCCATAATGTTGTCAGACACTTATAGTAACTATCTGAGCCTGTCAGTGTTCAATCGAGTATTCTACCAATTATTCAATCAATCAGTTCAATAATTGGATAAGAAATATATTTGCCTCCTCCCTTTTATTTTTTTTTGTTTTTGGGGGCCCCCCTTTCCCCCCCCCCCCCAACCCCCACCACCTTTTGCTGGGGGGCTGCCCCTTTCCCCCCTCCCCCCCCCCCCGCCCCCCCCCCGCACACCCCCCCCCCCCCCCCCCCCCTCGCCCCTTGCCCGGGCCCCCCCCCCCCCCCCTCCCCCCCCCCTTTTCTTTTTTTTTTTCTTTTTTAACTTTTCTTTTTTAACAACAAAGTGTAAAACTTATTTCCCCCCCTTTGGGACTAATAAAAGAATTTCTTTCTTTCTTTCTTTATTATTAAAGAACAATAGAAAATGAACAACTAATTGGTTTCTTTTTTGGAAAAATCAGCATTTGTGTTGCTTAAGTTACATATAATATTATCTGTCAAACCCATTTAGTGCATTTAAGTGCCATATTGCATTATGGGTTTAAAATAAAACATTTTCTGAAATGCAGACATATAAATAGAAACAATATAATTTGAAATTACTTTAAAAAAGATACACATCTGATCAGACAGAGTACATTTTGGAAGCCTGGGGCGCCTTTTGTGTTTCTTAGCACCTCATGTTTATCTGCTCTGTGCGCCCTGCGTTTTTACAGGAGCACCCTAAACGCTTTGAGTTGAAAATTAGGTTTACTTTGTCAGGATACTTTTGCTTGATACCCGGAGATATGACTTTATCAGCCGTAGTTACTGTGATCTGAACAGAAAACAGCAGGAGCCAAATTACTGCGGTACTTGAGATTTTGGTTTAGCTGGTTTCGTTAAAGCCTCAGTAAGCAACACTTTTTTTGGCATCTTTGGGCAAAAATCCCATAATAACCTTTCAGCATATTGTAATTCAAGTGCTCTGAGAGAACACTAGATTTTGCACCTCCTCATGGACTTTGGCCAATCACAGGTCAGAGAGAGAGCATTCCTATTAGCTGTGCTCCTGCTGGTGGGCAGTGCTTGGTATTTACTCAACTTATCTCAACATGGCTGCCAGGTCACAAACTTTCTCAGTTTACAGCTAAACAGTAACTACAAGATGTTTCTGAAGACACATTATGTGAGAAATAGGCATTACAGTAACAGAATATTGATTCATATTTGATCAGCGCTGCCTAGTTTGATCGTTTGATCAGGGTCTGTGAGTGACTGACAGCTGCTCAGAGACGTCAGGCTGATACAAAGAGACATGATTTCTATCAGATTACCTGTCTCATTCACTACTGTTAGGATATGGTGATCGTTTTATAAAAATACCTTTTTTTTTTATTATATTTGCTCCTATTCTACCCACTGCAGCTTCAAATATTCCACTCATGTTGGTCACAATTCTTTATAAAAACAAATTTAAAGGGTACTTCTCCCAAATGATTGTTTATGTTATGGATTTATTGAAGAAAATGAATACATCATTACTGGATTTGTTTAAATTATTGAATATAATAATGATAATGGCATCTGCTAAAAAAATCCATTATCAGAATATGGAAATTATTGAAAAAAGGTATATTGGAAAAACTACACCTATAATCTCTTTGGTAGACCCTAAAAGTTTAAATGACAACTCGCAAAGATACACACCCGGTATCACAGTTAAAAAGAGAATTACAGGCTACTGGGGGAGATGAATAATGAACAACTCAGTCTGCATAATAAGGGTGTATATACGTCTCCTGGCTCACAAAAAGTTTAACAACATCGGCTAGTTGAAACTAACGGTTGAACAGAAGCTGAAAGAAGTGACAAAGTCAGCTCAGAAGTATGACTTTGTGTGATGTTTATGTAGAATTCAAACAAGAGCTTAAATTGGAAAAGTAGCTGTTGTTTGAAACCCAAAGTACAGGCCGGCTACGTGTAATTTTAGAGAGAACAACAACAGAATATTTGAGGTCACTGGGTTTGAATTATAGAAACCAGAGGATCTGTAACCTTTGCCATGACAACAGCTTGAGAGATGAACATCATACTTTGTTTGAATGTCAAAGAGTGCCAAAGTATTATTTAAATTGTAAACTGCCTTTCTGGAGAACGTCAACCATGCCGTGTACCATTGTTTTGTAAGTATTGTATGTTCTGTTTGTGCATCATGTGATCACGGTCCTGAGCCACATAAATAAGAGAATAGATAAATGAAATATTATTAATGTGTGACAAATACACTGCGTTGTTATTTCCCTCTGGGTGTTCTGAGTGCTCTATCTGTTATGACATAGTTTGCTGTTCACACACATGACGTCATATTCTAACTACAGGACTTAATTTACCCCGTTAAGTGAGAGTGAAGCAATCCTGAGTGGAGAGCCACATGAAGAGAGGAACCATTCAGACAAACAGACAGCACACCCAACCCCACAGACGATCACCAGCCAGACGGACAGACAACTCTAATACTCGCGCTCAGAGGGAATTGTGTGGTGATATTACTCGGCATGACTCAGGCAGGAGGAAACGACGAACAAGCATCCAACGCCGAGTATCGGTAACACGAAAGCCCTCTCTCAACGGTATGACACAAGTAAACCTGATCGGCTGAGCAAAGATCAACAAGCTTTTAGGAGAAGACAAAAGCACTCACAGCTGTCCTCGTCATCCTGGAAGACTTTGCTCACATAGCAGGCGTATACGAAGCCAAAGAGCTGTTAGAGGAGAGATGGTCAGAGATTAGGTGACTGTTCCTGTACTGGCTGAATCACTGCTGACTTTTCTGGAGGTTGGGGGTCATATTTAGATAACTGTGTAAATATAAAAGCAATGTGTGATCATTTGTACGTGTGTGTGTGTGGGTGTTAGATACATACAGCCAATAGGATCTGAATGGCCGAACTCAACACCTCTATGTACTGGTAGTCAAGGAGACACCCGGAGACAGTGATGACATGGTGGTCATCAGGGGCCATGCGAGAGTCTAGCACTGGTGTTACCAGGCAACCAGGACCATGCTCCATCCACCACGAGCGATGAAGGGACGTGTTGAACGTCATGAGGAAGTCCCTATCCTGAAAACACACACAAGCAAACACATTAATCAAAATACAGCTAACAATTATTCTCAAAGTTGATTCTGGTTTTGATTAAATGATTAGTCTATAAAATGTCAGAATATAGTGAAAAAATGCACATCAGACCCTAATTTACACTGATATAAAACACAAAAAACAGCAAATCCTCAGATTTGAGAAGCTGAAGCCAGACAATATTTGACATTTCAGCATGATACCTGATTTAAATCAGAACATCCCAATTTGGGGGTTACAGTGCTACTAAGGGGTTACTGGGTAATTATAGGGTGTTGCAATGTAAGATGGTTAAAAGGGTAAGAATGCAAAAAAACACATTTCTGCTACACAAAATTAGGACTCATGCCTTCAAATTAGGGCTGCCAAAGTTAACACAATAACGCAAAGCAGTTTTAATGCCACTAATTCCTTTAACACGTTAACGCAACTTGTGATTTAGGTTTAGGTTGGTTTTAAAGCTAAAGTGAAGATAGACTGATATCATATGAAACTAGAATACTAGCTTGTTGGGAGGGAGGCTAAATGACGCTCCACATCTGCGCTACGTTTTGGCGATGAAAAATTGTTATTGGGTAATTATAGGGTGTTGCAATGCAAGATGGTTAAAAGGATAAGAAAGTTGAAAAAAACAACACATTTCTGCTAAACAAAATTAGGACTCATGCTTTCAAAACTTTAAACTTTTTAAATAAATTTAGAGCTGCAACAATTCATTGATTAGCTGTCAACTATTAAATTAATCACCAACTATTTTGATAATCAATTAATTAGTTTGCATATATTTTAAAGTAAAAACCCCCTGATTGCAGCTTCTTAAATATGAATATTTTCTGGTTTCTTTACTCCTCAATGACAGTAAACTGAATATCTTTGAGTTGTGGACAAAACAAGACATTTGAAGATGTAATCTTGGACATTTTTCATAATTTTCTGACATTTTATAGACCAAACAACTAATTGATTAATCAAGAAAATAACTAGTGAAAATAATAGTAAATAAAGCACTAAATAAATTACTGAATAATGCTGACAAAAAAAGTATTTAAATTTTGACCGAAGTTTAGCAACCAGTGAGTGAAAAAATTAGTTGATTATAAAAATGAAAGTAAGTGATTATCTGACCAAAGACAAATGAATTAGAGCTAATGTCCAACAAGACAAAGAGAATGTACCTGAGACAGGTTTCCGACCTCCAGGTAGAAACAGATAATGAAGGAGTTCCACCCCACCCAGAGGACCAGCCATACTGCATACTGCCAAACACACACAGAGATCGGTTTCTCTACAAAAGCAGCAGCACACTCATGTTTATAAGATTACTGTAAACAGGAGCTATGCATCATCAGAAGGTGAGGGTTATATACTCACAAAGATAAGGTATCTGAAGCGAAACTGCACGGTGCCAAACATGCCCAGGATGACGGCCATGATGTGCAGGAAGTTGGCCAGGATGGGGGCCCATTGGTAGCCCAGAAAATCAAACACCTGCCTCTGAAGGGCTGCCACCTTGGGGAATCACACACACACACACACATTAGAGGAGATGCATACAAACACACACCATCAAGGATATATGCAAATACAACACACACAGAAACACATCACACAGAAGTGAACTCACACACACACACACAGACAGTGACAGGGACACACATACATAGGTCTGCCGCAGTTGTTTCCATGGTAACTGCCTGGAGCACCAGCCAGTCCAGTGACTGTAAAAGAGGAGCACCCCCCAAAAGCTCCCCCCCAACTAATGAGAATCTATGGGCCGACTCCCCCCCGCCATACAACAACTCATCATCAGCCCTGCAAACAATAGCTGGATAACCGGCCCTCACACTGCCACGCATCATTCTCACTACAGGAATAGCTGATATACTGGCTCATATTACACACTTATTACATTTTAGAGGGATCGTCTCAATGCTATTTGTAGGAGGAACAGCTAACTTTAACTCCAGAATGGAGACCAGATGGTGAACAGGGCCTCCTTGTCCCTCTTGTGCTTAACATTCACATGGTTTTGCCAGAATGGGGCTATCACCCCTCTCTCTCTCTCTCTCTCTCTCTCTCTCTCTCTCTCTCTCTACAGACATGCAGGCCACCATGACACCACCCCCTGCCCTGCTCCCCCTGCTTCAAAGACTACACACACCCTCGCCTGTAATGTGGCATGGCCTCCAAGCAGCTGCAGCTCTGAGCTTTTTTACTGTGACTGTACAGAGGATAGATAGATGGATAGATAGATAGATAGATAGATCGATCGATAGATAGATAGGGAAATGTAACAGCTGTAACAGCAGCTGGTTATCCATCCAATGCACAGAAACAGTAAATATAATGTACATATCAACACTAGAGATAATATCTATAGTATACACAATAAAAAGAATATATTAGAATACACTACAAGTATACCAGACTACTGCAACTAGCTTAGAAAATGAGCATAGAGTAACAATAACATACTGTACAATAAAAAAATGACATGAACAAGTGTGCAAGTTACAATTTTGTTTTAAATAAAACAGTGTGTGTGTGTGTGTGTGTGTGTGTGGTGGTACGCTGCTCTACTTATATCATGGATCATGGTGAGTGACACACACACACACACACACACACACACACAAAATAACAAACACACTCACCAACTGCAGTGAACATATCACCAGCAGCGTGCATCTTCCGTCGCACTTCCCCATCTTGGAGGGCTCAGGACGCGGCTTGGAGCCGCGGAGGCTCCGGGGGAATGACGGGTCCCCGGTCAGATCCAGACTGCCTGGCCGTCTCAGCTCACACCATTCCCGACTGAATCGACCTGCCCAAGGCCGCCGCCGCCGCCTCCAGTAACGCTGGCGTGCTCCTTCCTCTCACAGCGAGTGACCCATCTTGGCCGCAGGTTTTTGACGGTAAATACCAATCGAGAGGAGAGGAAGAGGAGCAGGAGGGGGGGGCGTCCACTTCACACCGGCCTGCTGCGGTCCGACCACCACCGACAACCGGATCACCTCGGCCACACCTTCCGGAGAGGGGACACACAAAGACACAAAGAGAGACGGAAAGCTGTCATAACGTGCCCCGGGCTACAGACAGAAATGAGCATCATATGATACCGAATCACACGGCGGCGGCGGGGAGGAGGGGACCGACCCCGCAGTGTGTTACTACGGCTAACGTTTGGCTACATGGCCACGGACACAAAGCAGCCCGCCGTGACTCACGGTTTTCTAGGAACGAGAGTCCTCGTGCCCCCTACCCTCCGCTCTCCGTTAACGGTTCAGGGAAAGAAGTTAATGCGCTCACCAAAAACCGGGCTCTGGGGCTCCTTCGCTCCGTCTCGCAGCGTCTTTTGTCAACAGTCGGTGCCGGGGCGGGCGCAGGAGGAGCCGGGGGGGAGAGAGCGAGAGACGAGGGGGTGGTGGTGGGAGGTGTGGGGGCCTCTCAGTCACCGCGACCCCCTCGAGGAGGAGCTGCTCGGATTCTGCAGACCCGCGTGCGTGCGTGCGCGCGGCCGAGCGGCAGCCCCGCGAGGCGCTCGACAAGGCGCACAAAAGAAACAACGGGGGCACGCGGTGGTGGAGGAGGTTCAGACCAGACAGTCTGCGTTCTCCTCCCACGACCAGCCGAGAGCGGACCGCCACAGACCGGGCAGAGAGAGAGACCCGGCCCGCGGTGCCGCTGCTCCTCAGCCCGCCGTTAGTCACGGAGACACAGTCACAGCCGTGTTTAATCCCAGCTACTTAACCACGAGCAGCGCGACACAGTGAGCCTCACATCACGGTGAACAGGCAGATAATGACCGCTGAGGGGTTATCGCAGACGGACCACAAAAGTCCCGTGAATAGTGTTTCATTCATTAATAACCAACTGTACAGTAAAACAGCCATTAATACATGTGTTTGCAAATTGATGTATTAATCTAAGAATGCATGGACGAAATCACAAAAAATAGTCATTTAACATTTTAATCGTGAATAAAAATAATTTAAAAAATACAAAATGTATATATATAAGTCACATATATGGACATGTACATGCGTATGTATGAACATATGTGAATGTTCATAATGTCTAAACTGTATGTGTACATATTATCCATGGTATATGTAAATTAATCTAATGTACAAACTTGAATAAAGCAGTTTGTGTTCAGTTGTTATATCTCTGTCCCCCTTTTTTATTTTATTTTTCAATCTTTCTTTATTATTTATTTATTATTATTTATTGTATTATTTTTGTGTATTAATAAATACATAAAAATAATTTATAATAATTAAAATATTTTTAAGACATTTTCAATAAATAATAAACAAAATAATAATAATAAATACAACTTTATTATAATCTTTATTTAGTATTATTTTTTATTATTTTTTATAATTTCTAATGCTGATGTTGTGTTTTCAGTACATCTTGTTTTTGTTCGTTTCTAAGCTCATTACTTAAAAGTTTGTTCATAAACTTTTCTAATAGTGACCTGTAAATTGCATACATGAAAACAAATTTAAAAAAAATAAAGTATATAAAAAAAGAAATATGAATCCATTAATAAATGGGATTTACAACAAAATAAAAGAGTCAATTAGTACATAATTTTAAAACTTCATAAATGAATTCATACATAAATAATGGAATTTAAAATTCTATTTGAAAAAGCAGTTTAAAAAGGGAAATTAATGATTGGATTCACAAACTGAATTAAGAATACAGGTTTTAATCATAACAATGGAAAAAAAAATTACGTTATGCTTAGTTTACTACAGTCAACCTTACATATAGGCCTATATTTCTCAAATAAAAGTGCTTAAACCTTACTCTGCACCTGCACTATAACTATATTTCTAGTCTATTATGTTTTGTACCTGCATTTATCTTAAAAAAAAATCAAATTTTACAGATTTTTAAAAAAAATGTTGTATAATTATCTACGTTTGCCTGTGTTTGAAAGGAGCTAAACAGTCTTGTCTTACAGAGAAAAGCTTGAAAAACTGAATTTGAATAGATGAAGTGACCCATAATCAACGTCTTACTTAGCCAAGTAAACACATGTTCACTGAGCAATTAGACTGGAGAGAAAGATAAAAACATGAATAGCTCCAGTCACATGCCAGTAATTCTGTATAGTGCTAATTAAACTGACCTAATTAATTATTACGAGATAGATTAATCCACAGCTTGAAAAAAGATCAACTTCTGCCCAAAAAGACGCAAGATGGAGAAAAAAAGACACACCAATAAAACCCCTTCATTATTTTGGTAAAGAAAAAATGTCTTTAACTGTTTTATTTGTTTTACTTTGTCTTAATTCTTTTATGCGTTTTAATTCTATTTTAAATGTGTACAGCACTTTTGTCAACAACGTTGTTTTAAAGCACTTTATAAATAAAGTTGTATTATATTGTACTGTATTGTAAATAAATATATAGAGGTACTTTCAGTAAAATGCAATAGTTTAAAAAGTAACTGTACTCATTGGTAACAATGGCATCATCCTTTTCAATGTTAAATGAACAGTTTTCGTTCATCTCTCGTCCAGCAGGACAAAATTCATTTTGGAACAAGATAAATAAACCAACGATTAAAACATATTTGAAAAACAAGGCAACATAAGATATTAAAAGTAAGTAAATTACACTCTATGTTGAGAACTGTAAAACGGTGATAAAAAACTGCAACTAATAAGAATAAAACAAGATAAAGTGCAGCATAACATAAAGGGCAACTGAGAGACACGTTATGGTAAATTTGAATAATTTCATATAAAACTAGAAAAGCACTCGGAGAGCGCAGACCTCCGCCAAGCACCATAGTTTCCCCCCATATTGTAATTCACTCCAAAATAAAAATCCTACATTTTTTAAAAAGAATTTTATATCAGTGCCAAACATAGAACATATATACAAGACACAACATGAAACTCACAATACATTAGGCCAAAATGTAAGAGTACCCCCATTTTTTATATAAATTGCTATAAAATCCGCCATCTGGATCAGATCTGGATCAGCCTTTGGGATTTGACAGAAGTACACATTGTAAATCCCTGAGTCAAATTTCATGAGCTTTGGGCAACAATTACCAGAGATATTGAGAAAAAAATTTTTGGGTCCCATTTACCCCAATGTTAACGAAAATTTCAAAGTGATCCAGAATCCAGGATTTCTTCCAGATCACCCCCAAAATTAAATCAGTTCTTCCTTTTCACATTTTCGACACACCCTGAAAATTTAATCAAAATCCGTCCATAAGTTTTTGAGTTATCTTGAACACAGACAAACAGATAAACACCGGCAAAAACATAACCTCCTTGGCGGAGGTAATAAATTAAAATGTGAACTTTTTGTCGCCTAGTTTTCCTTCAGGGCCCTATATATCCAACTGGAGAGGATGGTCCAGGTAGCGAAGAGTTTTGCTTATCTTGTGATTTGTTGTCTAAAATGTTAATGGGGAAGGCTGCTGTTGCTGCTCTCACCAGTGATTTTACTGCCAACTGTGACAATTGCCAACTGTGACAATTTGGCTCAATTAATTCCTGTTTGGCACATTTAAACTCCAATACCAACAAACCTCAGAGAGGGTCAGGACATAATAAGACGGATCTGTAAAACAACACCATTAAAGACAAATATGTAATGTATTTACCATAACAAATCATAAAATGACCACAATATGTCATCCGAGATTAAGAAAAAATGCCAAGTTGAAATATGGCTTCTCCGACATTAAGCGAGTTTTTACAGCAACCAAAAAGTGACACAGAGGGCTCATTAATTACATGTTTACTGTGACCAAAACACCGATGACAAGGGGTCTTTAATCATTTGTTGGACAAAACCAGCAGCAGATTGCATGTAAAACTACTATAAACACGGGGAAGACGACAAACGAATCTCACAACTCTTTTTACAGAATACTCAATTTTATTTAAAAGAAATGAATCAGAATAAAAAAACAAGTCATTGTGGAGTTTGTTTTGACTGATAATAAACTTCAAACACACGTCCTGAGGTTGTTCAGTGACAAGCTGAAGCATATGAAATTACAGAGACTCCTAACCCACTGTTGAACACCACCCATCGACTTCTAAGGCAGGACACTCAATCACACACTCATCCAAGTTAACACACACACACATGCTCACACACTACTGGATTTCTCCCATGTAGAGCCTTTTATCACTGGAGCCAGACAGCACTGTGTAGAGGGACAAAGAGATTACCGTTATTCATGTTTTGCAACTAAGATGAACTAACCAGTAATGTCAAATGAACACATCAATAAGTGCTTGGATGACGACCACATTCTGTCAAAACCACAAATGTCAAAACAATCTTCCCTTCAGATCCCCCAGCTCTCTGCTCAAGATAACTGTGTCAAGTCTTCAAATATCAATATTTCCTTCCTCTAATGTGTATTACAGCGTGTACCTGAGGAGTTTGACTTACCGATAGGCTCCTCTGGGTGAAAGGCCACTTCATTGACGGAGCCGGCGTGGCCCGGCAGCTTGTACAAGATTCTACGGGATGTGGTGTCCCAGATATACACAAATCTATAAACACAGACAAGTAAACAGATAGAGTGACTCCTGATGTGAGAACAGCACAAAGCTGAGACATACAAGACTGAAGGACTATCATGTTTTTGTTACAATACATTTTGTGCTGCATATTTATATCAAGTTATGCCGCTGATGGTGGATTAAGAGACATTCAAAGAAGTAGTCCTGTTGTGGTTGTCTAGTGTCTTTTAAGCCCATAAGGACTGGGCACCCAATGGTGCAGGACACTCAAACAAATCCATCATTCAATAAAACGCACCGGCTGCGTGTGTATATCTTATCTTGTTCAATAGAAGCACAACCTCTCAAGCCGTAATCTGTCTGGTTCATCTGAATCAGAGTGAAACCGATACGTCTGGGTAGTTTTTTTATTTAGTCTGGTTCACTTTTACAGTTTCACAAATTTGCAACATGCAGCCTTTCATACTTGTACACTCAAAGTCCCGCCAGTTATAGTTCTTGGTATTTTGGGGACATTTAAACAGCTTAATTAAAAATATGAAGCAATTTTGGTGATGTTTGGACAAACTCGCACTGATTTAGGGCCAAATTTGCATCATGTCCATGCACATGTTTGGAACCAGTGGCACCCCTATGGAGTAATTTTTAAGATTCAAGGTGATTAACCCCATGGTTGTGGAGTTTGGTCTATTGACATGCGTGTTGAACCACAACCTTTTAAGGTTCATTGGTCAACATCTTCAAAACACAATGAGATATCAACAAGCCTTTGATAACTGCTGATAAGCTTGGTCCAGTAATGAACCACGGAAAAATTTGGTAGTAATTAGACCTACAGTTTTGGGGGCGATGTCAAAAATCTTGTCAGACGGACTTTAGAGGTCCAAGAGGCTTTTTTTGTAGAACACCTGGAGCTGAACATGCGTCACATTTCATGTCTTATGGACTACCGGTGTTAGGAGCGCGGCCTTTCCAAGATCGTATTTTTGAGCATTAATTACAGCGCCACCTGTGGCTGACTGGGGTCATATTTCTTGGGAAGCATTGGCAGATTATTTCCAGTTACTGAGCCAAGTTTCATGTTTCTACCTCATTCCAGCTCACGGCAATTAGAGCCACGGCATAAGACAACAAAAAATAATAATAAACCAGCACAAACTCAGTAGGGTTCTACCCCATCAGGGCTTAAACCATAAAAATGTGTTGTTAATGTTAAAAAACATATGTAGGACTTTATTTGAAGACAATCTCTTCTCTCAATAAAAGTTAAAAGATGAAATATTTTATAATCACAGTAACTTGTGTGGTGTGTGTATGTGTGTGTCTCACCTGTCAGCTGAGCCGGCAGCGATCTTACTGCCGTCAGTCGACCAGGAGCACCTCAGCAAATTCTGAAAGACATGATCAGATGTTAGAAACTGCATCAACAACATCATACAACCACGTGAGCTGCTGTTACAATAACAAGATGAATTATTCTTCATTGCAGAGGAGGAGAGTGCAGATAGTGATGGGAGAGGATGGAAGGAGCAATCGTGCAACACTGGTCAACAGCAGGCGTTAACACCGCCAGCAGCGGTTAGTCTTCTGCACAGTTATAAACTATCAGTACACAGGATGACCGCACCAAGTGCTGTTTGTTACGAGTCAGAAACTGACATTTTGATGCCTTTTTAGGGAAAGAGGATTCGTGAAAATTATACAGTACAATGGCAAACTGCTATGTGGTAAAAATGATTTGTTCGCTCTAGCACTTTCTCAAATATATATAATCTTATCCCCTGGATGGTGGGTCAGAGAGATTTTATGATACCTTCTCAAAGTTGTGAACGTTGCCCTGGAATATCTTCACGCATCTCTCCTTGGGAGCGAATGGTCGGACATCCCAGATACGCACTACACAAAGACAAATAAAGGATTCAGTCCTTGAAACTTCGGTGTTGTGAGCTGAGAAAAAGCATTTCTTATACTGTAAATATACACACAAGCATCCTACCGGTGTTGTCCATGGAGTTGGAGAGAAGGTACGATCCCTCGGAGCTCAGGCTGAGTCCAGTGACTGAGTCACCGTGGCCATGCATATTGTAGATCAGCTTGTTCTGCCTCAGGTCCCACACCTGCACAACACAACAAACAGCTGCTGACAGGGTTTATACAGCTGGACATACTGTGTACACAGTAAGCCTATATGTGAAGCACAAAGAGAACCAGTTGTCATGATTGTAGCTGGAGGCCAGAGGGAAAAAGAAAAACAAAAAATCTTCCTAACAGCACATGAACACACAACAAAACATCAGCCTGCAGTAGGGCTTGTGGGCAACAGACGAAGACTAAACAGAGATGTAATTTTTAAACATTATTATAAAAGACATAGCAGCGAAATGGGCTTTTTTTTTGGTATTCTTTGCCTTTATTGGACAGATGAGTATAGTAGCAGACTGAAAATGAGCAATGGGGTATGACATGCAACAAAGGTCCGATGGATGGATTCAAACTGGGGCTGTTGAGGTTACGTGGGATGCTCAGCAACCATTCGGCTACCAAGGCGCTCCATGAATTGACCATTTTATGGGATTAGCTGCACCTGAGGGAGGTACTTTCACAGCACTATTTTGTTTCACCAACTACAGATATTAGTCCGTGGCTTTGTGATTTTCAATGTGATACACCACATCCTATCACACAAGCCCCGGGGAAGAGCACAGAGCTTTGAAAACAAATGTTCGTAGAGGCCGAAACGGCATTACGGTGTCTGTAATGTGATGCCATGCGGCCAAAAAGCCTTTTTCCCCATAGATTTACATTGGAAAGAGACAGATCATTTTTTTGAGGTAAATCAACTTCCTAGTCTGAACACTCTGAATAGCCCTTATTTAAATAATTACGTCCTAAAAGTAAAATGCACTAATAGTTGAACCCAGAGTTATTTCCTTCCTCCGTTCATGTGAATGAAACCCAGATTGAGGACTCAGAGGCAGAGTTAAAGGAAACGCTACTGCACATGCTCTATGGACCCAATGGATGCAGAAGATCCGGGTACTTTTATACTCAGCAGTCAAGCTTTTTTTTTTTTTTTTGCTTCATGCGCCACAGAGCAACTTTCATAGTAATGATCAAGGCCCTGCCTCCAGTGCTGTATCATCTCTCTTTATATCTATCACAGTGTTACATATCCACAGCCATTTTTGAAATCTGTAACAAGCCACGGGCACTGTGCTGTTTGCAATGATCTAATTTGTCTTTAATCTTATTGTCATAATGTTTAAAAATCACTTTTATGGTCATAACTATGGTACTTTAAGTGTGTGTCAGTGGATTAGAAGAGGGTATTTTTTTTATTCGGGTAAGAACTATTTTTGATCAAATAAATTTCCTCCTTTGGACAATAAAGTTTTGATTTGATTGCGGTATTGAGTTAGCAGCTATATCCAGAAAAAAAAAAAAACATAATCTATACTGGATACTCACACTTTCTGACTTTTCACTGGTTAGGTACACATGCTCCTCATCCTCATAATTTTTCCGAAAATGAGACGTTTTCTATCCCAGGAGCAGAAGCACACTATCCCCTTCAGCTAAAGTCAAAATGCACTGGGCTTATTTCAACACTAAATGCAACAAGGAGAAATATGCATGAACCCATAGCTGTAGACATGATCCGCCAGGTTACTTTTCCTGTGTGCCGATCTGGTGGAGCAGAGGGAAGGAGGAAAGGAAGAAGACGCCATGTACTTGTGATGAATAATGCACATGTTGAAGGAGCGGACAGGATTGCATTTCACTGGACTTGTTAATTGTATAATATCATGTGACAAACAAACTGATTGATAACAAAGATACTGGACAAATCTTCATTGTGTATGTATCACTATCAGCCTTTTTGGTTTGGCTGCACAATTAATCAAATAATCACGATCTTGATTTTGGCTTCCCACAATTAAATGAATATGATCGACTACAATATTAATGTTTAAAATGTGTTCTGAGGCCTGCACTATGAAACGAGTTCAACATACCCCGAGTACCTTCTCCTTATCTGGCTTAATTAACCTAAACAACCACTAAGCAGTCGCACAAAGCTGGTTATCAACATGGTAGGTGAAGCCAGGGTTTCTCCATCTGGCTACGAGTAAGTTCACATGAACAGGGCGGCGTTAGCAGCATCTGACCAATCACAAACATGGGCAGGTAGAGTGGCATATTTTACAAAAGAAGAGGAAACTATACTAGACAAATAGGAAGAAGTTAAAGACATAATCCAGACTATAATAAAATACAGATGTGTGTGAATGCGTAAATTAACAGATTTATTAATTTAGTGGCTGCAGTAGAAGAGTAATATACTGTATGTTTTATGAACAAAACAAAAATGCACTGAATTCAAGTGAAAACCAGCCATATTTTAAGTCCAAGTATTTTGACGCAAGGTTTTGTTAAATAGCAGGAATGTCGCACAATGTGAAAGTGAAAGTGATTATAAATTTTAATTTGCGTTTAAGAGATGTGAATACAGACTTATACCAACATGGAAGTAAAAGTAGTGCTCTGTTTATTTAAATGTGAAAGTCCAATAAAAATATTTTTTTCTTGAAAAATAATAAAAACAAATAATCATTACCTCAATAATGATCATAATAATCATGATTATCATTTTGGCCATAATCATGCAGTCCCACTTTTAGGTTTACACCCAGAACCTGACTTGTTTTTCCCGTATATACAGCTCCGTATATTCACATTATTTTATTTCTCTGGAAACAGGAAATAGATGGAATGCGTCTTCCTGGGAATCCTGTTTCCCAGGAGTAAACCCTCCTCCTGATACATTCCAGTCTAAACCACAGTTACTTCAGTCTGCTCATGGATGAAATGTAAAAGCTTTGTAAACAGGCCCTGCTACCTTGGACTCTTAACAGCTACTTTTAATCTCTCAATTGTGATCATATCTTTTAAATTGTTTTGAGTGAAATCTGCATTATTTTCTGTTCCAGGTTTTCTGCGAATGCTATGAGTACCTTGATGTCGTTGTCGATGCCTCCTGACAGGATCTGATCACTGGTGTCATTGAACGTCGCTGCTAGCACTTGGTAGGTGTTCTGGAAAGTGTGGATGGCCCCTTTCTTACGAATGTCCCACAGCTACAACAGTGACAAACACACATAGAAAGATAAACAGGAGCCTGATCAGACCAACAGCTGAACTGGAGCATTTGCGATAAATTTGTGACCATCATTTCCCAAAACATAGTCAATTATTGAGATGAGTGAGTTAATCTAATATTAAAATAATTCTATTTAGATATCACACAGTATCTACACAGTTCAACTTATTACACTAAATAGCAGCTGGCAATCTCACCTTCACTGTCCCGTCATCGCTGCCGGTGCAGACGAGCTGTGGTCCTCGGCGGGCCGGGTAGCAAGTGTTAACGAAGGAGGTGTGACCCTTCAGACGCTTGATCCTCTCACCTGTTTCACTGTCCCACACGCCTACAGTCTTGTCTGTGCTCGCCGAAAACAGCATGCTGAAATACACAGCAAGACATCGGTCAGCAGACCATTTCTGGACCCATTTATCAACCCACTAGATTACCATGAATTAAGAAGCATGAGTTTGACATATCTCCGCCAATAATCTCTGGTATCCAACTAGTAAATTTTAACAAACTGTCTTTTGCTTGGTAGCTTGTAGGGATGCACAATGATTATCGGCACATCATCAATATCAGAAGATAAAGGGTTTCAAATGGAACATCGGCCGGTAATGAAAATTTCCTCCGATATGATAGGGTGATATGTCACATGCAAATAAATGTGGTATGTTTTACAGGGCTCCAGAGATGTGACCAAATCTGTCAAGTGTGACAAAACTTTCATTGCTCATCTATAGAAGAAAACTGATGTTCTCTGCAATTAAGTGGAAAAAATATGTGCATATCAGTATCATCAGTGTCAGCCAAAATGAATAGTAAAATATCGGTATATCAGATATCTGTAAAACCCATATATCATGCATCCCAAGCAGTTTGGTTTGGAAAAATATGAGCTGATAATGTTACAGACTTTTATCACATTAAAGCTGTGCAAAGCCAATATTTGCAGATACTGTAACCATTTTTGTAATTCAAAAAGCCTGTGTGTTACTAGCACCTGCTGCATACATATTTAACAATGATTACACCATAATATCAAATGAAAATTAACACAAATAGTCTACAGATTAACATCTCTATATTTAGTCATACGCCACCATGGAGTTTTGACTCATTATTTGCAGTGGGCTCCTTTTGAATCCTTTGTTATTGTTTTTCTCTTAAAATGAATTTATTTGTTTTTATGGGTACATATTATGTGTTTTTGTACCTTACATTTTCTGATTCCCATGTTGCCCACTCCTAAATATCATCTGGTAGTATTATAATGCAAGCTAACACAATGTTATTATTATTACCATTTTTTATACACTTTCATATCTTTATATATAAAAACAACCATTTACTGTATTTAGAAATTCAAAATTCAAAAAACAAACTGGAAAGAAATGTTTTGACTCATACTGGTACTGGATCAGAAACAGATGCATAATTTGTGATTAATGAGAGAATGAGAAGAAACCATGACCATATTGCAAGTGTTCAAGGTGTTTATCCAAAAAATGTAAACACTACCACACCTACTGTTCATTATTCCTTCTATTTATTCACGCACAAGAGTCAAGTACAGGCTATTCATTTTTGGCTAACAAAGCTTATTATTTTTTAATAAAGTTCTGTCCATCAGAGTAAATTTTTGATGTGGATCGTTCATACCTGCCATCTGTGTTGTAGTGCAGCTCCATCACTGCTCCACTGTGGCCCTTCAGAGTGGCAAAATTGTCACAATCTCCGTACACATTCCACATCACTGCAGCAAAGAAACACCACATAAAACTTATCCACAGTAACTGCTGGGAGTATGAATACGTTTTACCAAGGACGTGTGAAACACAGGACTTTCATTTTTAATATCTTACATATAAGCCTGTCAAATCCTGAGGAAGCCAGCGTGGCTCCGTTGGGGTGAAACTTGCAGCAGTAGACCTCGCCTTCATGGCCAGACATCAGCATAATGGGAGCCTGCAGGCTTGAGCTCCGTGGGGGACCCTATGGGAGACACATTAAAGGTCAAATATAGTGGCTGACTCTGAGGTTAGGGATGGGTGAATTGTTGTAGATATATGCTGCAAAACAAAATGAAAAGTCATTCTTTCAGCCCAATAATAGTGTACCTATGGTGCATGGATATCAGCATGTGTCATCCAATAGGTAACAAGATATTGCAGTCCAGAAATGCCACATATGTTTGAGTTTATTCAGAAACAGTGACGTCTCAAGATAAGTCTGCCAAGTTATATTACAAAACAAATATCTGCTATTCATCATGGATTTTTTTTTTTTAGCTGTTAATTATCAATATATGCCACAGAAATGCAGAATCGGCTGGACTATGTTGAGTATCACTAGTCAATCATAATATTGAATTAGGTAAGTTATCCAGTTGATGTTTATCACCATAGACTGCATGATAATAAGAGGTAATATTAAGATAATAATAAACTGCAAAAAGTTTAATGTGGAGTGTCATGTAAAAGCTGCAAGCACTGACCAAAATAACCATAAAATTGAATACATTTTATTTCAACAAAAATGAACATTAACCTTCACGAATGTAGGACTTATTAAGAACATTGAATTAGACTACATTAGTTTTATTTAGGTCTAACTGAGTGTACATCACAATAAGAAGACTAATGTGTCACATAACCTATAAGTTTAAGATACAGGAGATGTCCATCACAGTGGACTGCAAACTGCATTTTAGAGACTTGCAGAAATGTGACTTGGTAAATACTGTGTCCCACCAGGTAATTACCACGATATATACTAAATTGTACCTGGTTAGGCATTTCTCAGTCCTAACTGAACATGGTATTTTCCTGCTTCTCCGTTTAGCTAGCAACATAGTCGCGTTTATGCACTCAAAGACCATTTCTAGTCAATTTAGTTCACTTAAGAAGATGTGTAAATATAAAGCTAGTAGTTATTTGACGGTCTATGTGGTTTGGTAGTCTTTAACAGACTGATATGAGTGTTTTTCTAGTCACAGGTTACAGTAACGTTACTCTACGTACCATGGCCACGAGTTGCTGAGACTGAGCCGCCGCCACCAGCTCCGTCCGGGGCCGCTTCACGGCGGTAGGAACCACCGCCATGTCCGCCGTTCTCTTCTTAGGTTCAATCATCACGAGCTAGTCAACAAGAAACAGCAAAATATTGAGTTTAATGCTGCAATTTATTACAATGAACGGATATCTATCATGGAGGGACGTCGAGCGACGGAACACCAAGGAAGAGCAGACAAGTACTTCCGTTTGCTACGAGGCGTGTGATTGGTCGAGACCTGCGCCGGCTGCGCTGATTGGTTTGCAGGGCTTGTTGTTAAAATAATCTACCCGGAAGTAAAACGAGCTCCTGCTACGAGAGGTAACGATGTTTTATTTTGATATTTTCTCCTGCATTCGCGCTACATTGTGCATTGCATAGCCTTTATAAACTGGGATTCATACTTAACGTACGGACCGATTATCCCATTTTGTGTTTGTTGGATTGACCAGGTTAGCAAGCTACAAGACAATGCTTCATTAGCTAGCTAGCGTTAGCCTCACTGCTACTATTCAAACTAAGCTGCTCTGTTACTGAAGGTGTAACGTTAACTTAGCCTACAGCTTTTAACATACCCAGGTTCCTCTCCACACATTTCTACTGATTCTCATACTGCACCTTTCAACTAAATGACAACCCTATGTGAGAGAACTGAACAGTATCTAAACAAGGAAATATACTGTTATACTGTTAATATACTGTCAAAGAGGTATTTGTGGTAATCACAGAAAATTATATATTTTTAAAAGTGATTTAAATTATTCTTCTGCTTCTATATCCACTATTTTCATCTTCATTTAAGCAAATACACAAACATACATGTTAGACAAAGAAAATTAGTAAAAATTACAAAATCTACTTCAAGAAATTTAATTTTAAAAGAAATATATCATGGTTTTATGATTTTTTTCTATATAACCCCCAAAACCATTTTGAACTATGTAATATTATGCAATGTATATTTTTTAACAGTTTATATTATATATTACAGATTATAAAGTTATGAAGACTTTATAACCAAGTGTCTATATTACACTGCTTGAATTACAAACCATATTTAATGGCATTCCTCCTGGTTTAACAGTTACAGTTTATTAGTTCAATTAAATTGGAAGGAATGGACAAGTTGGACAGATGCACTGGAAAAGAGTATTTACTGTCTCATATAAATATTGTAATATACATACATTTGCATAAAGCAAGCATATTTGCCCATGCCAATACTTGACAAATCTCACTTTTAAGTACACTTTGAAAGGATAAAACATGTGTGATTAATTCAAATCACAATTACAGCCCTACTAACAATCTTAAAGACCTTTGTGCGAACCTTCCTGTATATAGTTTGTTTTTCCTTAAAGTAGACACTGGTGTGTGTTTTCTGTAACTTTTGCCCCCACATGTACATTCTCTTCCATTTTATGATACTACAGTTGATGTACTATGTTGCATTATCAATTTTGTGGATCCACTTATTGATAACTGTGGTCCGTCTCAGCTGAGACAATGTCTGACAGTGATGGTCCGGCACAAGAGCCCGCTGGACTGGATGGTCTGCCTCCAATGCACAGCATTTCCAAGGGAGAGGTGGTCTCTGTGCAGACCTATGGAGCTTTTGTCAGACTGCCAGGATACAAGAAGGAAGGTTGGCAAAAATGTATTTATTTCTCTAGACATTTATTGCAAACATTTACAATGATTATAGGGCAAAAAGTCACAATGAATCACAACAATATGAAGAAAAAGTTCAGTAAAAGAAAAACTACAAAATACAGATGAGTAAGTAGCAGAGACACAACATAATAAGAGTTAGAAAACCTCATTAGGGAAATATTTTAGAACTTGCAATGGGTAAAACAGTTAAATCCACAGTAACAATTATAAGAAAACAGAGAAACATGCAGTGGCAGAAAGATGCTAAGTCAACAGCTGCATCCACTGCCAGGTAAAAACACTGCATCAGAGATGTCCAGAGCCAAAAGCAAGACAGAGTGAGTGCAGATAATGCAGGAACCAAGAGGCTGCCCTCTTTTCCAAAGTACAGTGCAGAGTGTTTGTGTCAGCACTGTCATAGTTATATAGAGTTTGGAGACCACAAGGCACTGACGCTACATGATGCTACTAGAGTAGGATTTCAACATTTCCACAGAATTCCTTATCTGACTGCAAGAAGAGGTTTGAAGATTATCACTTCTGTAAGGTAGCCAGCATCCTGCAGTCTATGGGCATGACACAGCGTGTAACATATACACAGTGCAAGTCCATGTTTTAATATGCTTACTTAGTTTTTATATTTTTACACAGTCACCAAGTTTGAGTTCTGTGACTTGCTAGTAAAAGTTGTGCAGAAAGGGTTTGTGGTAGGTTGTTAAGAAGTGGAACAGATTGATGAAGTGGGAAGTCATCTGTCACAGCTTACTTCTACTTGATTTCTAAACGCCCCTTAAAATTAGGGCTGCAACTGATGATTATTTTCATTGTCGATTAATCTGTTGATTATTTTATTGATTAATTAGTTAATAGTTTGGTCTATAAAATATCAGAAAATGGTGAAAAATGTTGATGAGTGTTTCCCAAATCCCAACAAGATGTCTTCAAATGTCTCATTTTATCCACAACTCAAAGATATTTAGTTTACTGTCATAGAGGAGTAAAGAAACCAGAAAATTTTCACATTTAAGAAGCTGAAATCCGATAATTTTTTTTCTCTTAAAAAATTATTCAAACCGATAAATACATTATCAAAATAGTTGGAGATTACTTTAATAGTTGACAACTAATCGATTAGTTGTTGCAGCTCTAATTTAGATGCCTTGTAGATATAGGCATTTCCAGTTCCAACACCTTATCTTTCAAGATATTTGGCTTGACTCACGGTTGTGGTGACTTGTTTGGCTCATCAGGTTGGCTTGATGTTGAATGGCTCCTGCAGTTAATAAAAAAAGAAAAAGAAAAAAAATATTAAGGTTGTTCCAACACCCATCCAGCAAAGAAAATAGGCATTTACAACAATACAAAACAAATAAATAAAATGATAAGTACAGTTAAATGGTCTTTATGTTAAACGGTAAACGGCTGAGAACTGTCTCTGTCAGCTTGTTCAGCTTCAAATTGCCCACACCTGACTCTGTTAATTGGCTGGAGCCCAGTGGGAATTGTAGTCCTATAATGTTCTATGGTCTACAAAGGTCACTATTAGGTGGCAATATTATTTTGACTAAAACATATAACAAAACTGGCTCTAACATCAGCTATGTGATCTATATTTACACATAGGGTACTTTTTTTGATTATGCTTTGTTGTGGGACAGTTGTCCTTGACCTGCTTGTCAAACTGAATATCTGCAGCTCATTTTCACCACTGGAGGGCGGACTGAGCAAAGTTTACTGGTTTTTACTGTTGCAAGAAAGACATAGTTTAAAATAAAATATTTTACTTAAGTTACAACTGGTCTAAATTGTAAGTCAGTGAAGGGAGTTCAGAGTGGATGTAACATGAAAACACACTAATACTAGTTAGCATTTTGTTTGTCTTAAAGATTTCTAATGGTCAGAAAACACGTTTGAATCTTTGAGTCTTGATGAAATTAAGGCTTATATTTCGTCATTAGCAAAGCAAAGACAAACAAAAATCCTTTGAAAGCAATTTCTGCTCAGTGTTGTATGTAATTTTTTGATTAATATATATTTTCCTTTGCACATGCAGGCCTAGTGCATGTTAGTGAGATGTCAGCGTCACGGGTTGAAAATGCCTCAGAGATCGTAGATGTGGGGGAAAAGGTGTGGATTAAAGTCATTGGGAGAGAGGTAACAACACACACACACACACAGACACACACACACACCATGCTGTGTCAGTAAAGGGAGCACGATGACTGAAGCTCCCCTGTCTCTCAGATTCGGGGTGACAAGGTGAAGATGTCCTTCTCAATGAAAGCCGTCAATCAGGGAACAGGGCAGGACTTGGACCCAAACAATGTTATGGCAGAGTGAGTGCTTATGGTTTTATTTTGTTGTATATATATATATATATATATGTGTGTGTGTGTGTGTGTGTGTGTTTTTGTGTGTGTGTCTCTACATGGACAGGTGTCCGTTATTATCATCTGTGTGTGATTGCAGGCAGGATGCGAGACGACGTAAGCAGTTTAGAGATCACACAGGCAACAGGATCACACTGGAGGCTGTTCTCAACACGACATGCTCAAAGTGCGGCTGCAAGGGTACGAAAACATGAGCGAAACAACAGTCATATCTTAAAAGAACAAAACACAGAAACTGCATTTGTTTCCTACAACTATATACTGGGAAATCTGCTTGAAATCACTTTAAAATTGTGCACCAGTTTTAATAAATCCTTGCTCTTTTCAGGTCACTTCACAAAGGACTGTTTTTCTGCTCCGGGCTTGCAGTACGCTCTGTTGCCTGAAGAGGATGATGAAGAGCCACGGCAGCAACAGCAGCAGACCTCCTCGGTTGCGCAGCAGCAAGACTCGGACAAAAAGAAGAAGAAAAAGAAGGTCAATATGATGCAGTTAATGTCCTGCGTGGCTATCACTTCCCTTTTTTCTCAGCTCTCCTCCACATTTCTTTTTGTTTCTCAGCTGTGAGTCATCTGATGCATCAACCCACATGTGTCTATGTCTGCAGTTGCTTACACTGAGAAATACAAGGAGTTTTCATGAGAACTGTCCAAAAGTGTAATAAATAATTGTTAAGCAGTTGGGTTTTGAGGTAATGAAACTGCTGTCTGCTTCCTACGTATTTCTGCATTGATGTTGTTGACCTTCCTCTCATTCTCATTAGCACATAGCACAACACATTTTCTTTTTGTATGCTCATCCCCCAGGAGAAGAAAATGAAGAAGAAGAGGAAGAGGGAGAGGAAGGAGTCAGACAGTGACAGTAGCAGCAGCAGCAGTGGCGAGTGCAAGTCCAAGAGAAGGCGCCACGAGCACACTCACGACAGAGAGGACAAAAAGAAGAAGAAACACAAGAAACACAGATCACACAAACGCAGCTGAGACAGCCCCACATCTTCAGTCTCACACACACACACACACACACACACACACACACTGTCGCTATCAGGCAGATGCAAAAGAGGAAGTGGGTAGCAGACGGAGTAGTGACAGACAGTAATCTCTCCACCAATTCTAGAAACCTTCATCCATTTAAGTTAAGTTTTCCAACTGCTTCTCCATGCTACTGAGGGCACATTCAGACTTCCTGTCAAGTTAAAATAATCCCAACAGATCAAGAGGGAAAGTGCTGCAAACACAAAAATCAGGTGGCAAGGCCCGCTTGTCCTAAAGTAGCCTCTGGCTCTCCCTCAGAGGGAAGCATTCACACATTATGCAACCAGATAGGTGTAACCAATATGGCAGTGAATGGATATCCCTCTTAGAATCCAGATATTGTTTTACAGCTATCCGGTTTCATTAAGCCGACACAAAGACAGTAAAGCTGAATCATGGGGGGGGGTCTAATATGAAAACCCTTCAAATAATACACACACACACACACACACAGACACACACAGGAAGTAGTAAAGCCAAACAGGACGTGTAATGCAGCACAAGTGAGCATAACGGGAACTTGAAGCTGTTATGATATCCTGAGGTTGTCTGCCGCTGATTGTCCGTTTGTGTACATTTATTTTGGGACTGCTTGCGGTACACACAACCCCTCCTTCCTGCATGTCAGCTGTTAAATCCATTAAAGGTGTTTTCATTCGTGAAGTTGAAAAAATATCTCTTGATGTCTTTGTTCTTGGACCTTGAACTCATAATGTTGCTGTTCATGCACATCCATGAGGCATGAGGGACCAAAACACACACACACTCACACACACACACAACATAAACTCTCAGGTTGGGTCAGGTCCACCCTGGGGTTGTTTTTTTTCAAGGTGCCTCAGGCGAGGACTGAGCTGAAGTATTTACACAACAGGTCATGTCCCATAAGGTCAAAGCTGCAAAAGATCACCCCCCTGACAATGTAAGACAAGACAAGGCGGCTTTAAGGAATCAGCGTCTTGTTCCTTTAGTGCTGTTTTTGACCTTGTCTCAAACCTCCCACTGGTAGGATTGTGGATAGATTGTTTCCAGCTGCAGTGATTTCACATGACTCCAGTGCAGTCTGTCTCAAGACCGTTTTCTTACATTTGCCTTTCTCTTGTTTGCACCAGACAGATGTACAAGCTGAACTTAATATGGCTAGTTAAATGGTCCTGAGCTTGCACAACAAGAATTGTGAGCTTGTGTTGCGTTTTTGCACATAATTTAAACACAACGGCAACAATCAGTCAACACAAAAAGTGCTGTGCGTACGGTATTTGTTCAGCTTGTATTACAAAGTTTGATTTGACCTTGGGTGATATCTAGAGGAGGACATCATTGAAGTATGTAACATTTCTGCTTCAATAAGGGAGTAACCCATTTATTTAGTTAATCTAGGCACATTGTGTTGGAAAGATTTGGAACAGAAAAGTGAGCTTCCTTAAAGAACCTGGTTTATAAAATCAAGACATGTTTTAAGGTGATAAAACCACCATGTAATGTATGTTTGGTGATTTGAATACTGTGCTACCACACAGAAGTATAACTTCAACAAGTTATCTCATTAATGTTTGTTTAATGTAGTTTGACCAAAAAGTGGAACTACAGTCACGCTAGCAGCTCAGTGAGGCTATGCTAAATGCTAATGGTAGCATGGCAGCATGCCCACAATGACAATAATAGCATGTTTAGCAGGTATATTTACCCAGTTCACCATGTTAGCATGCTAACATGTTCTGATTTCTCACCATCCTGGTTTATGTGCATAATAGAGTTTGATTTTTTTTTTTTTAATATCACCCATTTTCAAGTTTTCTAATGAAAATGTTTAGTTGAGAAAACACTGGCTTCATCTGTGACTCCAAAAAAAAACATATGGTGCCTTCAAATGGGGTCGTGTTTACTGTTTACGAGTTGGGCCCATATGAACGCCCCCCTCATGTTCACGACCTTGTAAATGGAAAGTTTCTGAAAGCTCAGAGTTCACGGTTTGTGACGTGTTTGTTGACATTGTGAGAAATGGTGGAGCCCGTGGAAGTTCATTTATTGATGCATAATAAGTTAATATTGTGCAGTACATTGTAATTTTAGTCATATATTGTTTTTCTTGATAATTTTATAATATATTAGGAAAATGTTGATATTCTCAACGACCTCATTTCCTGCATTATGTTACCCACGTGCTAGCTTGATAAATTGTTGACTCGGACAGTAATGTTAATATTACCGTTGCTTAGCAGCGGTGTTCTTCATGACTTAACTACTTGAACGCCACGCATATCGTGTACATGACTTCCCATCTCGTAAAGACAATCCCATTTGAAGGCACCAATAATCCTTTGGCGTTTGTATTGGCAAGAATCTGGAGATATGATACGTATCATGATACAGGGGTAATGATTGAAAATATTGCGATATACTGTATTATAGCAAGGTAATATATTTGAAATCAGATTTTAGGAAAATTGTTATTGTATAAAGAAAACACTATAAATACACATTTTATAACAAGCAATATAACAGATTTGTTACTGCGTGCAAAAAAGTAAAATGGACATGTCTGTAAAGGGAAGACTCGTGGGTACCAATAGAACCTGTTTTTATTCACATATGAGGTCAGAGGTCAAGGGATCACTCTGAAAATGGCCGTTATTCCTTGTTTTTTGTTGCTAAGCTGTAGCGTAACTTTTTTTTAGCCACCTTGGTGACATGCAAAAATGACATGGTTGGTAGCAATGGATTCCCTAGGTTTTCTAGTTTCATATGACAGCAGTAACTTCGGTCTCGCTTTAATTCTCAGCCTGAAAAAAAAAACTCCAAAAGACTGAATAGCAGCCAGACCCGATGGCGGACCGTCAGATTTTTAAGAGGTTCATTAAATATCAATACAGTGTTTTGGAGAATCGAGACAGTATCACAACACATACTATTGTGATATTCATGTGAATCTATATTTTATGACACAATTGGCATTATCAATGTTCACGTTTGGAATGTGGCTATTATTACAGTATGTACTGTATATGATAGAGCCCTGTGCTCATCATCTTTATTCTATGCACTGTGTATGATTCACCCTTTCTTGTGACCCGTTCTAGGTAACTTTGAGGCAGAAGGAGATCGTCCCAGGCCCTTTCACCTCTTCACCCTGCCTCTAGTTGGCAGTCTGTCACCAGCACATGATGACATCAATCTATTTCAGAGGGGAATGATCAGTATTTAGAAAGCACACACACACACACACCTGATGTATAAATGCTGGACATAACAACACACCTACAGGCCTGAACAAAACTTTCCCCTCACTTAGCCAGGGCAAAAACACGATACACACTTTTACCAACACACACACAGGAGCAGGAGCTGTTGAGGAGCTATTATTAACTGAGTCCCTGAGTGAAACCAGCTGGGATGGAAACTCTGGTCACATTTTTCATACTTGCACAACTGTGTTGCCCTACTGAACTCTTTAACTCGGCTGTTTTCTCTGAGACAAAATGAACCATGGATTAGACTGCAGTGGTGCATTGCTTCAACAAGTCCACGGTTCAGCATGTATTTCCCTTTTGGTGTCACGGTTTTGGTTTGTTTTACACATTAGGGAGAAGAAAATAACCATGTCCAGTGTGTTTAAAACACCAAAATATATAAACTGAATGACTGATTGTAATGAATGATATTTCGATTTTTATATGAAGCCAGAACGCTGACTTCATACATGAAATAGGGCAGGCTAATTAATGGTCAAGTAAGCCTACTGTATGTTCGGATGCTTCATACAGTAAGCCTACCATGCCAGTACGTCTCTGACACCTCATCAAATAATTAGCAGGCCTGTATTTAATAGTGGTGCAACAGTTCAACAAGCCCAGACTCCGGCCTTGGGCTGAAGCTCTCTGGGTGAAACTACTGATTACAATAATGTGAAATTTTGTGTGAAACACATCCCCAAGCATTTCCATTGTTTGTCCAACAGTGTAGACACTTTTATTTCAATATGCAAATTTTCAAATGCAAACACTTTTCTAGGTTCATAGGGTTCAGTTACAGTCCGTAACACATTTTCTAAAAAAAAAAAAAAAAAAAGAAGAGAAATTATGCAGAACTGGATTTTTAGAGAATAAAACAACAACAAATCATTGGAATTTATTCAGTGTTTCTTACAGTAGCAGGAACAACATTAAAACAGGGACAATGGGGAGGTCACAGTCAGCAGTAATGTTAATACTGAGTGTACGGTGTGAAGGGACATGGAGGGAATCTGCAGAAGCCATACGAGAAGTTTGCTTGGCCTTGGTTGAAGTGGTGTTGAGGAGTTGTGTAGGGCTTTAGCTGATGCATGTAGATGCTGGAGGGAGGTTTCAGTGTTTAATCTGCCCTCACGTAGTTACGTGTAGAAACGACATCTTCCATTGTAAGTGTCTGTGATGGAGAGAGGAGGACGGTTAAATTACAACGAACGCACACGTGTTATTTAATGTATGAATTTTGTGTGAGCACTGACCAGCGTGAGGGCGTTGCCGTTGACGGCCCTGACCAGACTGGTCTCTTTGCCGTTCCACTTCTGTATGTGCACCAACTTCCCATCCTCTATTGTTACAATGGACTGCAGCAAACCAAGACAAACAGTTTATTACACCCAAGCGTACAAGATCATATTAATCACTAATGAACATTTCGGTCCATTGAATGTAACTAAGTAAATGTATTTATGTAACTACAGTTTTGAGGTACTTGCTTTGACTGTTTCTATTTTACACTACTTTATACTGCTGTATTTTTACTCCACTACATTTAACTGACAGATAAAGCTAGCCTAACTTGTAGATTAGGTTTTCACATATGATGGTCTTATAAAATATTGTACATAGTTACAAATTAATTTGTCAAACATCAGGCTTATAAAGTAGTTAAAATTAGCTCTGCCTAGACCAGCAGAAAAATGAAACTTATTTAGATGATGGGTGTAAATTTAGCTGAACAGCGACCTCTGTGGTCACAAGTAGCAAATACAAGACAATGGCTAGTGCTAAAATGCTAGAAATAGAAGAAAAGTAGAACGGACATCGAACTGTTTTCCATGGTCATTCAGTATGAAAAACCACTGATCAACTTAAGAAATCTTAACTGAATAAGACCAAAATGACCGATTGGTCTAAAATGGCTAAAATGGCAATTGTTATTAGTTGTTATGGCGACACCAGTACACATCAATGGGGTCTTGTCCGGTAGCAGTGGGGAGTGAGATGCAGGAACCATTCGATCCGGTGCTGCCGCCAGTGTTTGGCTCTTTTTCTGTTACAAGTGTAACATTAAAGCATGGTGAATTAGCTAGCTGGCTAACTGGCCAGCTGTCCACGAGCTAGCTAGCAAGCTAATTCCACCATTTAATGTTATATTGATTACAGAAAAACAGCCGAACAAAGTTGTCACTCACCTGGCGATATCAATGTGCTTCCCTGTACTGTGACAAGCGTGTGAATAAAGCATGACATTCTTAAATATGACTCATTGACTCTGGCTCTCAGTGCTTATTTACGTACTACTCCACTCCTTGTTTGATTGTAAAACCACACCTCAGTGAGTCAGTGACTTGCTGTAGGTCAGTTTAGTAGTTTATACACAATAGCAACCGTACACATAAAAATGGCCATCCTGCTATGCTGATTTGAATGGGAATGTCTGTTCTACTCCATTTCTATGGCTAAAACGTAGCAATAATAATAGCACAAATAGGAGAAGTGTCATGAAGTCAGTAAACTGACTCAGTGTCAGTTATCGCCCACGGCAATATCAATCTACAGTTTGCTAATGTCAGCTAATATTAACCACCTTAAGCTCCTGGTCATACCAGACCAAGTCAGGCTGTAGCAACAAAACCCCCAAAGGTGCGTTTTATCACTTGTAAATTTACATTTTTGTTTGTAAAAGGAAGAAGGTGTTATTTCTTCTCGCAAAACATACAGTGTCGCTTTAAAACATCAATAAGGAGACAATAATACACATAATAATCTATATAGGCGACTTTAATACGAGCAAAAAAGTAATTAAGTAGTAGTTAACTTAAGACTTTAATACGAGCAAAAAAGTAATTAAGTAGTAGTTAAGTAGTTTTTTGCCCCTTTAGGGTTCTGAATCAGACTGAGAAAAAAACATGACTCACATTGAACCATTGATAAGGAGTGTTTTGCAAATTTCCCCACTGTGGGACTAATGAAGGAATAGCTTATCTTATCTTCTCTGTGACTCTGTGTATTAGGTCTCAAATTATGACCAATCCATCTTCTCTGACCTTCACCTCTCTGACCCTTCTCCTCCTGTTCACATTCAAAACAAGAATGACTATCAATCAATCATCCTCATGACTGTAATTATCACTGCCACTATATTTATGAATACTTCGGCATTTTTTAGGAGCATAGTGGGTTTCACAGAGAGCCACTTAAAGACTCTTTCTCAAAGATCACATTGTTGAAGACGGGTTTTGCTCTTGAGTGAGCAACCTGACCTCTGACCTCTCACCTTAACTTTCCTGTCATCGGCGGTGGTCTCGTCAAACTCCTCTCCCAGCTTGAAGGAGAGCTCTGTGTTCTTAACGGAGCTCTGGGTCTTCACCGTCACCGTGTCGCCGTTCACGGAGATGATGGTGGTGGGCTTGGTCAGGTTTCCCACCGTACGCGTAGTCATGCCCACACCTGTAGAAAACACATGGGATGTGTTAATGTTCTGGGGGAAGGATATAGTATGGCGTATATAGGGTTTGGCCCTCCAAATAGTTTCAGGGGAGGCTCAGTGAATGAAAGAGAAAAAATATGACATTAGTTATCAAACGAAGATCAGCCTAACGTGTGTGATCTTGTTAAAAAGGTAGTTCAGAGATTGCACTACTTTTGGGGAATTTTACCGTTTTTCCCACTTTCCCATAGTCAGGCACTAATACATACTTCATGACTGACATTTTTTTGCATATTTGCTGTAATGTGAAGTTATGCCAAAGAGCAATATTAACCCATTTGTGCTCACACTGAAGTTTTTAATTTTCTTTGGTGGAAGTAATCTCTGGGCTTCGTTTTAGCACAAATGTGAAGAAATTTTTGGTCAGATATATATATACGTATATATATATATATATATATATATATATATATATATATATATATATATATATATATATATATATATATATATATATATATATATATATATATATATATATATATATATATATACGTATATATATATATATATATATATACGTATATATATATATGTATATATATATATATATACGTATATATATATATATATATATATATATAACGTATAATGTATATATATATATACGAAAAAAAAAAAAAAAATAAAACGAATAGTTCTTTTTTTTTTTTACCAAAAAAAGTTGCAGTGTGGTACAGTATTTACATAATTGCACAGATATTAATGATAATGATTTGACCTGCTGGTGGCGCTCCATGGGGTATTTTATGTTTTGAGCTTGTGTTAACAACAGACCTTATTTCAGGCATTTAACTAAAAACCCATTAAAAAACCCCATTGACCTCCAGACGAGGGAACCGGAAGTGCTGAAATGGTAATTCCTGTAGCACTCATCTGTTATCAAGATATTTCACTCTTTAAGGGGTGACATGATTAATAATCATTAAATAAATGCTACCAGAGTGAGAATATTAGGTGAATTATTTTGTATAAAGTTCACAGCAGTTGCCGGGTGCTTATCCTTTGGTTCTCCTTGAGCCGACACGCTCTCTAATCTCTATTTGTCTGCTATCCAAACTTGCAGCATGTTCTTCAAACACTGCAGGGTCCGGACTTGAACGCCTGCCTCGACATGCATGTGTGCAAATGATTACTCACTTCCATTTAAGGTGTGTGTGTGTGTGCGTGTGTGTGTGTGTGTGTGTGCGCATGAGAGAGATCAAGAGAGTTTATTTCATTGGGTCATAATGACTCACACCCTTTTCTACCAAAGGAAATTAGTTCTTTTCCGGGATGCCGATCCAAGAGCTAAAACAACTCAACCCAGCAATCAATACAACAAGAAGTCACTTTATACGTGTGTGTACACGCCTCATTGATCTTTGGGGTTAGAGGTTAAAGGGCCTCTTGTTTCTATGGTGACCAGAGCAGACAGGTTGATGTGAATATAGCTCTGAGGTCAGTTGGTGTGACTCTCTCTCACAACTCACACACAACCTCAACAGTAGTTTAGTGGCCTCATTCTTCATGGTTGTAAATGTCCGAGCACCTGCCCCCATCACACACACACACACACACACACACACACACACTAAACTATGTGTGAGATATTTTGAATCCCACTGTACATTCTCGTTCCATTGGCTCCTCGGCATTGGGACCATCTTAATATTCAGCTCCTCCCATGGCCTCAAACAATGAGCAGCTTTCAGCAAAGGTCACCCCCATTATGCTCAAGTGTGTGAAGGCCAGTTTGTTGCCATTCAGAGTTTCTCACAGTGGGGGGGGGGCACTAAAAGAGAGCCCCTCCCTCTTTTCCAGCACTTAGGCCATGCGGTCAACCACTCTTCCTCTTTTTTCCTCCCCCTCTGGGTCCCATGCTCTCCCGTTTTCTTCCATTCTCCATCTTGGTTCCTCCCTTATTTGCCCCTTCATTGTCTCCTTTTACGCTATTTACTTTTCCCACAGCAGCTTAAACAGGTTAAACCTAAACACACCTTAAAACATTTATCTGTCCTCTACCCCATTTTCACATGTGCTCACACGCGGCACTGCATCCTCTACTGTTAACCCACGCATGCGCACACACACTCACATGCATGCATATGTGTACACACACAAAAAACACACACTTACCCAGCTTCTTCATGTAATCATCAAATTTTGTGCTGTCCTTGAGGTTCCAGGTGCCAACGAAAGCCTCGGCCATGTCTGCAGCGGTGTGGAGGACTGAGGGTGTGAGAGACTGTGAAGGAGGGTGTGTGTGAGGCGGCAAAGCAAGACAGAATGAGAGAAGAGGCAGAGAGGGTAGTCAGCACCACAGGGTGTGCTGCAGTCCTACTGGCTGGATTTATACCGGCTGTTCATGATGTCATCAGGCTGTGCAGAGAGAGCAGGGGAGGAGGGAGGGAGGGAGGGAGGGGGATGGAGACAAAGAGAGAAACAGAGTGAGTATGAGATATACTTTTTTTTTTGCAAAAATGGCTGCTTTACAAATGAAATATATTTGAATGTGAATTTTGAATGATTGTCCTTGGCCAAACTGTACTCATTTATGGGCGAGCAACACAGAGAATGTTTTTTTTTAGAGTAAGACAGGGAGGATCAGTGAGAGCAACAGGGCCACCGTAAAGACACCCAAGCTTAAGAGAATAAAAGGCAGTGTAAAAGAGAGGGTGGGTGGTGAGGAGGAGGAGGAGGGGGGGCGTTGATGAACAAGCGCCCACTGTCACAGAGAAGAAAAACAGATTGAGCCTGAAGGGGGAGTATGGGTGGGTGGCTGTGTGTGGGGGTGATTGATTTTTTAGCATGGGAGGGGGGTTGGAGGTTGAAAGGAATGTCATGATAGTCCTCACTGCACCCTCTTCTTGCTTCACTACTTTTCTCCTCTGTAACCCCTCAGGTCCTCCCACCTCCTTTTGTTCTTGTTTGGCTTTTACTGACCTCCGTCTGGCCTGCTGGAGCACAGAGGGTGACAAGTACTCTGTGTGTGTGTGTGTGTGTGTGTGTGTGTGTGTGTGTGTGTGTGTGTGTGTGTGTGTGTGAGCATACCTTTGTAAACACACGTGCACACACTGATTGCAGAGTGAGCTGTGACCTCCATGACTTTTGAGGACATTACATTGACTCACATTAATTTCCTGAAGACTGACCCTAACCCTAATTGCTACTTGGCTAATCCTAACCCTTACGCTAACCCTTAACCAAGTCCTCACCCTAAAATAATGTTTTACGTTATGTAGACGTGCATTTCCCACAATGTGACTGCGTAAACAGATTCATGTCCCTACAACATGACTAACAAACGCCCAATACAACTACTGTTCATTAAACCTGCAGTAGGCAGAATCTTTTTGACATCATTGGGCAAAAATTTTACAATAATCTTTCAGCATATTGTAACTCAAGTGTTCTGAGAGAAAACTAGATATCCGCTCCTCCTCATGGCTGCTTTCAGGCTTTAGAAAATCTAGCCTGTGACGTAAGCCTTTGGCCAATCACAGGTCATTTGAGAGAGAGACTGTGCTCCTATTGGCTGTTCATTCAATGGAGGTAGCTGTCAATCACTCGCAAACTTCAATCAAATGATCAAACTAGGCAGCGCTGATCAAATATGAATCAATCAATTCTGTTGACTGTAATGACTATTTCTCTCCTTAAATGTTTTCAGATTCATCTTGTAGTTACTGTTTAGCTGTAATATGAGAAAGTTTACTCCAACTGGTGGGCGATGCTTATTTCCTCAACTGATCTCAACATGGCTGCTGTGGCATAAACTTTCTCATATTACAGCTAAACAGTAACTACAAGATGTTTCAGAAAACATTTGAGGAGAAAAATAGTCAATACAGTAACAGAATATTGATTCCTATTTGATCAGCGCTGCCTAGTTTGACTGTCTGATCAGAGTTTATGAGTGATTGACAGCTGCTCAGGGGCAGCAGGCTCCAGCTCAGCTCTGATTGGTTGTTTTCCTCCTGTCTGTGAAATCTTGCAGATGCCTTTAAGAGCATCGGAGAACACAGAGGAACATGATTTTTTCAGAAAACCTGTCTCATGCACTACTGTCAGAATGTAGTGACCGTTTTATAAGAATTTTTAAAATAGTATTTGCTCCATTTCTACCCACTGCTGCTTCAATTCCCTGAAGACATATTATAACCATAACCAAAAAGGTTAAATCTTGTGCTATTTTATAATTTTGTTGTTAAGTCAAGTCCTCCCCAAAGGTCCCTTTGTAGTAGTGAGGGCAGGCCAACTCATCCTTACTTGCCTTCCTCACTCCCAGGGGTTAAAATACAAATCGGTCCACATGCTGAACCGCAGCATTGATTGATAAGTACAAATGTCCACTTATCATCTGCATGTCTCTGAAAAAATCCTCTCATCTGGTCTGATGATCTCTGGAAGTTGTGTAATAACACACACACAGACACACATACACATTAAACCCCCCCCCCCCCCCCCCCACACACACACACACACACGGTTTGAAAAAGCAGGGATCGAGGGGGGAAAAAGTTGATAGCTGTTACATCACATCATACGATGTCACACACCCCTTGTCCTCGAGTTGCCTCCCCGCCCTCCTGTCTATTGGTGAATCTAAACTGACACATGTGAGGAATCTGTGGCGTGCATGTGTCTGTCATTTTGACTTTAACAGGTGTGAGAGAGTATAGAAGAGAGGAGGTGAAAGGTCACAATCATTTAGCTTTGGCCTAAAATGTGTTCACAGGCTGGCTCTGCAAGTGTGTATAAACGTGTGTGTTGTGTTTGATCTTATGCAATCCTATGATCTAGTGTTCTGGGATGCCACTGAGGTCATAAAGTTGGATTTTTTTTTTCCTGCAGTTAAATTTCTTGCTTCATGACGGCTTTTAACATGTGTAGTTAATGCATTAGCTAGGCTGTGTAAAACCATGCATTCCTTGTGCTAAATAAGCACTATCCATCACACGAATGAGCACAGATGGTCACGTCTGCATTAGCAATCATATCAGCAGCATCTTTATCTTGTATCTATTGCGTTGAACTTGTCTGGTCAAACACAATCGATCTGTCAGGCCAGACTGCTGTTGAGGTTGTTGACCTGAGACTGTATAGCTCCTATGTTGGCCAGGTAAACCCGGCACCGCTTGTGTTTGGCCGTAACACACTACTTCATCCAAGCAGGCACGAGTGTGTGTGTCTAAAATCCTGTACTGGGCTGACATAAGCAGAAAGCTGGTCAGCCTGGAACGCCAAACAGGGTTAAAACCTCCAACAGCTAAAGGAAGAGTGGGAGCGCCATAAACCGAGGAATGTTGATACTTCTTCCAGCTTTCTTACGGCTCTCTTGTGCATCTGTGGGACCGTGTGAATAATACAGCTAGATGAACATCTGGACATGTCGCTCCCTTCTCTAACTCACACTTATTTGTTACAGTCATTCATTCTGCAGCCTCACCCTCGACTTCTCTGGCTGCGCTCATCTTCACACTTTCTCACTCACTTGTCCAAATTGAACATGAGCGGCAAGATTAAGTTAATTACATGAATGCAGGGGCATGTCTGAACAGCATCAGGACTCTGTGTGACTAAGATTACAGAACAAATTGCAGACTTTTAAAGATGCATTTATCTATTGGATACCATTTTTAAATAACAGACCTTATATAAACAGTTCTGTATAAGCTGTAACTAACAGCGTTATTAATGGTTAATGGCTAACAACTCATTAAAACTGCACTTTTAAATAGTAATATGTTAATATGAGCTTTACAGCCAACGAATCCATCTGTGTTACTTTGTCCACATTTTCTGCAGCTCTTTTCCACAAGCAGAGGTGTAAAATAATGAAGTGTATTTACCCAAGTGGTAAATTTTGAGGTACTTGTTCTTAGTATTTCAATTGTATGCAACTTCAGATTTTTATTTTGGAAGTCAGTATTGTACTTTTTGAGCTACATTTATTTAATAACTTTGGTACCTATTAAGCTTATTTTCAGGTTCATACTTTGAACTAGGGTTGTCAAAGTTAATGTGATAAAATGTTAATAGAAATTTGTTTTAAAGACAAAAACTAAAGTGAAGATACTGGCATCATTCATCATCATGAAACTAGAAAACCGATGGAATCCATCGGTACCAACCATGTCATACTAGCTCGTCGGAAAAGAGGCTAAACAACACTCCAAACTTGCGCTAAATTTAGGCAGGGAAAAACTGCCACACCCATTTTCAGAGGGTTCCCTTCACCTCTGACCTCAACATATGTGAATGTAAATGGGTTCTGTGGGTACCCACGAGTCTCCCCTTTACAGACATGCCCACTTCATGATAATCAGCACATTGACACTCTGACAGCAGTTGTACCTGTGAGGGTTTCTGGACAATATTTGTCATTGTTTTGTGTTAATTGATTTCCAAAAATAAATATAGACATAAATAGACATATATTTGAAGAAGAAGAAGAAGATCTACCTTTATTAGTCCCACATGTCCTACAAATGGGGAAATTCAATTTACACTCTGTTAAACTCATACATGGTACATGCAGACCCAAAACACACATACATGCATTAATGGAGAGATGTCAGAGTGAGGGGGCTGCTCCTGACAAGCGCCCCGAGCAGTTGGGGTGGGGTGGTGCCTTGCTCAGGGGCACCTCGGCAGTGCCCAAGAGGTAAACTGGCACCTCTCCAGCTACCAGTTCACACTCAGTTTTTGGTCCATGTTGGGACTTGAACCGGTGACCCTCCGGTTCCCAAGCCAACTCCCTACAGACTGAGCTACTGCCCAGCCCCATGTTAAGTAGGTATTAAATACTTGGACATGGGAGAAGTTTTTATTTACCTATGATGTATTATTATGGATTAAGCTTCTTGGTAGAATATAAAGTAGTTAAAATTAGCCCCACCAGATGTAACATTAAAGAGATGAACACATGAATGCATCACGAATCCAGTGATATAACATATATTATCCTAGAATGGGCTATTTTGCATAATGAATACTTTCACTTCTTGTACATCGATGCTACCAACTCTGGGGATTTGTTTTACAACCTGGCAACTCTTATTAGAAAGTGGTACCATTTATTGTGGTAGCAGTTACTGGCACTTAACACTTAACTACTGCAGAGTATGTGTGTGTGTTTTGTATTACCTTTACAGATGGGCCTGAGATTGCATTCCTTGACTTGGTCTGTAAATCCTCTGGGGAGCCAGCAGCAAGTTAAAAAAAGAAGCAAAAACAGGCGGTTATTCAAGGACACTGCATTTAGTCAGTCAGCATTTAGTTAGTTGGGTTTCCCCCTCTTCTTGGAAATTTCTATGGTGTCGTTGTCAGAATCAAACCTGTATCATACTGCAGCTTGCCACTAAGACATTTTACAACTTAATCTCAAAATATAAACCTATTATGATTTAACTATAAAATAAATGGACTGATGTTTATCTAGCTGGGTAGTTCTTTCAGAGAAAAGCTTCCCTGCTCTGCTCCTGTTAATGCTGGCTCTCTGGCTGCCGGGACACACTGCCCTCCTCTGCTGGCCACACACTGGTAATACATCGCTAGTATATTTGTAGCTCTGGACAAGATTCTCCATCCATCCATCATCTGCAGCCACTTACCCCAGTCGGGGTCGCAGGGGGCTGGAGCCGATCCCAGCTGACATTAGGTGAATGCGGGGTACACCCTGGACAAGTTGCCAGCCTATCGCAGGGCTGGCACATAGAGACAGACAACCATTCACGCTCACATTCACACCTATGGGCAATTTAGAGTCAACAGTTCACCTAACCTGCATATCTTTGGACTGTGGGAAGAAACCGGAGAACCCGGAGGAAACCTATGCTAACACAGAGAGATACTGCAACATTGAAAATATCACCACTTCTAAAATTTGATTTAATTCTTTAATTCATTGTTTAGTCAAGATTTCAAACCCCAGAACAGAATCTGCATTTTTATGACCATGTAGTGAAAAAAAATTACTGCTGTAAAATTACAAAATGACCCGTTAACACCCTGTAAAATAAAACAAGTTATAATTAACATGACTCCATCTGGAGCCCAACTCACTACAATCTTACAATGAGGAATAAATGTGCCTGGGGACTTTTGTTGCTCTTGACTCTCTCCTTATTTCCTCTACTATCACTCTGGAATAAAGGTGTAGAAATACCCCAGAAAATACTTTAAAAACAGAAGTAATAACATCTTAAACACCTTCAGGTTCATACTTTCTACTAGGGTTGTCACATCAAGCTAACATGATAATAACATGTTAATGTACATTCATTTTAACACCAAAAGCTAGAGTGAAGATACTGGCATCATACCATCATATATAAGTAAACCTGAGGAATCCATCGGTATCAACCATGTCATACTAACGCATCAGAAAGGAAGCTAAATAATGCTCCAAACTTAATTTAAGTGAGGAAAAACTGTCATGATGTTTCTAGAGGGGTCCCTTGACCTCTGACCTCCAGATAGGTGAATGTAAATTGGTTCTCTGGGTACCCACCAGTCTCCCCTTTCCAGACATGTCCACTTTATGATAATCACATGCAGTTTGGGGCAAAGTCATAGTCAAGTCAGCACACTGACACACTGACAGCTGTTGTTGCCTGTTGGGCTGCAGTTTACTATGTTATGATTTGAGCATGTTTTTATGTTAAATACAGGACCTGTGAGGGTTTCTGGACAATATTTGTCATTATTCTGTGTTGTTAATAGATTTCCAAAAATAAATGTAGACCTTAAACTACGAGGGAAAAATAAATGATTATGGATGGATAACACTATTCATTGCTTTTGTTTTTGAGATATTTTTTGAGACAGCAGACACGCCGTTGGTTCTGAGTCCAGGATAAGAAGCCGGAATAGGAGCCAGTGCTCCCTGATCCAATATTAACAGTATCCTTGGAGACAGAGCCATGGGGGGCAGTGTATTAAAAGATCAACCGAACACTGTGTGTGTGTGTGTGTGTGTGTGTGTGTGTGTGTGTGTGTGTGTGTGTGTGTGTGTGTGTGTGTGTGTGTGAGGCAGAGTATTGGATTCCATCAGTGAAACTATGGTAACTAACCCTCAGACTGGCAGCTCCTCTCCCCCTCCGTCAGTGTGATTTTACACCACAACTTTCTTTCTGTCATTCTGATACAAAAGGTTTTGTTTGATAAGTGATGTGTTTTTTTTTATCTTTTCCTTCACCAACTCTCCACTTGACACAGGGAACAAATTGTTATCTAATGTTAAACTAATAAATCGTACACCAGCAACTTGGTAAAAAATCTTCAAAATGAACAGAAATTACAATTCAAGTCTAAACCTTTTTAATGCAGCAACTAATTGGTCAAAACTTAAACTGTAATTAAAATGACAGAATATAATGTAAAGAGTATATCAACACAGAACTGAATTGAATAGATTGTCACAGATATCTGATCCAGCTAACTGAGTCAGTATTGGCCAAATATCTGATCCAGTATCAGTATTGGTAGATCCCTAACAGAGACAGGTTTTAACAAGGCCAGTAGATACCACTGGGGACATAAAGTCGTGTCCTTATTGTTTTTGTGAATTTGGAAGTTTTAACAATCTGAGGTGGAGTTTACTTTCTACAAATACACACTAATAATAGGCTACATTGTGGGTTTGTAAAGGCCTAAGTAATTTAGGGTAGTTTGGTTTACTTTTATTTTGACAGAAGAGAGCTAGCAAGAAATCAAAGAAGAGTGAGAGATGGGTGATGACATGGTCAGCGTAGGCCTTAAAACCCCTAGACTAATAGTTAAACTTTTTTGCTTGTGACCCCTTAAAATGGAGCAATATCTGTGACCCCTCGTCAGTGGTTGTATATATTCACCAGTTAGGCTCAATCAAGTTAAACAAAAGTCTGATCACCCCCTCCTGCATGGATTTATTAGAATAAGGTCAATCTTGAAGTGATAACATTATCCAGAATTTTAAAATGACAAGAATAAAGATTACAGGAAAGGTTGGCAGATTTTTTTTTTCTTCCTTTCCTCTACTATTGATCATCTCAAGGTCCCTCAAATTGACATCACATCCTCCTCATGTAGGTCCTGACCCTCAGGTTGGGAACCAGTGCTGTAGTGTCTTTATTATCATATTTTTTAGGACAATTTACCGCTACTGTAAACTATTAATTGAATTATACCAAATGATTTATCATTTATATTGCTGACATGGCAATCTTAAACAGCTTTTATAACATGACATCACTAATAAAGTGAGAAAATATAACAACAAAGTTAAATTCATTTTTGAAATAGTACAACACATGCTGGCTGCTAGAGAGAAATGTTTTGGGTTTGCTTTGGGTTCAGTATAAAAGTTCCGGTCCGAATGTTCAAAATAAAACATCTTTAGTGAACTTCACCATCAATCTACAACCCTAAAGTACATCGATAAGAGAAAATAGCCAATTTAAAGAGAGTCTAAAATACGTTACATTCACGTGTGTATTTAAACAGTGCCGCTGCCCACAGCACAGTATTCAGCTATTCAAAAACATTTTATTTTGACGGCAAAATAGCTCCACTTCCGGTATTTCTCTTCCTTTCGTCGTTGAGCTTGACCCGTATCCATGGTAACCGCTGTAGCTACACCAGGTCCGGTCCTCTCAGAGCGCATCCCGTTACCTCTGCTGGGAGCTAACAGCGGCGGATATGACAGCAGCGACTTACGGACAAATAAAAAGCGATTAATTAATGAATAAATTTGTTTTAGCTCATGTGTTGTTTTGTTTTGGACATGACGCCCTCACAGAGAGCCCGACATGGATGCGAAGCGGCGCGCAACGCTAAATGGAGAACGGCAGGTGAGTCGATGGCTGGATTGAATGGATTTTACTTACAGTTAAATAATTTTTAAAAGTCCGAGTGTTACGGTTAAGCCTTAGTTTTACAAATAATATGTCTTTAAACTGGAGTGGCTATAAGTCGTCTATATACATTAACCAGACCACACTAATTCTTTAAAGATTTTAAAGATTGTGACCCCATCTGAGCTAAGAAAAACATAAAATATTATGATTTACGTGACGTTTTACTATTTTATAATCGTTAGGTTATTCATCCCCCACTGCAAAAACAAACACAAAGATCCTCTGAGGTCCCAGGGCCTCAAAGAAAAGGCTGATTCAGTCTTTCTTGACTGGCCACAGCTGGCTCTTTATTAGATGCATTTCTGCGTCCACTGTGAAAAGCCTTTATTGTTAAAGTGTGTGCTGTTGCTCTCTCTCAGGGGGCCAGTGGTGTCTTGTTAAAAGGAGGGCTCTGGTCACGTTAGAGGTATAGGGTCTTGTGTTTCTGTCTGTTGTTCTGCATCTGGAAACAAAACAACCTCCCACTGACTGGACGGATAGCATCTCTCGGTCTCCGTCAGTGCCAGAAAGTGAAACGTCAAAGATGCTGTGTGTCTCTAATGCTTCATTAATCATGCAGATTCAGCTGAGCCCTAACCAGGTCACGCAAGCTTTTGTGAAGTTGTGTGTGTGGGTTTGCATGACTTAAGGAAGCCTAAATAATTCAGCCGGTGGGGCAAGGTGCTTGAAGAATCTCAAATGGCCCTTGCACTCCGTGTGATGGAAAACACTCAAATCAGATCAGTTGGATTTGTTTTCACACACACATGCGCGCACATTAACACAGGATGAGGTGGGACTGGTGTTGTGTTACTTATGAGTTTTCCTTTGTATAAGAGGCTGTGATGACATCAGTGTTATTAAGTACACTTTCAATAATCCGGCTCTCGCTTTCTGTTTGTGCCTCCACCCCTGTCCTCCTTTTCTCCCTGCTTCAAGCTCCTCCAGTCCCGTTGTTAAAGCGTGCTGGTGGGGCACCCCAGCCATGGCCCATTCACCCCCACCCTACGGGACAGGTCCACAGGTCCCACTTCCCCCCTCCTCCTCCTCCCCACATCCCTCTTTTCCACTCTCGCCATGCAGAAGAGAGCGCAGAGAGGCCCCATCTGGTCACCATCATCCGCCCCTGTGGTCAAAGTTCACTACGCAAGGTGAACATTTTCCATTTTCAGCAGCACTTTAAAATGGGGTGCAATTCATGAATGGCTTTATAAATGGTTAATAAATATTTTTTCTGCTATTTAATTATAAAACCGATGTTTGGGTTGAGAGGTGTTTGGTATTTATCACTGTCACCCGATGCAACTGTTATCAGGCCATTAAATAGCTGTTATCTGTTGCTAAAAGCACCATAGACATGGGTCATTAGAGGCCCATAAACTTTCTACATTGTAAAAGTGAAAGTGAAAGCAACCCGTTCTAACATTTTTTTTTAACATAAACAAAAAGGCTTCTTTAGGTTTAGGCAACAAAACTACATCTTTAGGTTTAGTGGGAAAAAAAAACTTTACGTATAGGCGACAAAACTACAACTTCTTTAGGTTTAGACAACAAAACTACAACGTCTTTATGTTTAGTGAAAAAAGCTTTAGGTTTAGGCAACAAAACTACAGCTTCTTTAGGTTTAGACAACAAAACTACAACTTCTTTAGGCTTAGACAACAAAACTACAATGTCTTAAGGTTTAGTTAAAAAAAGAATTAGGTTTAGGTGACAAAACTACAACTTCTTTAGATTAGACAACAAAAATACAACTTCTTTAGGTTTAGACAACAAAACTGCATCTTTAGGTTTAGTTAAAAAAACATTTAGGTTTAGACAACAAAACTACAACGTCTTTATGTTTAGAAAAAACAGTTAAGGTTTAATGATAAAACTATAACTTCTTTAGCTTTAGGCAACAAAACTACAACTTCTTTAGGGTTAGACAAAACCCTAAATATTTGTAACACACTGATAAGTGCTCATGGGTTTTCACTGGCTAATAAACCATCAGGACTGCAGTTACAAATGTTGATAAGAAGATCTACCTTTATCAGTCCCACAGTGGGGAAATTCAATTTACACTCTGTTTAACTTATACATGGTGCATGCACACAAACACACACACATGCAGTAATGGAGAGGTGTCAGAGTGAGGGGGCTGCTCCAGACAAGCGCCCCGAGCAGTTGGGGGTTTGGTGCCTTGCTCAGGGGCACCTCGGCAGTGCCCAAGAGGTAAACTGGCACCTCTCCAGCTACCGGTTCACACTCAGTTTTTTGGTCCATGTCGGGACTTGAACCGGTGACCCTCCGGTTCCCAAGCCAACTCCCTACAGACTGAGCTACTGCCACCCCCAGTTTGCCCCCCAGCTGTTAATACATGGATTTACTGGGAGGTACTATGTAGTTTGGCAGTCCATTAGAGGGTTTTCTGATCAACTAAAGAGTGAAAAAGACAAAGGAGCCTAAACTAGGCAAATGGACTTCACACAACCCATTTAGTCACTAATTTACATGGGAAACGATTACATAACTGAACTGTAATTTTTGTCTCTCTGTTTTCAAGGTGACAGTCCTGTTGAACCGTAGAGGCGTAGTGTCGTTCGAGCAGCTGCTACTGGATATCTCTGAGGCGTTGGGGTTTCCTCGCTGGCACAGAGCCAGAGTCACACGCCTGTACACGACCCATGCCCGCGAGGTGAGGCTCAGTCACAGTCACATTAACCCACAAGGCAAAAACATGCTGATAACCACCTATTTTAATAATTACCACATTCTTTCCACATCCCCTGTAATGTATGCTTAGCTCCCAGGTTTGCTTTGAGGCACTGGGAATGTGACACATACAAGCACAAAATCACAATAATGACAGTCTTGAAAGAAGATTTTGACACAGGGACTCTCTTCATGACAGGGCTTGATAAAGCGACACTTTTCATGTTAGGTGTTCCCATACATATGTTCAGTTATAGTAGCTCAAACAAGCTGACAGCTTTTGAGGCTCCTGAAATTATGGGGCCTCAGGGTTTTGTCCTGCTTTGGGCTTAACACCCACTGTAATGCACTGATTATCAGCCGACACCCATCTACTGAAGGGGGAAAATAAATAAATAAATAAATAAATAAATAAATAAATGGCAGCACAGGAAGCTGAAATCAATGTGGGCACTCTCACAATGGCAATGAGAAAAGTGGCATGTTCACAGCTTGCATACAATAATGCTACAAAGCTCTTCAATGAATAAAAATCTCTGAATAAAATTTCCTGGTTGTTCACTCCTTGGAGCTCCACTTCTTCCTGCTGTCATACTGCATGTTTAGAAGAGGAGCAATGGCGCTTGAGATCGTATTCCTGGAGAACAACAGCTCTCTTCACCTCTCTGTCACATTTAATTAGTGAAAAACGAATAAAAAAGATGACGGTTGACGTGTCGCAGCAGGAAAGACACAGGTGTAGTTAATAAAATGAATGATGGCTGCATTCCACTTCGGGGTGGTCCTGGTGCTGTGCATGCTGGCTCACTGGAATAGCTCAGGGTGACATCTCCTGCTGTGACAAGTCAAAATGTCTGCTGTGAAAAAGGGTCTATTGTTTCTTGATGTGCTGTGTGCTCCAGGTCAGCTTATCTTTTAGAATACATAGAATTTATTATTATTAATCCATTTTATTATTAAATTAGTATAAACTTAATAAATACAATTAACAGTTAAGGCTCTGTCTGTTTGGTGACACCTGGAAGCTGCTTGACATCCTCTTGATCCATCCCTTCATCTATGCTCACATTGGATTGTATGTATTGTATTTTCATTATGTACTTACTCTGTACACACCGCATCTTTTGCATGATTTAACTGATTTCAATGTGTGACTAATGTTGTCTGTTTCATATATTATGTTGTTTTTATTTATGATTGTTTTAACTGTGCAAAGTGAGAGAGTTTCTTGAATTATTATTATTATTATTATCTATTGCACATCTGTCCATCCTGGAAGAGGGATCCCTCCTCTGTTGCTCTTCCTGCGGTTTCTTCCATTTTCTCACTATTAAAATGTTTTTCCTTATCCAATTAGAGGGTCACATTGTAAAGGACATGGGGTGTCGTGTCCAGCACAGATTGTAAAGCCAGCAGAGGCAGATTTCTGATTTGTGACTTTGTGCTATACAATTAAAACTGACTTGACTTGAATTCTGAGGGGCCTCATGAACTTGTCTTGTGGTCCACATCTGGTCTCCCTGCCTGTCTTTAATTATCACTTTTGTCTTTTTTTTCATAGGTGAAAGGTGTATGTGATTTCTTCAGGGGTGACGTGGCCTTCCTGGCGCTGGGGAAGGCTCGTCCAGAGCTGAGCGGTGTGCAGGAGGCTCTGGAGGAACTGTTTCCAGAACATTCCCATTACCAGGCTGATGCTCTGCGAGCCTGGGAGAAGAGACTTCGCCCAGCTCCAGATAAAGCAGCTAAGGCCGACAGCGGATACAGCGAGGGGACGGACAGCAGCGAGACACACGCTAACCAAGAGACACACCAGGACACACACATCAAAAATCATACTAATATACACAAAAGTACGCAGCCGCCTCACCATATAGACACACACCGGCCTGAATATTACAACCCAGATGTCCAGAAGAGTCATAAAAAGAATTCATGTAGAAAACCGGCTCACCTGCCCAACCACCTGCAGAAACTACATGTGAGGGGCGGGGTCAGAGAGCGGCCGCCCTCTGTCATTGGTCCATTTAAACATGAGGAAATTCTTAGAGAAGCAGATATACCTTCTCCTACACTGTGTGAAGACTGCTTGGCCAGGAGAGTTAAACATCAGGGTCCAGAACGGCTCAATGCGCTGTCAGGGAGGGTCCCACTACCACCTGTGTCGAGGAAGCAGAAAGGAAGTTCGTATATAGAACAGGAAGTGAGAAAGTTGTACGTTCACATCAACCCTCCACCTCCTCAGCCAATCAGCAGAGATGACAAGAAGAGTGTCGTCCAGTTAGTTTCAAATCCACTTCCAGATGTGGGTCAAGTACACAAGGACATACAGCAGAGGATGACCTTTGACCTCCCCTCAGACGGCAGTGATGTCACCCCGGCAGATATTGAGCGTTGCTATGAAATTGGGCGCGTGGTTGGAGACGGCAACTTTGCGGTCGTGCGAGAGTGTCGCAGACGCAACGACGGACAAACCGTCGCTGCGAAGATTGTTGAACGCTCCAAGCTGATAGGTCGAGAGCACATGATGCAGAACGAGCTGAGCCTTCTGGGTAGCCTCTGTCATCCTCGCATAGTACGGCTGTTTGCGCACCACCACACACACACTCATTCGTACCTGGTGATGGAGCTGGTGTGCGGGGGGGATCTGTTTGAGGCCATCAGTGAGAGGGGGAAGTTTCCAGAGGCAGAGGCAGGACTGATGGTGTCAGATGTGAGCGAAGCACTGAACTACATCCACTGCAAAAGTATCGTCCACCGAGACCTCAAACCGGAAAACCTACTGGTGAGTGTCAAGGTGATATTGTGAATTACATGTGAATTTGAATGTGATTAATGCATCCTTAAAAAAGAATTCTAATAGCATGCAAGCACGTTTCTATGGCAAGCATGTGGCTCCTCCTGGAGACATTTGAATTTTAAAAATATAGTCTCAGCACCTCCGTTCCTGACTGTTTCTGTCTGTCTTGTTTTTCTTGTTCTGTCTCAGATAGAGCATGTGGCTGCTGGCATCTGCAGGCTGAAGCTGGGAGACTTTGGTCTGGCTATGGTTGTGACTGAACCAGTCTTCACAATATGTGGCACACCCACATATGTAGCTCCAGAGATCCTCTGTGAGATAGGTTAGTGCTGTTTGCTGCATAAAATCACTGATTTACATTCCTTTTTACTTTTAAATCTGTATTTCATCAAATATAGGGTGTTTCTTAATTTGAAACTCTGTCTAACACTTCTTTCAATCAATTTCCAATCTGAATTTGGGTAATTTTTTTTGACCCAACAGGTTACGGTGTTGCAGTGGATGTATGGGCTCTGGGTGTTATTCTCTATATCCTGCTGTGTGGATTTCCCCCATTTCGAAGTCGTGATCGGGACCAGGAAGAGCTGTTCCAGCTAATAAAACAGGGACAACTCCACTTCCTGCCCCCCTACTGGGACTCCATCTCAGAAGGTGAGAAGTACCACAAATGCCTATACACACAAACATAAATAAATATGTTTCTTATTATTGTGTGTGTGCAGAAGCCCGAGGCCTTGTCAGAGCTCTGCTTCAGCCAGATCCCAAAGTGAGGCTGACAGCTGAGCAGGCCTTGCTGCATCCCTGGGTGAAGGCGATGGCTTCAACCTGCAGACAGAGGGCGCTCACAGACAAAACTCAGAAGGACGCAGCAGATGCTGGAGCAGAACTACACAAGTCCAGACAAGTCCAGACATTAGCTCGGACCAAAACAGCAGAAACAATGACAGACAAAACACCAGGCCACACCAACAGCGACGGAGAAGTCACACATAAAGAGTTCAGCAGACAAGATGAGGACAAACCACCACAACAACAATCAAAAGAGACAAGTGCAGTTCACACCGTATCTCCACAGGTCCAAGTGCACACACCTTCAGAGGACACATCTGGTCAACAGAAACCAGAGTGCACCTCTACAGACTCTGGCTCACCCAGCATGCTAGAAAAAGAGGTTCCAGGTTCCCCAGACTGTGATTTAGGCAGCCCAACCAGCCGAAGTGTTGAAACCAATCAACCTGAGTTTTCATCCACGATTAAAACACAATCAAAACAAAACAGCCAACAGCAATCACCTCCATATTCACCACCTCTCACCAATACATCACAACAAACCACATCAGGTCACTCAACACAACACCACCCATCCTCCAACCCAGCAGCAGTTTCTTCATCTCCCTCTCTCCATCATCAGCAGAACTTCACCTCTCCCCTGCACGACCCTATCGCCGCCACCACTTTACACCATGACGAGGCAATCGTTCACACCACCGCCACCCACCCACCCACGCAGTCTCAACCACACTGTCAATCTCCTGTTCAACCGTGTGATTAGATCAGGGTCATCACTTTCATTGTTCCGGACAATACTGCTGATTTCCTGGCAGATGAATCCTTGAATGACCTGCAGATGATGTGATTTAGTCTCTTGAGATTGAATAGGGTCTGATTGATGAGGTTAGATAAATTTCATAAATGTGCGTAATCCATGTATCTTGCAATCACAAATTAATGATGCTGTGTAATAATGACCAAGGTATGAGGATGGGAAGCAGTGAAGCACTGTGAGCACATGGAATTGATAAAGTAGGACTTATTTGGGATTTTCACATAGTGCTGTTTGTCATTGTCTCTAATGTTGTGGTGTATTCATGAACATACTTCTTTTGTAGTACATTTCTGCAGTGTTTTTGTTTTTTTCTGTAAGCCATGTTTAACTTTGAGGATATGATCTGTTGTCGTGCCTGCCAAGTGGTAGCTATTTTTGATTTGCTTGTTTGACGACACTGACCCATCCTCCCTTTTTATACCCCTTCCCCTTTAAGTCAGTTCTTAGAAGTCTGTGCTAGGATTGTCTATCGAGCAACATATGTTTACTATGCTTCCATAAACTAAACATATCTGTACCTAGAAGTTTTTATTTTAGTGCTGGTAAAAGTTAGCCATATTTACTAAAGTCTTGAATGCCATCTTTCCAACAATGTGTTTATTATCCGTATTAATATTTACAACCCTGTGATGATTAACAGCCAATGAATTAGCAATCTTTGGCAATATTTGGACAAACTAATGTGTGGTAAGTTCCAGTTGATAATAATGGGACTTACCCAGCATTCAGGACCACATGCTGGCTAAACTGTGTGTGCATAGCTGAGGGTGGTATGGCTCCACTGCCATTCCACACAGCCCAAATAAGGCTTATCTGTCCAATGGGAGAGGTCAGGCTTACAGACAGCTGACACAAACATCCTGCCCCACCTCACACACAGCCCCCCATCTGTACACTAATGCACCCCTCCCAGCCCTTGAGGCTGCTAAACCACGTATCTGGGACACTTAGGGGACGAATAAGCGTAGAAATGCTTCTGACCTAGTATCAGTGGCCAAAGTTTCTTCAATCATCCTGTTTTTCTGGCTGAATTATTCATGCATCCTTTAACACACAAACACAGGGCCCCTTACAACCAGTTGAACCACTTTCACAGGGCCATAAACATGTCAGCAGAGACAAGGTGTTTTTGTTATGAAGTTCTGTTAAAGTAGGGGTGCAAAGAAAATATTGATACACGAGTATCACAATGTTTTGCGATACTGTGCCGATTCTCCAACATGCTTTATCAATTTTTAAGGAACCTCTTAAAAATCTGTCTTTCGAAGGTTGTAGCAGATTCAGTTTTCCAGCTAGAGTGGAGGTAATTGCAAGTCACACCAAGGAGGTTAAACAACGCGCCAAAGTCACGCTATATGTTGGCGAGGAAAAACTGGCATGACCATTTTCAAAGTGGTCCCTTGACCTCTGACCTTATGATATGTGAATGAGTGAGAATGGGTTCTACTCCATGAGTCTCCCTTTTATAGACATGCCCACTTCATGATAATCACATGCAGTTTTTTGCATGCAGTATAAATGTGTTATTTGCGCCTATTCTAAAAATTATCTGTTTGAATATTCCTGCATACTGGTGGTCCCTAAACAGTCTTGGAATTGCATAAATTGGGTAGGAGTGAAAACCTGAGACTCCTGTGGCTCCGATGAGTCCAATTGTATTCATGTATGATTAGTTAGTCCCCAAACTAGTCATTTTTTACTCTTTCTTTAGAAGAAGAAGATAGTCCTTTATTAGTCCCACTAGGGGGAATTCAATTTTTTCACTCTGTTGTTAACTTATACACGGTACATGCAGACCCGAACACACACATGCACAAACATGCAACAATGGAGAGATGTCAGAGTGATGGGGCTGCTCCTGACAAGCGCCCCGAGCAGTTGGGGGTTTGGTGCCTTGCTCAGGGGCACCTCGGCAGTGCCCACGAGGTAAACTGGCACCTCTCCAGCTACCAGTTCACACTCAGTTCTTGGTCCATGTTGGGACTTGAACCGGTGACCCTCCGGTTCCCAAGCCAACTCCCTACAGACTGAGCTACTGCCGCCCCCTTTCACAACAATGACCTCTAGCTGTACATTATCCCACTTATTACATGGGTACTTAAGAAATCATCAGCACTGCATCCATAGCAATGGTCTGTTATACATAGCAACGATCTGTTATACATAGCAACGGCTTGCTATTAAGAAATAACAGGCTATAGAATGCTGCGATTGACCAATCAGAATCAAGTATTCAACACAGCTGTGAAATATACCACGATAGTTTTCTTAAAATTATATTCAGACAAAAAATTGGAATATATCGCAGTATTTTGAATCATTACCCCTGTATCGTGATATGTATCGTATCACCAGATTCTTGCCAATACACAGCCCCAGTTAAAAGTTGTAGATGTCACAGATTAGTGTAATTCAGGTGTGCAGCTGTACATTATCCCACTTGTTACACAGCCACTTACTTAAAAAAAATCAATAATTTGACACAAAATGGTCCTCCAGAGTCCAACATCAGAACTGCGTCCATAGCAACGGTCTGTTATACATAGCAACGGCCTGCTATAAAGAAATAAGACTGCAGAATGCTGTGACCAATTAGAATCGAGCAGCCATGTAATAAACCAAGGTAGTTTTCTTGAAATTAGATTTGGACAAAGGAATCGCAATATATCGCAGTATTTTGAATCGTCACCCCTGTATTGTGATAGGTATCATATTGACAGATCCTTGCCAATACACAGCCCTAGTTAAAAGTTGTTGATGTCACAGATTAGTGTAATGAAGGTGTTGTAATGTGTGGATGTGGTTCATAAGCACTGCACATGTATAAAGGATGTACCCTCTGTCGGAGTGGCCTAAATTTGTCGCATATCAGGTTTTGGTCACCTTTCAAGTCCTGCCATACGCTGACCCGCAGGTGCTCAGTGCGCATGCGCCGCAAAAAACTCTTTAAATACCCCAAGTCATCTGCCACAATAAAACATTCCGCTGTCAGCCAACACACGGCTGTGCTGAAGTAGTCACTGGCACATAGAGGCCCGTACAGATTCAAGCAAAATATTTACTCTTAAATACGCTACTTCTGTTATTAGCCACGACCGAGGAGCTGCCTGAGTAATAACGCGTCTGACCCGGAGTCGTAAAGGCTGTGCAGGGTGAAGTCGGGGGAGACGGACAGGAAAAAAACAAAGATGGCTGTGTAGCCAGAGAGAGACGATTCCCAGCAGAACTGTCTCTAACCGCGGCTTCTAATCACCGACAGGTCCCGTGGGTCCCGTGGACAGTCAGCCGGTACCGGAACAGGGACGTTAGATGAGCAGCCGAGCTGGGCCGCCGCTGTACATCGTTGTAATCTGCTGTCAGTGCGAATAACGGCGTCGAGAGTACAACAACAGCTGAGAGACGCCTGAGTTGTTTTTGTTCTGCCTGGGCAAAGGGAGAGGACTGCTGTGTTTTTGTCAACGTAGCTAGCCGCATAGTCTGCTAGCCTCACTGTAAGTCAACAAAACTAGTCAATTAAGTGATAATTACATTGTGCACATGATCTCGTTATTAGACAATCACTGGCTTGTTAAATTCCAAGTTCGTAAGTGGAGGGTGTCATTATTAATAATAAGAAGTTAGCCTGCTTTCCTTTCTGACAGCCTGCTGTCGTAGCGTTAGCCTAGCTAACGTTAGCTAGCTGTCAGCTGACCGTTAGCTCGACAGGTTGTAAGCTAGCTCTGAGCTAACCTGCTAATATTTCGGGCTCACCCTGGTCGCGGCAGGTTCATCTCAGAGATTTCTAGACAGTCGTCGCCATGTCTTCAATGGAAGAGAGAGACGTGGGCGTTGTGGCCGCCCCTGGCTCCTCCTCGGCCGGCATGGGGGTCGGGGCCGTGGGGGCAGCGGTGGAGGCTGTCGCCGGGGTCGCAGCCATGCAGGAGGAGGTCGGGATTCGGCGAGAAGGGCCCGAGCCTGACCCGGACGAGCCACCCAAGAAGAGGGTGAGATTGCCCGAGGGAGAGTCAGGAAAGCTGGAGGAGAGACTGTACTCAGTGCTGTGCTGCACCGTGTGCCTAGACTTGCCCAAGGCGTCTGTATACCAGGTAAACGTGGCGTCAATCACAAACCTTACCCCTCAAACCCTAAACCTCCCGTCAAACAACAGCAAAACAACCGGACAACTCATACTAGAGGCTCCCCATGTGTCCCAATCGCCGACCCCCAGAGTCAACCTGTTGAATATGTTGGCCAGCTCCATTTATTTTTAGTGATACTAGATACAACACAGGTCCCAAGTGTCTATGCTGCAAGCTGAGCCATGAACAGACCAGACACACCCAGGCCCAGTGGTCAGCTGTGCTGGGCCAAGTTTATAACATTATAATATGAATTATCCTCAAATAACCCTCAGCAAAAGCCACATCCCCAAACTCCACATATGACCTCAAACACAACTCAGCCAAAACCTAAATTTTTATCATCTGCCCTTTCTTTCAACCCACACCAGCATCCTCCTTCATGACCTCAAACTGCTCTCTTCAAAGTCAAGTGAACACATTGGTAATTAATAATTGCTCAGTTAGTCTTAAACATTTACATGCCCTTCACCACCATGCAGCACACATGTTTTGAACAGTCGTTCAACATTTACTAACAATACTGTGTGAACACAAGTTGACATTCTTTCCATACACAATATTCTGCCCTTCACATAGATACATATCTTAAAATGTATTGATTAATAGAAGCACAACAGCTAAATAACATTAGGCCTGTTAATCCATATATCCCACTGAGCTTTGTCACATAGAAAAGTATACAACTCCAGATTTCTCTCCTCTATAAAAATACATTATAGATTGCAATCTTGCCATCTTTTTGTTGTTAACTCTTTTGTCGTTGTAGTAAAGAGTAAATACTCTTAACCTTAGCTAAACATGTCTAATGACATTTCGCCCAAATTATTTGTTTTGATTTGAATATACATTCCTAAAATAGTCTGTTTCATCTCAAGCATTTTCCCAAAGTGTAAATTTAAATATGCCATAACTGTAAAAAATGATGTTCACATTTTTTATCATAACATTCGACATTAATCCAATTTTCCAACTTAGTTCTTTGCAGTTTGCACTAACTCAAATATTTTTGCTATTTTCCTTCTGCCTATTCCCACTTAGGATCCACAGTAATATTTTTCCCATTTTCTTCGTACTCATCGTTTGACTGTCGCCTCAACTATTTTTTCAGTGTACCAACGGACACCTGATGTGTGCGGGCTGTTTTATCCACCTCCTGGCTGATTCTCGTCTCAAGGAGGAACAGGCCACATGTCCCAACTGCAGGTACACCAAGTTCCCTGTAGACTCGAGCACTTCCTGATGAGTGCGCATAGAAATACCAGGCAGCTATTCAGACCAAGAAGCAGCAGCTCGTTACCTTAGTTAATGACTGTAGATCTAAATATGATATTTTGGTTATATGCATCTTTCTGAGCGTTCCCACACTGGTGTGTCAGAACAGTTCGGTGCTTATTTTGCAGCCAAATAAGGTAGATGTTTTCATACATTTTGTCTAATTAAGTAACAGCAAATAACAACAAATCTAATTTGTTTTCTGCAAGTTCTGAGTTGCTGAGTATGTGATGCTAGCTAAAAGCAATTAGAGCATAAAAAATGCACATCTGATAGAGCTAAGGCAAGATGAGGATGATTTCAAACAGCAGGAAAAACACGAATGCAGTGATGAGTGTAAGGTGCCTCTAAAAGTCACTCTGGACTGTTAACTTAAAATGTCATGTTACAATAAAATTTTACGAGGGCCGTGTAAGTTAATGTGATAATAACACATTAACTTACACGGCCTTACATGTTTCACATTTCGTTTTAAACCGTCATACTAGATTGTCCGTAAGAAGGCTAAATAACGCTCCAAACTTGTGCTCAATTTTGGTGAGGAAAAATTGTCATGGCCATTTTCAAAGAGGTGCCTTGACCTCTGACCTCAAGTTATATGAGTAAAAATGGGTTCTCTGGGTACCCACGAGTTTCCCTTTTATAGACATGCCCACTTTATGATAATCACATGTAGTTTGGAGCAAGTCATAGTCAAGTCAGCACATTGACACACTGATAGCTGTTGTTGACTGTTGGTCTTGAGGTTGCCATGTTATGATTTGAGCATATTTATTCTACTAAATGCAGTGCCTGTGAGGGTTTCTTGAGAATATTTCTCATTGTTTTGTGTTGGCAATTGATTTGCCCTCTCTCATGTTGATAAGAGTATTTAATACTTGCATTTTGAATAAATAAAAATTGTGTAATTAACTTGCGATAAATCACAATTAACTGTAGTTACGATTAATCACAATCAAATATTTTAATTGATTGACAGACTTAAATTTTACCAGATTACTTTTGCATTCATCACTGATGCATGGGCACAGGGAAAAATAACTTGATTGATTTGTTTTTGCATTTCGACAGTAATTTCACCGCCAAGAATTGAGAAAAGCATAACGTAAGCGCATAACTAGTTCCTCATGGTTGCGCATTGTTCACAAACTTGTATGAACATTCTTTACATACCATAGATGTTACCACTGACTTATGTTATGTGGTTTCCTGTGTGTGTGTGTGTGTGTGTGTATGTGTAGGTGTGAGATCAGCAAGAACCTGTGCTGCAGGAACCTCGCCGTGGAAAAGGCCGTCAGTGAGCTGCCGACAGAATGTACCTTCTGCCTAAAACAGTTCCCTCGCTCCAGCTTAGAGAGACACCAGAAAGAGGAGTGCCAAGACAGGTATACACTACTCACATACACAAAAACACCTTTTTCCCTTGCAAAGAAATCTACCAAACTTGTAATCAAAAGCAGCTCAAAAGCACTTCCAATCTGTTTCTCCACAAGTGAAACGACGACAAACGCCTACATCTAGTGAGTTCAGAGCAGGCCCTCCAGATTACATAGAAATGAAACAGAAACATGAAAATGGAAGCTGTGCGCTCACCTAACTCACACATACAGTGACACATAGGAGTGTGTGTCTGTGTGGTAACAGTATCACATGGGGTTAATTTGTGGGAAGATGGTAGAGCATGTGAACTGCTACTGCTGAGGAGCAAACCAGCTGATGTGATTATTGTGTGTTTGCTGCGTGTGACGTTCAGGCTCAGTTGAATTTGCATGCATGAGATCTTGTGGGGTTGTTGCTATAGCAACAGGTGACCCTGCTTAGGACAGCTGTGCCTGTGCTGATGTTACCATGACAACGGCCGAGGCAGTCACCAGGCTTGTGGTCAGGTCAGACAGAAAAATGCGCTGGTCTCCTCTGAGGATGTGACTGCTTCTTACATAAAGATGATGTTGTTCTTCTCAGGAGTGCCCCCATTTTTTATATATGTAACAATACGAGTGTAGTGCCCTGTGTAAACGTGTCTGTTCAGAACAGGCCGAATGCTCGCAACTTCATATAATCGCTTACACAACTTGACACTCAACACTGCACTTCTTTAGGTCCTCAGCAAAAAAAATCATGGTCTCATCTTTTTAGCTCCTCAGTAGCCACTTCAGTGAGCCAACATGCACAATACTGGTAGTGTGTTGAGTACTGATTTGCATCGATATGTAGGGGCGCTGTCATTTTTACAAGAGGGAGACACCATTTGACGGGGGAACAGACTTCAACATAACAACTGTGCCCTGGAACAGAGCCATAATTAATGATGTTAATTACACCTGTGTTTAGGTGTTTACTTTGCAATGGCTTGTCAAAATGTCTGCTGTGAAAATGGCCTTTTCACCTGCCATGACATAGCTGCGTCACACACCCAGTTGCAGCTATTTAGAAACATTAATGAAACAAATGTGGCAACTCGCGGTCAGAAACATGAGTGAAATAGAACGTACGTAGGCATATTAGTCGCTTGTTTTGACAGAACCTGAGTGGCTATAAAGTAGAGCATGGATTTATTCAGTGTCGTGATTTTGCCAGCGGTAACGTTATTAGTTGGTATGGCAAACTTACCCAGTTTGAGTTGCACTGGTGGAGTGACGCTGCTCCTGTAGGGTATCTGCTCATGCTCGTTGACTCTAGGAAAGTGAAGAAGAGTTCAGTTACGGTGCCTTCAAATGGAGTCGTATTTAGCGTGTTTATGAAATGGGAAGTTGTGTACATGACATGCGTGGCGTTCAAGTGGTTAAGTCGTGAAGAACACCGCTGCTAAGCAACGGCAATATTAACGTTACTGTCTGAGTCTAGAAGCCACAGAGGCTAATAGTTTAGCAAGCTAGCAAGTGGGTAACATAATGCAGGAAATGCAGACATAATGACAGAGGAGAAAGATGAGGTCATTGAGAACATCAACATTTTCCTCAGACATAATATAAAATTACCAAGAAAGACAATATATGACTAACATTACAATATACTGTACAATATTAACATATTATGCACCGATAAATGAACTTCCATGGGCTCCACCATTTCTCACAACGTCAGCAAACACATCACAAATCATGAACTCATAGATTTCAGAAACTTTCTACTTACGAGGTCGTGAATACGACATGAGGGGGGCGTTCATGTGGACCCAACTTCTAAACACAGCAAACACAACCCCATTTGAAGGCGCCATTAGTATATTCAGCATCCAGCAGCTAACGTGAACTGCAGGTGAGCCGCGGTCTACCTGCTTTATGCGACATGTTGTACTCATGCTGTGTTCACAATACGAGCGACAAGCTACAAGCCATTTTTGATAAAAGTAGGTGAAATTAAGACCCGACGGCCGACCCTTGTTGCTGCTTGACGGGCGTGACGCGCTGCAAATAAAGTTTGGCCTCAGCTTTTTACAGCACTCCATTGATGCTGTGAAGCATCAACCAATCATATGTGGCTGTCTACACAGAGCCCTGAAGCCCCGCATCCAGTGCTGAACAGAGAGAGCATTGTTTGCTTGTTAATTCAGAGTTTAGTAAAATTAAAGTCACTGCTTTATAGTTGTATACTGTGTATACCCTTCCAGCTACTGGGCTATATGTATAAAATTTGCAGTAACATAAAGTGATTTACATCAGTGTGGTTTTAATTATCCTTGGTTCACCACAGAGGCTAACTGGTACCTTTCATATCATTAATGCCTCACTTTTATTGTTGAGAATGTAACAGGTATATATTGAAAAGCACCTCGATCCAGGTCATAATCAATATAAATCTAAGTCTTTCTTTTCTTGAGGTTGGCTCACAGCACAAAGGTATCATTAGTACAGTATTAATTATCCTCGGTTCACAACCTAGGTTAATTAGCAGCTTTTGATATTATTAGTACTCCACTCATGGCAAGAAAGTACATGTATTCATCCAACGCACCTCTGTAAAGGATGTAATTTATATAAAGCCATGTCTTTCCTTCCACCAGTTTGTCTTTTAACTCGATGCTGTGTTGCCAGGGTGACGCAGTGTAAGTACAAGAGGATTGGCTGTCCTTGGCAAGGTCCGTTCCATGAACTGCCGGCACACGAGAGCGAGTGCTCCCATCCCACTAAGACTGGTACAGAGCTGATGGGAATACTGGGAGAGATGGACCAGAACCACCGCAGAGACATGCAGCTCTATAACAGCATCTTCAGCCTGCTGTGCTACGAAAAGATCGGGTTTACAGGTACATGCGAAAAAGACAAATAAAGCGCGGTGATATGTCTGTTTGTGGAGTGTGAGAAATGATCTTAACGTAGCACCTTAAGACATCTTATACTAGACAAACTCTAACATCAGATTCCCTTTGCTTATGTACCACTATTTCCCTCCAACTTGTGGCCTTTCTCCCTGTTTCTAATCTTGTCTTCCACTTTCTCGTCCATCCAGAGGTGCAGTTCAGGCCATACCGCACCGATGACTTCATCACTCGCCTATACTATGAAACACCGCGCTTCACCGTTCTCAACCAGACGTGGGTGCTGAAGGCTCGCGTTAACGACTCGGAGCGTAACCCCAACCTGTCCTGCAAGCGCACCCTCTCCTTCCAGCTCATCCTCAAAAGCAAGGTACACACTCCGTCAGTCTGTGTTTATTGCTAAAGCTTTTAGCGGGTGCGTCTTTGACCTGATAGTTACAGAGTCATCACTACAGAAGTAAGGAGCTTTTTTTTTTTTTACCATCCAAGTTGCTTATTTCTCAATAACAATTGCGTCAAAGAAATAAGCCCATGACTTAAACACATCCGCTTTGGTGAAGTTGAGTAAACGCTGACGAAAGCGCTTCCTGCTCTGTTTGTGTATGAGCGCTATCATCCTCTCATTCATGTCATGTACATTTTATTTGTAAAACCCCAAATCACAAATTTGCCTCAGAGGGATTTACAAATCTGCACATGATACGTCACCCTTATTGTACATGTACATTGTGAGATCTGGGTCACATAGATGTGGATGGCACTCATAGTTAATATCATCAGCTGTCCACCTGGGTGCAGGAGGGAAGAGGGTGAGTGGGCCGCCGTATTTTTTGTTGAACACTATTTTTAATTATCCTGATTTTGTGAATGTTATGAATAAGTTGATCATTTTCATTAAACCAGATGTTGTTCAATATATTTTGTTAGTGCATCAGAGAAGCTAACCGGGCCGGACCTGAGCCTCTCAGCGGCTTTCAGTTTGTTTCCTGAAGTTGCAACATCACATTTGGTGTACCCCTAGTCAGCAGACGTTGTGGCTGAGGACGCGTTCACACCAGCCTTGTTTAGTCCGGTTGAACCGAACCCTGGAGCGTTTACCCCCTAGGTGTGGTTTGTTTGAAACAACTAAACAACTACTCCCTGGTCCACCTCGAAGGGGGAGGGGGGTCACCATTCAAACCAATCACAGGAAGCGTACCATTTTATTTGTCATTTCATTGGGTAAAAGAACGCCTCCTTTTCCTCTTTTGGTGAATGATGGCTGTTAGCATGTTTGATAGCAAACTGTCGAGTGGCAGGGACAAACCTGGACTGACGGTGCAGTCAGATGCCTCCTGGATATCTGGGCAGTACGTTATTTAATTACTCGAGAATGTACCTGCTTTATTAAATTATGTAATAACCCCTGCAGATACACTCCAGATCAACACCAATATGAACAGAACCTGACAGTGCTCCATGATTTACGATATCCTGCTAGAAATGAGGAGCGGTTTGTTGTCTTTTTTGTCTTGTTAGCATCTTCACCATCTGTCTGACCAATAATTAAATGACATTTCCACCAGTTTTGTTTACAACTTCTGGACTGTTTGAATTTTGCCTTTGTGTAAACCAGACCAGCTGTAAAACTGAAACAACGCATCGTCCTCGTATTGGTTGGGTTCAGGAACCGGACCTTTAGGTGTGAACCGGACCTAATACAGCGACACGTGGGTGTGTGTGTGTGTGTGTGTGTGTGTGTGTGTCGCACAGGTGAACTCGGCGCTGGAGTGCTCCTTCCTGCTGCTGAAGGGGCCGTACGACGACGTGCGGATCAAGCCCGTCATCCACCACCACTCCTTCTGCAACGACGCCAACGAGACCGACTACGTCCCTCTGCCCATATCCGACTCGGTGGAGTGCAACAAACTGCTGGCCGCCAAAAACATCAACCTGCGCCTGTTCATCTTCCAAGTCCAAAAATAAAGAATGAGAGGAGAGGGGGAGGAGGAAGATGAAAAGGACGAGGAAGAAGAAGAAGAAGGGTGACGGAGGGCGAGGGGCTGAGAGAGATGAAGAATAACGAGAGACACCACTGAACCACTGATACCTCTTAACACCTACACACACATATATACTCACACACACATTCACGCAGGGTACACACGCCTCCACACACGCCTCCACACGTATACACACACACACACCACTAATTACACTTACCTCCTTTTACAAGATAGTGAGACCCCCTTGCTTGGGGAGCTGTGAGTTGCTATGGAGATGGGTGGGCATTGCTATGGGATGGGGTGAAACTGCGAAGGCACAGGCGGGGGTGTTGGGGTGAGGGAGGTGGTTCTGGGATGGCTGGTGTGCACCTGTGGAGGCTCTCTGAGGTCAGGTCGTGTCCGACCTTTCACCCCTGACACCCGCAGCCAAAGGTAGCACACACACCAAACAAAGCAGGATTTGCTGGGCGCATTCGTTGCATGCATGTGTGTGTGTGTGTGTGTGTGTGTGTGTGTGTGAGAGAGAGTTAAGTGATGGACCTTGTGGTGTGACCCAAACTCTGCTTTTATGTTGAAATGTCCCAAAGACGTGATAATGTGAAAATAGAGCGATCGACTCTACTGAGCTGTTCTTTGGACACGTGAATGGATGTGGACGACGTGTGTGTGTTTGTCTCTCTGAGTCTAGTCAACGATTTCGTTCTGTTGTGGCAAAAGCGTCCAGTTGATGTTTCAAGCTTTGCCAGAACAGACGAAAAGATGGCGTCCCCCCCCCCCCCCGGTGACCCCTTTTACCTTTCAACACGAGGAGAGACGGCCTGGCTGCATGCATATTTTAGTTCTTCTTCCTCCAGCTGTGGTTACATTTAACCATCAACACTAATACCATTTTATTTCTCTTAACCCTAAATATTTAAAAACCTGTGAACTTTTTTTTCTTCTTTTTATTTTGGGTTTTAGCGTGTGACTGCCTGTGTGTGAGTGTGAACAGATCTTAACTGTGAGGTTCTTGTGAACATGTCCCGATGTGAAAAGCAGTACAATCCTTGAGGACCTTGAGGGTCCCCAAAAGCCACAGGTTTACTATGTGTCAGCTGCTTTATGGTAATTTGATTATTTGCAAATTGATTTAGGGATTTGCACCCCATCAGTACACTAACCGGGTCCTGCATAACAACACAATCTCTATCTAACAGTTATTATTTTAGGATGCAACGATCCAATGTTTTCAGTCCCGATAGCGATACCTGGGCTTTATCTTAGGCAGCTCTTGACACTGAAATAGTATGAGGGAAGGTTAAAGGGAGTAGCTCAACATTTTTCCTCATTAGCTTTCAATCATCATCATCATAACTGTGTGCTGATGCAGAGCTGGGACTAGGCTAACCTCAGCTTAATTAAACTTAGATCAGAGGCAGGGGAAAATAGCCTGGCTGTGGCCAAGGTGAAAAAATATGCCTACCAACTAGGGATGCACCGATCCAGGTTTTTCAGTCTCAATAGTGTTACCTGAGTACCGATCTGATACCAGCGTTTAATTAATAATCTGTATGCATCACTGTGTGGAAGCGACTGTGATCAATCTTTAATGTGTAAGGCAACATCAGGCTTGACTAACCTTACTTTACTAACTTTGTAAAAACAAAATGAATGAATGAATACACAGATATAAATTTAGTGATCGTTATTTATATTGAAATAATAAATTGTTCACCAGCAACTTGGTAAAAAATCTTCAAAATTAACAGCAATTATATTTCAGGTGTAAAACTTTTTAATTCAGCAACAAATTCGTCAAAACTTGAAACAGGAATTAAAACTGCAGGATATAATGTACTGTAAATAGTATATAAATATAGAATTTTATTTAATTGATCAGCCCTGGTGTCAGCCTGACATCCAATCTGGTATTGGTGCATCCCTAGTTATGTCATGCCCTTATTCAACAAGACATTATTGATTTGAAGGTGGTAATTAAAGCCACATTTATAAATCAGTCAGGGTGATGCCAGAGAGCACTGACACATTTATGTTGTAACTGTAAAACATCCTACTCTCTATCTCGGTCACAAAAAAACTAATCTAAGTGAGCAATGTTAGGTGTTTGTTAAAATGAATAATTGATTTATAAAACTCCCAAATATCTTTTTTTTTTTTTAAAATCAGTATCATCCCCAAAGATCTAATATCAATCGAGCTATAATAGTAATCTGTGAAGCATTTTCCCTCAAACACTGCATATGTAACCTCATGTCATCATGTGAGTAGGACTTCTTCTTTTATTATACATAAATCTGATTGAAATGCTGCTCAAAATATCCCGTAGAACTCCAGATTTGATCCTGGTAGTAATGAGGTTTTCTTTTATCAAGTTACCACAAACTATCTGACATACAGAAACGCTGGGCCAGGTTGTATCCCGGAGCACTGGTTGGGTTTTTGGGTCTCTGTGCAAAATGTAAGGAAGACGCCATCGATAGTGTGACTGAGCTCAGAGGCAGCGGGGACCCATGAGGACGAGTCAACGCTGATCTGGACTTCTTGATCTGCTCTGCGCTCAGCGACTCTCTGAAGGAGACTCCTCTGGAAGATCAGACTGTGGGTGGTGATGGTTGGATGGTGTGTGTGTGTGGGGTGTGTGAGGCATGGGTGGGGACGGGTGGGGGGTTTAACCTTACCACGGTGACATATTAGTGTTAGGCTTACTTGAACGAGAACGAGAAGATGTTACTTAAGTAGACTCTACTGTAAAGCAGATAGATCTCTCTCCTCCTGACCTCTACTTCCTGTATTTCTGTGTTTTAATGCTTCGTCTCTATGCCAGTGGACTCACTCATCTCACTATGGCTGTACATGTGCCTTTTATTAAAGATCATGGAACCTGCACAGCTTGGCTGCTCCTTTCTGTGTCTGAATGTAGAAAGGACAAAAATAGAGCCGGCTTTCTCGTATAAATATTGCATTCAGCGCAGCGGTTATGAAATCTGAATTTAATTTTAAAGCCTTGCGCTGGATGATGGATATGTTTCATTGAATTTGTTTGGGGGGGAATATGAATCACTTTCAGTAAAAAAATGAATTACACGGCATCTGAACAATAACACGTCGGCTTATCAGTTATTGCTTGCATGAAAGGGAAGAGTAGTGTAAAATCTATGTCTGAAGACTTAAAAGAGAGAATTATATATAATATAATGGCTCTGTAAAAGCTAATCCAATTTGATATTGATCTGTATTTTTGAGTAGACTATTTTCACATATCTCAGCAGGAAAAGCACAGGTGTACATAAAGAAATAAATGACTCACTTTAATGTAGCTGCTTCAGTTTCAGGGTGCTGGTTTTGTTCCTGCTGGGTCACATACTGGAGCCATCGTTAGTGACATTAGCTAACACCTGTGATTTACCTGCTAGGACCAGCAGATGTCTGCTGAGAAAAACACCTGTTGATTGTGGGCAGTTAGTAAATCAGCATGAAATTAATTGGCACACATTTTGATAATCAGTTAATTGTTTAGGCCATTTTGATGCAAAAATCCCCAAAATTTGACTAATTTCACCTTCTCAAATGTGAATATTTATGAACAGTTAATTGAGAAATGTTCTGTTAGTTGTTTAAATCTGTGATCGCAGAGGTCTAGCAACATGAAGTCACCATTTCTGACATGCTGTCGACAGAAAATGTGACCCCACTGTACCTATCTTTTACATTTAAGTTATGTGAATATATCTTTCAATTACTAATCACAAATTGACTAATTCCAGCCTCTCAGATGTGAAAAAATGCTAAAAGTGTGATCAGTTAATTGTTAAATATTTTAATCAGGAGTGTAAAAAAATGCTGGTTGCAGCCGTAGAGTCGGTGTTACACCTTAATCTGACTGCAGAGAGCCAGCAACACACGGCGTCACTATTTCAGGTCAGAAAATGTCGCCCCACTGAATCCAGAAATTTGACTATTTCCAGCTTCTCAAATGTAAAAATTTGCTCATGATTAATCAATTAATTATGAAAAATTCACATCAGGAGTGTAAACTATTGTTAGTTGCAGCCGTAGAGCCGGTGTTACACCGAAATCTGTGACTGCAGAGACACCAACACACGAGGTCACATTTTCTGATGGGTGTCATCAGAAAATGTGACCCCACTGTACCCATCATTTGCTTTTCTTTTAGAGTTTTGTGAATATCCTTTTAAATTAAAAATATTAAAATCAGATTTTTTGTGTGTTTTCTGTCACATATTGCCTCATTTATTATTCGGGCACAGTAGGATCACCTGTTGCTGGAGCTCTGCGGCCACAGATTTGAGTATAACACCATATAAACTGATGAGCACATGAACAAGTGGTGAAATAACCTGCATTGCTTCACACGAGCAGCAGGGGGCGCTAACAACCCATTGAGAATCCTTCAGTGGGTTGGTGGACTACGGTAACTGTCAATGGTCTCTGCTATTTATATAATTTATAATTTTCCACATTGATTTGTTGTGTGTGAAAACCTGAATGTTATTGCTCGACTGTATGAATGTATTAAACTCTAATAATGCCCTACAATTAAACTCCTTTCATGATGAACTGTGTTAATGTAAAAATCTTTTACTTGCTTTAGTTATTCAGACATTCACACTCATCTCCCATTTATGAACTCAGTGGTAGGCTAACAACCCATATCTCTGCTTTCCCACAGCGCACACATCATTTTGATTATCATGTTGTGAACAGAAAGTACTTTATTTCCTGGTGTAAGTATCTCGCCACGTCAACATGAGAGGAAACAAAGAGCCAGGATGATATAGAAATGTGACATCGTCAATCCAGCCACAGCACTTTATTCTATTCACACAGTGCATTTCCTTGGAACACATCATATAATTTAATATCAATATAAAACTCCATTTGTGTATATAAATTATGCATTCAATACAGCAGCTCTGATATATACTATTAAGCTTTGAGAGAGGTATTTTTCTGTGTACAGTGTGTGTGTGTGTGTGTGTGTGTGTGTGTGTGTGTGTGTGTGTATGTGTGTGTGTGTGCACATGCTTGTTGAGAGTGTGAACGGCGTACCCTGTGGGCATCGTCAGGAGGAAGGCGGGTGTGGGTGAGGGAGTGTGATAAAAGGGTGTAAAGAATGTGTGCATGTGAGTTCACGCAGGAACTCAAACACGTCACTCCACCCGTCGAGGCATCATCAGTACTGTGCGCTCCAGGCCGGGGCGCTGAGGTTGGTGCAGCTGGGAGGATGGCAGCTGCCGTGGTGGGTGGGTGGGGGCACCACGCAGCAGTAACCCGCCTCCCCACCAACCGCGGTCACAACTTTACTTTGGGGATAGGACACTGAAACGCCTCCCTGTAGGAAGAAAAACAAAGGGAGTAAAGATGGGAGAATTTGCTTCCGCAAACACTTTGTGAACTGCTTCTTCTGGGGCTTGAGTTTGTTGGAGGCTGACGCAGAACGAGATCTTTGGGTGCTCTTGTGTTTACCTGAACTATGCTACGCTGATGAGAGGCCATCGGTGAGTAGGTCCCCAGAACGGCCTGGGCCTGGGCCTGGGAGTGTGAGGACGGCTGCACCCCCACAGCAGGGGCGTAACCTGCTGCAAACACACATTCATATACAAGATTATTAACAACATATTTCATCACTGCAATTTGTTCAGCAAAAAGTTAATAGAAGAATTAAGCCACGAGAGAGTTAGTTTACAACAAGGAAAAAACAGTAGTGAGGAAGTTTAAATACAGCGTTAACAAAGAAAAATGAAAAAAGAGAGGGCAAATGTTCCAGATTGATAAATAAACACTAAAACAATAAACACCAAACTGATTCAATATTTTCTGTCTGTAAGACCTTGTGTACGTTTACCTTTTTACCTTAACTTATACATCGTCATAAAAATAATGTATAATTCATATAATAGTATGGTAGTATTTAGCCGGATATATTTTATCAATTCAGTACTTACACTAGAATATTTACTGGCAAAATTAAATAATAACAGCAATAAAAAATTAAAAAATGCATACACATTTTTCCCCATCATTCCTGCTGAAAGAGTCATTTGTATTTCTGTTCCGATGTCGCCGCTTTGAGACTTGTATAATTATAGACATTAATTTTTGTTGCCTAGAAGGAGTTGACGGACTGTTTGCAGCTGTTTCACATACATTCGCTTATTAAGATCCTCTGAATTGTAGCACACAACCGTGTTAAAATGTCTGCCTTTGTTGCTGGGTTGAATAGAAGCAGCAGGAAAAGAGACCGGTTCACTGTGAGACCCTCAGACTACATCTCTGACAGTGTAACGGCCCCCTCCTCTACTGCCACGGCCTGCGTCTGTCTGTCTACCTCTAACACACACACACACACAGAGAGGTGGAAAGTACCTGTTGGTTGTGCTGCGTGGCTGTGGATGTGCTGACTCGGTGAGGCAGGCCTGCACGGGTGCTGAGCTGAGGTAGGGTACTGGCCGTAGTAATACACAGGCAACTATAGGAAAGTAATATGAAAAATACTATTATTTACTTATACTTACTTATTATTTACCTTAAACTCTTCCTTTAAATGGCTAAATCAATTTGAAAGGTTACCACCAGAATTTAAGCTACACAATGCAGAATTTATACATATTGTTTTTATATTTAATACATCTTACATGACCTTAAAATGATCGTTTCATGTATTTAATGAACCAAGAGACATGACAAATATAATGTGCATGTGTACCCGTACCGAAGGTGAAGGCTGGCAGTAGCTGGGGGGGTTGGGAGGGGGAGGGGGAGGGGGAGGGGGCGGAGCTGCATAGATGTAACCCTGGCTGGCAGGGTAGAGGGGCGGGGCTTCACCCGTCGACTGACAGCTCACATGAGCGAACTGCGAGGAGAGCTCTTCAATCTGTCGGCCAAGAGAAAGGAGGTCAACGCGCACGTGGACGCCCATGGACACGCATGCATACTGTAAACACACGTCGGTGATACATACTGTGGTGTATGGCTGTGAGGGAGTGACAGGCAACATCTGTGGAGCTGTGTAAGACACAGATGAGTACTGAACCACCTGAGAGAGACACACATATGGGGACAGAGATAAAGACACAAAGAGCGACATGTACATATGTCAGTCTGAATATGTCTTGCATGTCAAACGCGTCCTGCTGTGGGTGTACGTGTGTGTGCTACCTGCTGCTGTTGGTGCTGAGAGGGAGAGCCTTGCAGCTGAGTCTGGCTCCTGATTGGCTGCTGGCTGTCTGGAGGGTTGTACACAGCAGGGGTTCCGTCAGGGTTCAGGAAAGGCTGCCCTAAGAGGTCAAAGGGTTGAGTATGATAAATGTGTATGTGTTGTGTATCTAACCTTACTGGTGTGTGTGTGTGTGTGTGTGTGTGTGTGCGTGTTATGTACCGGTATGTGGGTTCACTAGTATGCTTCCCGGCGGGATCCCGTTCTCTATGATGTAGGTAGAGTTAGGAGCCTGCTCATCTATGATGGGAGGAGAGGGAGGATGGGGGCAAGTGGATGGCAGTCTGAAAAGTGAGATGGAGCCTGAGAGAGAGAGAGAGAGAGAGAGAGAGAGATGAAAAAATAAAGGGGAAGAGCTTTATTATCACGGCACATAACAAATTCACATTTCAACACATTTTTAAGCACTCCACCCCTGTCTGTACTAAAAACTGACTGAGGAGGACAGTAAAATATCACAGGAACATCACTGCCACAGATTCAGGATTTACACACCTCCCGCTGCAGAGGACAGGCCCTACTGTACGTGTTATGGAGGATACCAGCCACCCAGCACATAGTCTGGTCTCATTATGTCCCTCGCCTGTGGAGCATCAGAGCTCTGACCAGATGCCTCAAAGATAGCTTTTACTCCCCGGCGGTTAGACTTCTGAATAGCAAAAACATTAAATAACTCACTGATTTATTTATTTTTGTAGAATTTCTTATTTATTTTTATTATTAGGGCTGTCAATCGATTAAAATATTTAGTTGTGACTAATCTCATGATAGGCCGTAGTTAATCACAATTAATCACAAATTAAATCACACACTTTTTATCTGTTCAAAATGTACATTCAAGGGAGATTTGTTAAATATTTAACACTCTTATCAACATGGGAGTGGGAAAATATGCTGCTTTATGCAAATGCATGTTTATATGTATATTGAAAATCAATTAACAACACAAAACAATGACACATATTGTTCAAAAACCCTCACACGTACTGCATTTAGCATAAAAAATATGCTCAACTCATAACATGGGAAACTGAAGCCCAACAGGCAACAACAGCTGTCAGTGTGTCAGAGTGCTGACTTGACTATGACTTGCCCCAAACTTCATGTGATTATCATAAAGTGGCATGACTGTAAAGGGGAGACTTGCAGGTACCCAGAGAACCCATATTTTAGTTTCATATTAATATCACTATCTTCCCTCTAGCTTTAAAATTGAGTCTGCTATAACCTAAAAATCGCAAGTTGCATTACAGCATTAAAGACATTAGTGGTGTTAACAAAAACAAACGTGCATTGATATGTTAACTTTGACAGCCCTATTTATTATAGTCTTTAAGAGATGAGAGAACTATGGTACTTTTTAATGTATATGACAATAAACTTCAAACCGACTGTGCAGCCCCTTAGCAATGATGTATTTTTCTGCCTGAATATGCGAAGAAGACTGGAGGTGTTGTGTGAAAATTTACAGCTATGGTGTGAAGGTTCATGGACTGAGATTTTCACACCAGAACTTCCATTGCTTTTTGTTAATTAGATGCTGCTGACTAAAGAACAGACAGATCATTTGAAAACAGTGTTTTTCCCAAGTGTGGCGTGCTGATGAAATCTGTTAATAAGTTTGCTGTCACACAGGTAGCGAGAGGAGTGAAGAGTTTCACCCTCGATGACTGAATTTACACCTTTAAGGTGCGACAGAGAAGTGTTGAAAAATGTCATTCTGACTCGAGGTTTAAAAAAAAAAAAAAAAAAAAAGGGGCACCTGAACCACGTGCGTCCCAGCTGTGGTTGGCAGCTTGGCGGGGTTTCAGGGCGGGACTCGTCCATTGGTAGGAGGAATCGGAGTCTGTGCTGCTCCAAGGTCGGGGGTCGTTGCTATAGCGACAGTCAGTCTCAGTGCTACTCTGCCTGCTGCTGCCTGTCCAGCTGGAGCCTGAGCTGTCACGGCTCCCCCTGCGAGGCACATCCACAGTTATCCTACAACCTTATCACTGCCCGCCATTTATGTGACAAAAGTACTGATATGCCACACATGATGAAGCCCATGAATACAACCACTGACATAAATGATCTATATTCCTTCAGTTATTGTAATTCAGAATGTACTAGATTTCCAAGAATACTAAACTCTGACACAAAAAAAATCTAGGTCTTCATTTTGTTTCCTCTGCAGATTGTGAGAAGCTCTGTTGCAGCCAGGCTGACCAGATTAAGATGATAAATGACTACGCATCTGTGCAGACAGAGCTCTACCTGAAGAGCTGCCTTCTCCTCTGGGTCTCAGCATATGGATTGTACTCCTCCACAGCCCTGCACACACACACACAAAGACATACATTAATGTCCTCATCTAAATATAAAAAGCTGAAAAGGCACATGGAGAGAATATACTGCAGGCAAGGTTACCTGGTTTCTGCATGGGCGCTCTCCTGGGTGCAGGCTGGCTGTAAAAGTACAGCAGAGAAATTAGTGAGTCTCCTATACAGTATGTCTCTATGTCATATCTGCCTATCTGTCTTTCTCTCCCTCCCTGTCTCACCTCTTGGCTGAAGATTCGGTCTCGTGCCCGCTGGTACTCCTCCTCTCTCTCCTCCATTGACTTACTTTGCTTCTCCCGTAAGGGGTGAAGTCGGATCTGTAGGGAGAGAAGCGAGAACGGGTCAAAACGGTGATACGATACGATCAATGCCAATTATAGAGGAAACTCCACAGAGACAGGCAGCTATAGAGATAGGAGGACAGACAGACCTGGTCATCGGAGCTGTTGTCCCTCTTCAAAATAATTTTCCACTGGTGGATCTCGTCTGCCTTGTCCTTGTGCACCTCGTCCAGAAAACGCTGCTCCGGTCTTGAAGACAAGCAAGTAACAACCGCTTAACACTGCTATTTCACAATAAATGCTAAAAAGCAAGCAAGGATTTACATGAGGAGACATGCTTACATGCGCGTGCTGCTCGTCCTGTTGATGATGACAGACTTCCCTGTCTGGTCTACGTTGTGCTCCATGCCAAAGTAGGCCGCCACCCGATGGACCAGCATACGGTGGTAGGACGACATGTGAGGGAACTTCTTAAAGGGACTGAGGTGTGGGAGGAGAGAGAAATTAATGAAAGGGGGAAAGAGGGAAGGAGGCAGTGAGGAAGTATAGAACGAGGGAGCGATGAAAGAAAGAGACAGAGAAGGAGAAAGATGGGACAGACGGCGATAGATGGAGGTAGATTGAGACTGGTTGTATTTTTGGCTCCAGTCCAATTTCATCCCTGGTGGCTCAAACACACCCACACAAACATAACTGGCTCAACATATTGATCAGTACACTACACAAGCTGTATGGACAGAATCATAATATATGAGCAGGAAACATATTTTAAATTAGCATAAAATCATATTCAGTCTCAGCATGCATAGGAGTTTTATATCACCCTGTTTAAACAGGTAGATAGCTCAAAGAGGATCCAAGGTTATACTCTCCTTCACACACACACATACGCACACACACCTATTGCTGGTGATGAAGTCGATCATGTCCTGCTCCAGTTTAAGCAGCATCATGCGATCTCTGGGGTTGCTGTTGAGGGTGTCGACGATAAACTGGTGCAGGTCTATGCCGGTGGAGTCGGTGTACTCCACGCTGGACTCTGAGAGCGACACAGACAGGAAGGATGTATTACAAGACAATAAGCACAGCGCAATATTTAACAGCCCAGGAGAACTACATGTAAATAGTGACACTGAATCCCATTTTATTACATTTTATTTGCTTTCTCTTGTCTCACTTTTATGAGATATCCATCACACACACCTTTGGACAGTGAATGTTTCTTTGGATCTGTGCTGATCTCCGGTTCTTCCTCCTTTACAGGATGGTCTCTCGTTGTCATGGCAGCTAGATGTGATGTTTGCGTCTAGAGATGTCTGAGAGGGAAGAAAATAAATAATAATTTAAGTGCGCTGATGATGAGTAGGTGGATGATGATCTGGGTATGTGTGTGTGTGTGTGTGTGTGTTACCTGTGTTTCTTCAAAAGGTGTGGACTCCTCGCAGACAGCCATACTCCGCACTAACTTTCCTTTGGCCTGAAACACACACAAGCAAGCAATATTACAAATTCATAAGAGTATAATGCAATAGATGTTTCAGCAAGAATGAATAATGAGAGGCAGAATTGTTTTAGCTTACCTTAACTTTTTTCTTTGGTTGCACCTGGTTACAGTTTTTCTGCAAGTGGGGAAACAATTTGTCATAAAGTAAGCATGTGAGGGGTGGTAGTGGGGTGGGTGCATAATTTCAATGTGGTGTATTATTAATGTGGTATGCTCTATTTTGTCGCTCACCTGCTGCTCCAGCTTCTTACTGTCATCGTGAGGCTCCTTGTCCTCCTTCTGATTGGGGGAGAGACATGGCGGAGGGGAGGAGCAGCTGATGACATCACATGATGTCACATCACAGGGTTTTAGGAGGACATCTGCGCTTTCTACAGCTGCTTCAGTCATCCTTCTAAACAACGCAAAACATGAACTTGACGCTGCGTGCGTCTACATTTGTATATTTTACTGCTGTTTGTAGATGCCTGCATTTGCAGAGTCTGTGTGTATGTACGCTGTTCCTACCTATTTGGAGTTGTTTACTGGAGAGCCTCACAGGTGAATGATGAGGTCATATATCCCATGTTCCCACAGGGCAGCCAGTAACGCAATTATCCTCTCCGCCCGTGCTCGCCTTCTCTACTGTTCCTCTCTCTGCCGGCTCTTTACTGGTCAATGGAAAATAGCCTGGAGAGATCGAAAAACACAGGAGAAAAAACAGTGTTAGCGGTCATTGTGTACAACAGAAACACCACTATGCCGTTTCACACAAACACACATACACACTCATATCAAACAGAGCATAAAAGCATAGCTGCTGGAAATGACATCAAGTAGCTAAGCTTGTGTGTATGTGTGTGTTAACCTCTATCTAGGCTTCCCAAATGCTCTCCTGGCTTGACGGTTAATTGCAGCTTAAAGTGTATTACTGTAAGCGAGCGCTCGTAAGATATAGTCCTGTGCTTGGACGTAGTATTTGCTCGTGTATTTGCATGCATGTAGCTCATGTGAATGCATGTCTGGTGTGTGTGTGTATGTGTGTGTGTGTGCGTGTGTGTGTCCTCAAGCTTTTCTTAGAAACAGCAGCTGTGGGGAGCATCATCCGATCCGCCAGTGCTGATATTCCCAGAATGCCGAGCTGAGTCTCTGATCCCGGTGGTGAGGATATTGCCGAGACCAAAGAGGTAGACGCGTACACAAGAGGAAGTGGCATTCCACCATCTTTTCCAAAGGGCCAACTGCATTCAGTGGGGACGCATACCGCTGTAACACGGAGCTCAAGGGGACACTTATTCCTGTAACACCTGGGACGGAATAACGAGCTCAGAGTATGCAGAGTCCCATAACATGGTTATTTAACACCCGACTGGAGATAATAGCCCTTTTTAAAAAAAGACCTCTGTCAGTCCATGTACAACCAAAGTGGTGTTTACTTCCCATGCTGCCTCGATGAAATACAATACACAACAGCAGCGATTCCACCCATCAAAAATATTCTTAGTATGGTTGAGAGGCGCCTGAAATCTCTGCGTGTGTTGGCATAAAATTTTAAAGGGGAATATCATCATATGTGATACTTTACAATTACAGTATGATTTCTTGAAAACATACCGTTCTTTAGATATTGAGTGTTATGACATATTTATTAATGCTTTCCAAAGAGGGGAATATCATCAAAATTAAATGAAACTTTACAGTGATTACCATTACAGTACAATTGGTTTAAAATATACTGTACTTTTGATATTAAGTGCCATAACATGACTCTTTAGTTATAAATGTTTTATTGATAAATTAATTGATGTTTTTCAAAGAAATTAGTCAGGTGATGTGATGTTTAACAACTAGTCGATTAATTGATTAACAGAAAATTAATAGGCAACTCCTTTTCAGTAATAATTCAAGCAAAAACGCCAGACATTTCCCATTTACAGCTGTTCATATGTAAAGAGTTGCTGCTTTTCTTTGTGTTGTATAATAGAAAAAAACAATATATTTGCATTTTGGACTGTTGTTTGAACAAAACAACCAATCTGGAGATGTCACCTTGGGCGATGGGAAATCGTGAAAGGAATATTTCTTACAGAAAAGATGAATAAATGATTAATCATGAAAATAATCTGAAATTCATTAGAGCAGAAGTGTTGCAGTTTGCTGCAGCCGACCTGTATCGCTGTTTTAGCTTGGTGGGCTTCTGCATACTGCCTAGCGAGGATACTTAAACACTCTATAGGACATAATATCTTGGGAGACTCCCTAATGTGCAGCTGGCCAGTTCTTGCTGAGCTGTCTTTCAGTCAACCAGACCAGCTCCATGTGTGTTGCACTGTAACTGACCCTGACCTCAGACCACAGAGGCGAGGGGGAAGGAAAACACAACACAGCTCCTTTAATCATTACAATCAAAGAAAAACAGAGTATAAAATAAGAGAAAGCTCACTACAGTACTAGAGCTGTGAATTGAGAGCAATACCAGAGAACGGGAACGTGACATAAACAGGGCAGAGAGGGAAAAGACTGATGTGGAGCAGATGCACTACAGAGAAAACAAGATGAATGAGAGGCGAGGGAAGCAGAGGATGAAGAGAGATGAGGAAACAGTCTGCGGAGACTTTAAAGGTGAAGAGGGGTGAAGAAGACGAGGGAGAGAGAGGGAAGTGAAGAATTGGTGATAGAGGGGCTTGCAACACACAGTCTGTCTCCGGGCTTTTCAGCCGATGGCCGTGAAGAGGGGATTTGAGTGGAGCGACCAGTTTTTGAGCTGAGCGCTGCAGAAGCGGCCGGCCGCCCGGGGAGAAGGTGTGACACGATCATTAGCGCGTGACGGATGGCGGCGGGAGGCAGGGAGCGCCAGTACCCGCTACATCATCATCCATCTGCTGCTCTCCCCGAAGCCTCCAGCCTCAGAGCCACCTACTCACCAGGACACCTTTCTTCTCCAGCCAAAAGCTGCCTGGCTCATCTACACTGACACACAGACAGGCCAGTGGGAAAATATCCAAAAGCTACTTTAGATGGCCATTGTCAGCTCAACCAAGTTACACCGAGTGCTTATCGCGAAACAATCCTGTTTGTAATTAAAGCTACTGAAAAATCTATCTCTGAACTATAATTATCAGTGGCTCTTGCATTGTTTAACACTGAGGTGCACCGTTGTACCTGGTGTCTTGGGTTTATCATCCTGTCCTCTCTGCACTAGAAGACATGTACATTTTCTCATCCCTAAGGACATTCTGCTCTGCTTTCTCTTTTTTATTATTATTTTCTTATTTGCTCCCTTCCATCTCTTAAAGAAAATCAGAAATCATCACCGCCCATGGTCGCAGAGCTGATTGTGTTTTTTTTTTTCTTTGTCTCTAAGGTTGCAGCTGAATTTAAAAAGGGGTTTTTCATGTTTTCTCCCTCAGCTCGGAGCTCATTAGGAAATGATTCAGCGACTCAGACTCTCAATGAGAGAGCAGGTCTCTCCGGTTTAAAATAATAATTGAGAATTTTGAGGCAAACTCAAAGCATTCAGCGCTTTGTTTATCCATAATATGAGCAGGCTTTGCCCCGGAGTCTGTAATTGGGCTGCTTTCCCTTTCCCTCTTACAGTATGGGAGTATCTTGAGGTTACTTACCAATTTTTTAATTCATACATATTGTTGCACCTGCACTTTTTTTCACATTGCAGCTGGATTCTTTCCTTCTTTGTCAGGTTTTATTTATCTCCTTGCAGCAAAGTCGGATAAAAAGGGCATGCATTGTTACGCCCTACACTTTAAGGCAGGTGAAGAACAGAAAGTAGGCTCCACAAGGGAGGAAATTTAGGTTGCATCGTCCTCTGAGTCATCAGCACCTGAGCAGCCACCGCAGCTTTATTACTGAAGTGACTTGTAGCTGCGACAGCTGCGTGTCTCTGCAGCTGAACTCAAACCTCAACACGGGGAGAAAAACCTGCAACACACTGTGTGTACAACGCACTACAGAGGCAAGTGCTAGTGTTAAAGGGCTGCTTCACACAAAATTAAGCTTCACAACTCTTTCTACTGATTGCATCTCGCCAGTGTCACACGTTTAAACGTAGGATGCGATAAAAAAACAAACAGGTGTCATCTCCATGCACAACTTTTGCGGCATCCTGTTGACCCACATTTTAACGGGACACAACGGAGCACGAATCGGGTTTGTGCGATCTACTCTCGGGATGGGACCGATGCAGAAAACCGGTGTCTGACAGTGTTTGTGTGTCGCATTACCGTGACCCAGGGCTAAGCTGACACACCGGGCTATTTTTACACCCGGGGCAGGGAGTGGACCTCCTGCTCCGGGACTTCACCGTGCTGTCAGCTGCATGTGGAGCGCGGAGGACGGTGGGCGAAGGATACACAGCAAGGAGCGCCGACATGGACTCAGTAGTACAGCTGCTAACAGAAAGGGACTTTTCTAACACATACGGGGAGCAGGCAACTTAAATCGCCTTAAAACTCACATTCGTACACGCTGTAATATAAAGAGGCGTAGCTGGTCAAAAATCCTTTAAAAACCTGACATCGTCGTTAAAGTAACGCTAAACACAGTAAGCTAAAAATAACAGGTTCCTAAATGACCGTTACCGTTCATTCAGTGGTGTCGCTACCGGTACAGACCCGGGGGAAAGGCGACTGATAGCAGCGTTAGCTAACGGTAGTTAGAGCCCCGTAAGCTCGGTAGACTTTCGGTTAATTTACAAATATTTTCTTCACTCAAATGTGTTTTTTTATCACCGGAACCCGTGACCCGGTTTGACTAATATCGCAAAAGTACAAGCAAGAGGCAAAACAGCATGAAAAGACAGAAAGAAGCGTCAACCGGCGACCGTTAGTCAAGCTAGTCGAGGAGGTGTCCTCGCGGTGTCCGTTAGCTTACCGGGAGGTGATGTCTTCCTCGCTCCGTGGGCTGCTGCCGGCGTAGCCTACCGACCGACCGACTGCCGTACACCCAGAGTCCGTTGACTGTGAGGTCCGTCGCTCCTCCTCCGCCTTTTGCCTGTCTCTGTCGGGGGAGAAATGGGGAGGAGGAAGAAGAGGGGGGAGGAGGAGGGGGGCGACAGCTCTGAACCCTGAGCCACGCGCCCACACACAAGCGAGGAATGCACGAGAGCCACCAGCCCACTCATCTCTATCTCTGTCTCTCTCTCTTTGTCTTCCATTTCTACTCGGTTACATCCCCTTTACTACTGCAACATTACTGCAATAACTGGCTTCAACACTTGAGGGGACACAACTAGAAATACTCCCTTTAAAGCGTTGTCAGAGCTAAACACATTCCTCTTACGTACTGCGGGAAGTACATTTCAGTGTAGTACCTACAGTACCTACAGATTCATGTTCACTTCCAACACAGTTTGTGTAATAGTCACGAAATTTAATCTATTTGATTATGTACACAGACACAAATTTCCCTTTTTCATGAAGCCCAGTGGGACTTTGTTTTATTTCAGCTCCACTCTTTTCAAAATAAAACTACTTAATTAGGTTTAGGAAAAGATCGACTTGGTTCAGCTAAGGCAACACAGCTACTTAAATAGTCGTTGGAAAAGATCAGAAGTTACCTGAAAAAAAGCTACTCCCTTTAATAACAAATACGTGCAGCCTGACAGATGAAAAAGCGTGAAAAAGAGTTACAGGGGTGAAAAGTGTTTTTGTTTATTTACTTGTTCATCTGTTACCTCAATGCAGAGTATAAAGCATCCCAACTGGAAAAAAAAATACATATTTCATTTTTTTTAGCATCCACTAGAAAGTGGCGCCCTAGACGACTGCCTATATGCCCTGTGCTTTCAGCCTTTAAGTACTTTACCTAAGCGACATTGTCAATGCAGGACTTTTACCTAGGATTTTTATATTGTTATATATAGTATTGCTAATTTGACTTCAAAGGATCTGAGTAACTCCTCCATCAACGTTCTTCTGTGCTGGAAGAAACAGGAAGTTCCTGTGGTCAAATTAAGCCTTAGTAAATCAACAAACTCTGCACACATTGAAAATATATGAAAGGTCAGCCTTGCAATGTTTGATAAAATTTGTCAGCCTCTCAACTTGTTACCTAGAGACCTAACATTAACCATTGGGATCAAGAACTGCATTTAGATTTGAATTTTATGTTACTTGAATGCTCTATTCAAAAGACTCTTTCATTTCAAGCTTAACATGACAGGTAACTTACTACCAAGTCATATTCAATATATTCATTTCACTGATGACAATAAGATACTGAATCAAAAACACTGCAAAATATAGATTGTATCTCTGTCTCTACTGTGCACATACTGTACTGTATATATAGAATATAGATTGTACCGTTACATAAAAAAGTCTTAGAGCTACATTACTGAACAATTTTATTCCCGAATTTCCCTCTGGGGGTTAATAAAGGTTCATCTTATCTTATCTCTTAACTGCTTTATTGTACACTGTTGTGTGGTTTGATCTATATTTTTTCTATATTCACTGATGCTGTATGCTCTGATGAATGTCTGTTAGACCAAAAGCTCAAAGTGAACACTGCATAGATCCAAGTTAGGGCGGTCCTGAATACTATTTTTTGGGCTTCGAAGATTTGGTGAGAAACATTCGAAGGTATTCGAAGCTTTGCAGAGCAGCGTGGTACAGCAGACGGACATATTCTTCTCTCTGTCTGTCTCCATCTCCTCGCTTCAGTGATATCCATCTAATAACTACTAATAACTAATGTTGAATATGAATAATGAATAACGTTATGAGATTATTCCTTATTTCATGGGCAATTTGGGGATTTTTTTGGGGGGGATTTATACAGCATTATTACACACCTTCAAAAAAGAGGAGGCATTCAAATACTGACTTGGAGGTAGAATACCATGGCAACGGTGGAAGCTTTTGGGTGCATTTGGGTCAGCTTTTATACAAGTAAGAGGATATCTCTTTTATCAGTGGTTTTATCTATAAAAGGCATCATATTTTATTGACTGATGATTCACTACAGTGGAGCAAAAAGTACAATATTCCCCTCCTAAAACTATTGAGCAGAAGTACAAGGTAGCATAAAAAGGAAATACACAAGCATAAATACAAGTACTTCAAAACTATACTAAATATGGGACTGGGTGCATTTCTATTGCCTCAGCGACTCAACATGGAAACAGATAGTCGCTGCTCACAGCTAATGTTGCTAACAATGCTAAATAGTACAGCACAGTCCGAAACAGTGCCAAACAATGAAGAAAGTGTTACCGGAGCTAATAGTGATTACCTGATGGGGAACCAGAAGGCGGGCACTACGCTTCTGCAATGGCGCCATTGGTCGGGACGGCTTTATCGGATGTAACTGAGGGCAGTGCAGTATGACAAACCCAAAATACCAAAGACCGTCACTTTTCCCACATTTTTCAAAAAGAAAACGTTGTAAGAAGTGGAATTTCACCTTTGCTCGCTGTGAAAAGTGGCGTTACACCAGTACATGCTGTAAAAAGCAGCATCCTGACAGTTTGCACGCCACCTTTTACAGCGATAACTGACCCTGGTTAACCAAAAATTAACCGTTAACTGATAAGATTAGTGCGTCTCATGCAGCGGAGCACCAGCTGCAATGTATGAGCACAACAGACAACTGAGTCCCTAGCGGATACGCCCCCACTTTCCCTTTAACTCTCCACCGTACACTTAGTTTAGTTTAGCAGGTTGTTAGCAGTGTGTCTGTCCGGCATAGCGATAGCGAGTGTCCGACAAACACTGCATGTGTGTTTGTGCTATGTTAGCAGCTCTACCGTTGCCAGTGGCTTCCTGCCACACACATACAGTCTGTCAGCGAGGTGTAACTTTTTGTGAGTTTCTGACAGACTGCGTGTGTGTGGCGGCAATGAGTGTGCGGTTGTTGGTGGCGTTGTAGCTGTAGCAGACAGTGTACATCTTATTTGTTGGTGAATAAAGGCTATGAGGCTACACCTCCTCCACTCAAGACCGGAGCCAACTTCCTGTATCTGCAACGGCGGCTCAGACTCTCTTAAGGTCGGCTGTTAAGGTGGACCAGCTTTTCTCCTTAAACTGACAAGCCACTCCTCTGAGTTTTTCCTCAGATTTTTAATTAGTCATCAATATTTCTTTTATCCCTTTAAATGATAGCATTAATCAGTTAAAATGCTTAATGTCAGTTAGCTGTTAAAAGGTTTATTATTAACATCCCTAACACGATAAATGCACTGACATGCACACACGGCCGGCCTGGCTATGCAAACAAAGCACAGAGAAGCTCAGATTACAACACACACAGACAGAGAGGGACTTCTTTCTCTGCTCAGGTACACATTACTCCTCTATATCTTTACATAGAAATAAGTTGTTTGGTAACTACAGTATATTAATGCTCTGCATGGTGAATTTAACACCTTTACGGAAATGTACTTAGATTCCATCAATGGTGATAACAGGTGTACAAAGTCAAGTTTTAAAATTTTCTGTCTAAGAATAACCTGAATGTTAAAAATCACAACATGTATTATACCTACTGCAGAGGAGTAGACGTCAGTGCCTTCAGTGGTAGCTGCAGCTTTGGGCAGGAGACGAGGGTATTCTTACCCACATGTCTGTTTGGACTCACCATAGAGCCCATCTGAAGCTGAATCATCAAGTCTTATCTATCTTTGGTTTCACCACAGCAGACGCAAGTAATAAGATATCGGTTTACATGGATGGCATGTTGTTGAATGTTACCAAGCTTTATATCTGTATCACAGCCAGTTCCATTTTAAAAATAGTGAGGTCATACTGTACGTCCAAGTCCAGTGATAGCTACAGCCCTGATGCACCCATCCTTTACAAATATAATTAATTGTGGGAATAACATGCTAAGGTCCCAGGGCAAAAACATTCTGTTAATCTCCAGTTCATCTCAATGCAATGTGGACAGTTTCTTTATGGTGTTACCTTCACTTGTTATTTAATTCTCACAGTAAAGGACATTGGTATATGTACTGTCATCTGTGTGTGACTTCTGTTTCTTTTGCTAAGTTACAAGAGAAATGTGGACTTCCTACGAATAACACCTTCAAGTTCCTGTAAATCAGAACAACTTACACGCCCACACAGCTAATTTTAAAAGTGCTTCTGTTTTTGGCACGTCTTGTCTTATAAACAGGTCCCGTTTCAATGATGTTAAACAAATGCTACGAGAGAAAACCAGAATGAAGTGGAAACACAGATCAGTGGGGAGATAAGGACATCAAGTCCAGAGCAGATTCATTCTTCTTCCATTAATTCTTGTCTCATTCAGTTCAAAGTCATTCACAGAGTCCATCATTCAAAGACAAAATTACACAAGATATAACCCGAGATCTCGCCGATATGTGATAAATGTAGCCTGGAGGAGGCAAACCGACTTCACAGCTTCAGCCCTCGTCCCAAGATAGAAAATTACTGCTCTGAACTTTCTGAAATATCTATATTGAACCAGACCCTGTTTAAATAGTTTCAGAAATCTCAGCAGTGATTTCAACACTTAAGACAACAAATTCTCTCTTATCGCTCGATCAGTGCTAAGAATATTCCTCTTATGTACTGCAAGAAAAAGTAAGTGCCCATGTTTAAATGAATGAGTTAAAACACACTGTACACCTTGAAAGCGTAGGGTTGGACTTTTAGAGTTTTAGCAAATTTAGCAGCCTCTCATCTATTAACTAAAGGCTTAACAGTAATTGTGGGGCTCAAGAAAAAGCACTTGAATTATATGTTATACGTTATTCTTTATTAGAAAACTAATTTTTAATTTCATTTTAGGTACTAGTCATATTCCATTTTAATAAAACGTACCATAGCCACCCCATAGTGATAATAAACACTGTATGGATGCATCAGTAGCTACACATATTTCATTTGTGGAACATCTTTCTGCTTTTGTGCACAATAAGCAATTCATATTTTACATATATGACCTATAAGGGGCACCAAACATATCCAATGTTATAACCACAAAGTACAGAGATGACTGAGCGCAGGCCTCAGGATGTGCGTCATTCAAAAGCCAGCACTCATTGCTATGTGTGTGCATCACTGCTCGCTCGCTCGCTCTCTCCACACACACACACACACACACACACACACACACACACACACACACACACCCCCCCCCCCCCCCCCACAGTTTGTCATGTTTGAATGACACTTCAATGACTTACAAGGAACGATTTTACATTGTGCTCAACACAAATAGAGCTCAAATTAGAGTCATCCACAGACAACTGGTGTGCATATAATCTAAAATCTGCCCTAGAAAGTGGCCTATGACACGCACGCACACGCGCACGCACGCACGCACGCACACACACACACACACACACACACACACACACACACACACACACACACACCTGCTGTCTGCTAGTTCTGGCACTATGGTTGGCATGTGTGCACACAGGAGACTCGATGGCGCTCATTTCCCGTTGCGCGTGCACAGCAATGCCGCTACTGTTGTGGCTTGTTATATAAACACACCTCGTTAGAAAGCAGACAGCTGACTGCGTGTGTGTGTTTGTGTGTGTCATACTGTTACATCAGTTCCAGAGCCTCGCTCAGGAGCAGGGATGTCTGTTTAAAGACCTTACTGGAACTGGGATTAGAGCGGCCCTCCTCTCAGGCAGGCTGTGAAGGGTAAACTCACTACCTCTTCTGGTAGACACATAAATGGAGTCCATATAATATCAAATATTTATCTAACAACACATTACCCTTAAAAGTACACTGTCAGTGTTACATTGCTGTGCAGACTTTATCTGTGATACTCAATAGTGAGTTCAAAATAACTTTTCTTAACCTATCATTATTAAGTAAATGTTGACTGCACAATGTAATGGCTGTAGAATAATGACTCCACCTGTGTGTAGATTGGCCTCACTTTCACTATGTAATTCTGTCTGCCACCGGGTATGATCTCCTGGCAAAATGAAGGCTGGATTTACGGCACAAAGAAACCAAAACAGGAAGAGGATAGCGTTTTTATTTGTCCCCGGCAGCTATCTGCAGCTACCAGAGCATCAATGTATGTTCTTTGCAGTTATTAACCCCAGTAGCAGAAATGGCGGACGGTGGAGCAAACGAAGTAAAGGCTTTTATACGCTGGGGGGGGGGGGGTGATGAATAAACAGCACAAATATGCAAAATACTGGCCTGCCAATACTATATGTGTCTGGGTTTTATCGTGGAAGGTAATAACAGCATAGAGTGGATCTGGTCTGCGCTGGCTTTGTTAAGGTTAAAAGGAGTAAATCAGTTTGCTGTCCTGGTTTGAACTACTGAGCCGCTGTATTGTTGTTTCATAATTATAGGCATAACTCAACCTGTTCAACACTGTGTGATTGGTTGATGCCTTTATTGGTTATTTGGTACAAAAGCTTGGAAAATCAACCATTGAAAAATTGTCTTCTGTGTGAACGTACTCATGATAAAACAGCAGCTTCAAAAATATACTGATATGCAAATTAATTGCATGCATAAAACATTGTGTGTAGTTGCTAAGCTCTAAGGAAAATGGAAAGTGATCTGGTTGTCTTTGGTGGTGCCAACAGTACTACCACTTGGAAACGCTAGGTGTCTGTTGCTACATAACAAAGCACCTTTTATTCCCTATAACATGCTATTTAAAAGGATAGTTTAACATTCGGGGAAATATGCTCATTCGCTGTCTTGAGAAGAGTTAGATGAATATGAATATGAAGCTGGAGCCAGAAGCCGGCTAGCTTAGCTTAGCATAAAGACTGGAAACTGGGGAAAACAGTCTAAAGATAACAAAATTGTATACCCACTCCTCTAAAGCTCTCTATTTAACACATTACATCTTGTTTGTTTAATCCATACATAAGTGAATTGTAAAAATGACAATCTGCCATTTTACAGGGTGTTATGTGTTTGACTTTTCAGTTTTCTTGAATCTTCACCTGACACATAATTTTGGCTTTTACACTTTGTTTTTTGTACTGATGAAACAAATAATGTATAACATGTTAATTAGTGAGTTTTGGAGGTGTTTCTAGGCGAGCCAGGCCAGCTGTATTGCCAATTTCCAGTCTAAGTTAAGCTAACTAGCTGCTGGCACTAACTTCTAATATCATACAAACATGTTTCTCATCTAATTCTTGGCAAGAAAGCAAAATGTCAGACTATTCCTTCACTACTTTCTTACTAGATAAATACTAGTTTTATGGATGTTGTTTGACTGCCAGTTTGTATTTACCATTACATCACAGCTCCAGTAAGTAACTTACACCACTGCTTATGACTCTGCCCGTGTCGACACAGCTATCTGCTTTGATCGTCACTGTGTGTAAATGTCTGCGTGTGCATGTGTGTACAAGAGATCGAGTGACACCTCAACAAGTGAAGCTCATGAATATTAATAGGGGCCTCATGAATATTCAGAGAGCGGGATATGAATATTTAAACTATGATGGAGCATGTGGCTGGGTGACTAGACAGCCACAGACAAGAAACAGACAAATAGACCTCCTCCTTTGCTTCTTAACCTCCGCGAGACGCAGCAGCGCGGCCTTTCTTTTAGGCTACATTCATTATAATTAAGAGTACATCATTTTTATGATTTTGTTTTCATGTGAACTATGGCTCAGTATAAGAATAATGGCCTTCATGATGTTTTGCTACAGACTTCCAGCTTCTCTATTCAAATGAGGTAAACCTGCTGAGTGGAGGCTTCCTAATTCAAATGTTGCACAGGATAATATATAAATAGTACACATAGCACTTTGAAAATGTCCTAATAAAGACACTGTACATTTCATTGCTTTCTTAATTTGCACATCCCGTTGTCTTATCTATATTTTACCAACTGTATTTAACTCTGACCACACGGTACGTTACACACCTGCTTTCTGTTTGTACTATTTATCACATTTGTACTGTTTACCACTCATTCTACTGTTTATACTATTATTTGTTTCTGTCCATACTGTACATATTTAGTTATATTAGTGATATATCATATCTGTGTTCATTTGTTCTGTACATTTTGATTATTGTGTTAGTAGATGGTAAACTGCATTTTGTTGTAGAGGTAAATGATTAATCAGTTAGTCGTCAACTATTAAATTAGTCGCCAACTATTTTGATAATTGATTTATCTATCCATCTGCAACCACTTATCCCGTTAGGGGTCGCGGGGGGCTGGAGCTGATCCTGGAGCTGGGTACATCCTGGACAGGTCGCCAGTCCATCGCAGGGCACATAGAGACTACAATTCATGCTGAGAGATAGACAATTCACGCTCACAGGCATGTCTTTGGACTGTGGGAGGAAACCGGAGCAGCTGCAGAAAACCCGAGCTAACACATGGAGAACATGCAAACTCACAGTGCTAACCACTGTGCTAACCCGTCTGTAACTGATTTATGAGATCGAGTCATTTTTTTATGCAAAAAAAGGTTAAAATTCTCTGATTTCAGCTTCTTTAACGCAAATATTTTCTGGTTTCATTGCTCCACTATGACAGTAAACTGAATACCTTTGAGTTGTGGACAAAACAAGAGATTTGAGGACATCATCTTGGGCTTTAGGAAACACTGGCTGATATTTTTCACCATTTTATGACATTTTATAGACCAAACATCTAATCGATTAATTGAGAAAATAACAGATTATTTGACAATGAAAATAATTCTTGGTTGCAGCCCTACTTTAATGTACTGACTTGTACTGACTACAGGTTAAATCTAATCACATTTTTTAAAGTAAAATATCTTTGATTATATATTATGTATGAAAGAAAATTTGAATCCCAATGATAAAGCGTCATTAATGCTTACATCAGAAAACCCATTACTCCAAAATGATTCAAAAAGTAATAAAAGTCATGGTAATTTACATTTAATGGGTTTCAGAACGCTATCGCTGTCGTTAATATTCCTACAGGAGATTGTTTTATACAGTAAACAGTAGTGACAGATCCTGTGAAAAGCTCTTAAAATGGCGTGTGATCTACCAATCTGCATCACAACAGTGTTTACATCAGTAACAGAGACATCACAGCTCTTATTGGTTGGATGCCGGCAGATGTCATGTGCTGTTTTGCATCACGAACAGAGAATTTGTCTCCAAATGTACCTAAAGCTGCTGAAACTGTTAATGAAGTCACTGTAGGGACTAGAGAAGGAGCAAAACATAGGAGTACACATCACTATGTAGGGTCCAGGATATAGGAGGCACCCACTGAGAAGGTTTCAATTCACTGGTTTCATGAGGATTGACTATCCTAATTAGAGGTATCATTTGGTGCTTCATTTCCCCCCCACAAATAGCCTCATTTGATGGGGCTCCTGTGGTCTAAACTGTACCTATATCTGGGGGTATGCGAGGTAAAAAAAAAAAAAAAAAGCAAACAAAGCCCTGATGTAACCCCCCAGGGGAAGTGGATGATGAATTTAGATGCAGTGCGTCAGCAGTCAGAATTACAAAACTATGAGCACAGTGAGGAATAATATGGGTTCAAACGTGGGTTGGGCCGAGAGTGCGCACTCGCACATTGTGCCAGCGCAGAGCTAAAACAGTTAGGAGCTCAGGAGCGAGGTGAAGGAAGCATCGGTATGAAGAATCCTCCTGACTGGTTTTATTTTCTGATCAATGAAAGTGACTCACTGTGGATCACCTCCCGCTGCATGGGAATCATCCGAGACGGGTTTGTGCTCTGTGGACAAGGCTCAAACTCGGTGCGCGTATGTGTCGCCACCTACACACATATACTGTAGAGTGCATAAGAAAATGTGTGTGAAGGTGAAAGCAGTGCACCTGTTAAGTGATAGACCTCAGCAGAGCTATGGTGTGTGGGTTTGTGGTCTATAACGGATGTTTGACAGGCTGACGAGCTCTGGCACTCACACACTGCTTCCTCCACACATTCTCCCCTCCTCTGCCTGTCTTCTCATCTCTTTAGGCGGTGGGCGTATAACTCCCTCCTTTTCTTCCTAAACGCCGTCTTTCCATCTCCACTCTTCCCCTCCCGCTCCTCCGATCCTTCTATGCATGTTGTTTTCCACTGATTGCGAGTTTGACAGGTTTTCAGAGCGCGAAACGCAGAGGGAGAGGAATCAAACAATCTCCTCAATTAGACAGCCCACACAAACGCGCGTCTGAACTCTATACCATCTTCATCAGTTGTCGCGGTTTTCATCTTTCAGTCGCAGACACCTTTGTTCCCGAGTTGAAAACACACTGTTCACAACAAAGGCAGAGAAAACCATTTAGCTTTGAAGAACAGAAAGTCGCGCAAGCTTTTAAGGTTTATTTGCATCGAGAGGAGGGAGTTTCTCCGCTTTTTCTGCCTTAATTGACCAGTTTGCTGGAAAATTTGCAAAGGCCACACAGCAGCCACTGATGCGAGGGCATTCAAAACTGCCAATGGATGTCTGATTGTGTTATAAGATTTAATATAATCTCACATTTAAAAAGGGATAAATTTCAGCAATTAGCAAGGAAAGGGGAGATGAGGAAGTTGCTGTTATGTTCCAGCGTTGTGCAGTAATTACGCCTACTGACTGAAAATGAAGAGATTTCTGATGTAAGGAATAATAAGATTGCGCATTTGAACAGGAACCAGGAGCGCATACAGCCTCCTTGGTCTTATGTCACTAACCAGACTTTCAGCTGTCACTGAGAGCTGGTGACTAAAATGTCAACGAAACACATAATCTTAGTGTGTCGTCTCACTTGTGCACACACACACTGAAGAGAGACCGCAGGCCACGAAGAAGAGAAAGTAAAACACAGGAAGCAAAGAGGCAGCGAGACAGATGAAGTCCATACAGGACCCCCGGACGTTCAACAATGGGATGAGTCAATACTGTAGTAATACCGTGGTGCACTGCAGCATACCTGGAGGGGCTCAGACCTGTTGATGCAATCAGCGGTGGATGTCTCAAGTTTTCTCTTTGCTCCCATCTGTCTCCTCTCCACTTGGCTGTCAACCTCTCTCACAGCCCCCACTCCCATCGTTCCTCCCACAGCTCCTGCCGTCCTCTCCTCTCCTCTCCTCTCTCTCTCGCTCATTATTCACGTCACTGGGAATAAGAAATCGCCGGTTCTGCAAAAGTCAGTTCTTGGAGATGAAGAAAAACAACAAAAAAAAAAATCAGCCATATTTCCACAAGTCATTCACACCATCTCATTATGCTATTTTAGTCATGCTTTCTTTTGCACTTCTGTTTTGGGATTTTATCTTTATCCAGCCTGCCTGATTCTGCCTTGTGACATTATTTCATTATAACCCACAATGCATGTAAATTCACTGTAACCACTTACTACTAAAACTCAGGGTCATGAACCTCCCTTATGTAATTTTAGCTCAAGTATAAAAACAAACAGGTTGACATTTGAGACATTTTCCTCAGACAGCAGTGAATCTTCCTCTCATCTATCCTTTCTTTATTTCCCACACATACTGTACATCCTCCTCCATCCTCAGTCTTTTCCCTCCCTCCATCCAAACCTTCTTCCCTCCTTCCTTCCTTCTAATTCTCTTAAATCATTTCCCTCGTTTATCACTCCCTGGTTCTCTGCATCCTTACTCTCATCCTGTATTGTTGACCTGGAAGACTCTGAGCCTGTTCGCTCAGCCGTGGGCATCATGACCATAAGCTGAGTCGCAAGGCTATTTATATTTGTTCCTAATGAGGTGAGATTTCTCTCCGCCATAGCAACGGTCTCTATGGATACCCTGCACTTGGATACCAGATCCCATCCTGTTTTAAATGTCTTATTATGGGCTGCGCCTTCCCCTGTGTATCGTAGCCTAATTAATTCTGAATTATCACCCCTCTCTGTGTGAACGGTGCAGAAATGCCCTCAAATCACCACCTAGCTGATGTCATCACCAAGTTTACATAAAAAAAATACAGATTAGAGTTGCGCTGGTAAATTTGCAGCATGGAGTAGATCAATATTAAAGCACTTAAGCATGCAACCTGATGCACAGTGCAGTTTTTTTAAATTGCCAACTTGTGCAACAAGCGGAAGGGAGTCGAGACCACTACAGGTGCTCTCATTATTTGATCTGAACACACACACACACACACAGGAGGAGTATCTGTCGTCTGTGCAGTACGAGAGGCTGGTGGTTGTGCTATTGATCAGGTCTGAGCCAAGTGAGGAGCCGGTTGCAGCACAAGACCCAGGTAGCCGAGCTCAGATCATTAGAGGAGCTCTCTACGGCTGGGGTCACACAGGTGTTGCGAACCGCCATCTCATTTCCTGCCACAAAGTGAGACAACCAATCAATAAAGCTGTAGCACAACTTCTGGAGAAAGTCACAGCGGTGAACACACACACACACACACACACACACACACACACACACACACACACACACACACACACACACACACACACAGACACACAGACACACAGACACATACAGTATATACATGGATGGTCTCCATGCCTTTGTATTTACAGTAAGACTTGGAAATGTTCCCTCCTTTCTCCTAATGACAGACACTCAGAGACAGCTGCATGCACATGTACTCACACAGGTACACACAAACACACCCTGACAGGTGCTGCATTGTTAAGGCATGTCCAACTCTGGCAGCTTGTTTTCCCTCAGACCTCTCACCCTGCGTGATGACTCAGAGACGGGGAGATGAAAAGAGAGGCAGGGACAAGGGGGAAGTGGCGCACTCTGACAGGAGGGGATGGAGGGCCTGAGATAGTTTGAGCGTAAGAAGGTTAAGTAAATCATATCATTAATGCTATGTTAAGAGATTGCTTTGACCTCTGCTTGGCTGTCTGCATATGCAAGTGTGTGTGTGTGTGTGTGCGTCTGGCCTTCGTCCCACTAAAGCAGGTGGCGGCAATGACGTCCGTCTCCTTTCCCAGCAGCGCACACACACTTTCTCTCTGCCGCTGTGCTCTCTGGTGTCAGTCCCACTAGATTCTATCGTGCTTGAAATTCACTCATCATATCGGGTGGCCTCACTGTGCCGCTTGCTGACACAAGTGCGTGCACGCATGCAAAGACACCCACGCACGCACGCACGCACACAGGAGCACAGCGCGGTCTGGACTGACTTGATTATACAAGCAGAGCATCTCAACCTGACAGAGGAACAAGCACCAAAAAGGAAACACGAAAAGAATATAAAGGGCTTATTTGCCCGTGTTGTATAAGCATGTTTCATCTTCCCACTCTCGCCTACCCTCACCCACACAGGTTAGATCCAATAGCTAGCGCCAGGCCTCTCCATCGTGCAACACAAACATCTCCGTGCGAAGGAATATTGCAGTCGAGTTCTTTTTCATAATCTCTTCCCTCTACACCCACACATGCACATAGTGAGGGGGTGAGAGGGAGAAGGGGGTAAAAAGGAGAGCTGGTAAAGGAAAATGAAAAGAGAAGAGGTGGGGGGGGGGGCGAAAGAGAGAGAGAGAGAGAGAGAGAGAGAGAGAGAGAGAGTGAAGTGCTCATGAGAGCCAGGAGGTAGTTGTTATAGTAACTGAGTCTCTATACCTGTCAATCAGAGCTATTTCAGGCATCTCGCTTCTATGGAAAAAAAGCAAAAAACCCTCACATACCAGGGCCAGAGAGCTGTTCCGCTGAGGCAAAATTATCAGCCAACGCAAATGCACTGATACTGGCAACTTGTAAGCTGATAGACTGATCAAATTAACACCAGAAATGAGATTTCAGCACTATGTCATTCTTAACTTTTTTTTTTTTTTTTTTTTTTTAAGAGTCTCACATTTCTACTTCACAGTGCGTTTTCTGAAAGGAAGCCTAAAAGCAGAATGACTGTACACTTTGCTGCACCAAAGACGGGTTATTACAATCACTGCTGTTTTCAATTACACAATACAAACAGGTACATTAGAGCACTGCTTCCCAACCCTTCGGTCTGCCCGCTCAGCTCTGTCAGATGTAGTCAAGTAGCCCCTCACTGACACCACCCGTCATGTTTGTAACGTTCATTTCAGCCGATTTTAAACTGGATGATATTTAACACTATCAGTTAATAAAATGGATGTTCTTTTAAACAATTTATCTGCCAATGTTTTGGTCAGTTTGGTGTACATTTGTTGTCATAGCTAGGCCTACTACATGGAGTGGCAGAAGCTGGACATTTCAACCAACCATCTATTATAATCATGATTTCACCTTTACTTTTAAATAAATATCTACAATGGTTTATTCATTCTTTAGAGCTAGATATTTCAACGATTTAGCTCATTTCAGCTACTATTAATTTGTTATTTTTAGCTAACGTTAGCTAACTCTTCCAACCCTTTACCCATTAGCCAGCGTTAACTATTCCAACCATTTAACATTGCCATTTGCTTTTCAATACCTTAAATAGCTTTATTTATTAATTACTTTTAACTATTGTAACCACGTATCCATTACTTTGAAATAAACTTCTGAACAGTTTATTCATTCTTTTAATCCAGCTATTTCAATGATTTATCAATAATTTCAGCTACGTATTCAACTATTTATTAGTTATTTTTAGCTAACATTACTCAACTCTTCTAACCATTTATCCGTTAGCTAATGTTAATTATTGCAACCATTTAGTCATACTTTTATTTTATTATTTCAACCATTTAATTGTCTGTTACTTTTAAATACTTTAAATAACTGAATGGTTTAATTACTTTAACTATTCCAACCATTCACCCATTATTTTAAAATAAATATTGAAACCATTTATCCATTATTGTTAGCTAGCTAACGTTAACTGCTCCAACTGTTTACTAATTACTTTTAACTATTTCAACAATGCATATTTTAGCAAGCTATTTCAACCATTTAAAATGTTAATGTTATTTCAGATAACTATTCCAACTGTTAAAACATTGCTTTTAAACAGCCATTTGAACGTATTCTTCTCAGTTTTAGTCAGCTATGTCAACCATTTACTTTTTAGCTAACGCTAGCTACATTTTAGCTAGCCTTCCTAACTTGCAAGGTAAATAGTTTTGACACTAAACCGCAACACCTAGCTTGCTAGGCTAGGCATTGCAACTCAGTGTGGCTATATAAACTTTAAGGTTACACTGTATGTTTTATTCATAATTTATATCTTAAATTAATTCAGCTACTCAACCATCTTTACACTTACCCACTGGCAAATGTGGAAGTAGCCTCTGGGGTACAAGTGCTCCTTGTTGTGAAGTATTGTATTCGAGAATATGCTTCCTTAATCAAGTATTTTTGTGCAATTATCAACATCATAGCCAAAGAAAACCCTCGATTCAGCCCTGCTGCAGGCAAACACATGGTGAGGAGGAGAGATAAGCCATGAGAGAAAAGAGTGGGGGAGTATGAATAGTGCGAGCACCAATATGGCTGAGTGCTGAGTTTGGGAGCCATTAGGCAGAAGGTAATTAATACCTGTCACCGCAGTGCTCTGTTCGCTGCCTTTATTCTGTTTCAGACCAATTAAAATATGACACTCCTCTGGTGGAGAACGTCTTGTTAAAATTAAGCGCCTGAGACACCTTTGATAAACACATCCAGAGCTACAATTGGCTTTGGCAGCAACGGCATGCTGTATAGATAGATAGAGAGGAACATGGCTGTGTGTGTGTGTGTGTGTGTGTGTGTGTGTGTGTGTGTGTGTGTGTGTGTGTGTGTGTTTGTGTTGTCACTTCCAGTAGGGAGATGCGAGCTGTTAGATCTGATTAAAACTGTGTGAGTTTCACTCTCAAACACAAACACACACACACATACACACACAATGTTATGAGACGTTTATGAGCCAAGAGATACTGACCAGCGAAGACAACTAGCACTGGCAACGATTTGCGTCTTGAGCAGCAAGGACGGGGGAATGGTAAGCAAAAACAGAGCCAGGGGAGAAATAAATGGAGAATAGAGCAGCTGAAGATATAAAAAGACAGGTGGTATACAGAAAAAGCTTAGAAGCAAAGGAACATATGATGAGGAGGAATGGGAAAACAAAGGATTGGAGAGCGCAAGGGGAAAGTGAAGTGAAATATGGTGGGGTTTTTTCTTTTTGAGCAGATAGGAACTCGAGAAGACAGATTAGACGCAGAGAAGAGAGGGTAAAATGGAGAGAGGTGGAGTGATGGATGCAGGCAGGGGACCAGCAGCTCTCTGCCAACATCTCCATGCATCCTTCCAGACATCACACTGCGCTGCCATCTGCCACCCCGCAACACACACACACACACACACACACACACACACACACACACACACACACACACACACACACACACACACACACACACACACACACACACACACACAAGATATGTGAAATCATTAGCGTCTCCTGACACTGAATAAATATCTGGGGATGAAATCTGTCTGTAGAGAAATCACCTGCGGGGAAATATGATTGGATGAGATCACGACCTCAACTGGAACGTAATTTGCATGTCATCTAAATGGGATCTGCCCCCAATGCTCGAGAGGTCAAAGGGCGTCCGATTAGTCGGATGGCACAACTCACTCCCCAATTGGCTGAGCGGCGAAACAATAGCAGGTGAACTGCTCCTTCTGTGAGCTGCAGGACTGCCCTCTTCTGGCTGCTTTACAAACCTCCACACTTTGATAAAAAACACATTTAATACACCCAGCATGTAAAGATGGACAAATTCTGGCAGGCAGTTGATGTTATTTTAATCACATTAGAGCTGAGGAATAAAAATAAACACAAAGAGCATGAGAGTGCAGCACACAAAGTGTCTCGGTTAACCACGTAGAGTCTTATTTATACATATATTTATATAATAGAGCCATTTCTCCACTTGTATAGCGTCTGATTGTAACACAGAAATAAACCGACATTCCCTGGGTGAGAGAGAAAAAAAAGGGAGCAGATCTCTCAACAGTCAATCTACATTAGAAAACCTACAGGCCATTCGTTTTTATAGGTTTATACATCAGCAAGGCGTCAGTATTCATTACAAAAATAGGAATATAGTTGATATGGGGGTTGATTGAGTCGGTGGGGGGTGAGGATGTAGCATGATTAGCAATGACCACCTGTCCGTTCGTCCACCCAACACATAACACCCAGACCAGGAAACAAAGAGCCATCCCAGGATTTGTGTGCCTCCATGAGTGTTGTACAGCAGTCCAGCCCAGACAGTCAGTTAGTGGAAACCAGTTAAGGGTTTAAGTTAAACAATTAACAAAACCGTGAGAAGATGAGTACATAAAAAAATGACGGGCAAAAGAAGGGTTTTAGTGCATTGATGAAAAGTACAGTTAGAACCCAGAAAACCTGATCTTGGATAAAACAAGGAAGATGAAAATGAGAAAGGATAGAGGAAGAAAAGAAATAAAAGATTTCAGAGAGAAGTGCAAAGCAGCTCTGAGGGTCGTCGGTTTCTACAGCTGCTGTTAGTGTGAGAAAAAAAAAAGATGAGAGGGGAGGGAGCTAATGGAGATGAAGTGTTATTGCTGGGGGTATTTTTTATTTGGTGTTAACTTGTGAGAAGAGGAATGAGGGGATGGAGAGGGGAGTTATTGCTGAGGGTAGTAGGGCTGCTGCTGAGGGGGTTGTGGTGGGTAGCCAGGGTAGGGCTGTCTGGCAGGAGGGGCTGCTGGGTAGCCGCCCTGTCCTGGAGTCTGCTGGTAGGGCATGTAGGGCATGTTGGGCATGTTGGGCATGTTGGGCATGTTGGGCATGTTGGGCATGTTGGGCATGTTGGGCATGTTGTACTGGCCGTAACCATAGGGACTGTAGCCCATAGGCATCTGGAAGTACCTGCAGAGACATCACAACAGAGAAAACAAACATGAGAGACATATTATAGTTCAATATTTTGGCAAGTATGCTTATTTGCTTTTCCTTTCTGAGAGTAACATAAGAAGTATGGATCTGCGTTTCAAGTAAGAATGGTATTCGAAAATCATGGGAATGACATGGAGCGTTGGTCCGTTTATTTCAACCATGTTGTTGGAACAGTGAAAGAGGCTGGTGGAAAGAAATGGAAATCTGCTGACAGAAAACAGCCGAACTGACCATGTCACACGTTTTACTGGTAATAACGTTACTACCAGCAGCACATTTCTTAAACTATTCCTTTAATGTATTACAAATAATTTCTAGCCACAACAATCATCAGAGCAGATCAGCACAAACACGTGTATTTTCAGAGGTCTGGGTTCTAAGAAGGAGCTAGAAGGAGTATGAAATCATGTTCACTGTATCTTGACATCAATATACTAATGGTACGTGCATTGGACGCTTGATGGGCTGCCACTGGGCACTAAGCGCTGCTGAACCTGATTGGACAAATGCTTTACCTTGGGGGCTGCTGCTCCCACCTTTCAAAACAGAACCAACATGGCGGCTCATTTGGAAACTTGCAATAATAACATGTTGCGCTAATTTGTTTCAACGCCACTAATTTCTTTAATGCGTTAACATAACATAGATGATTTTTACATTGTAGTGGGCTCAGTTTTAATATTTGAGTGAAGATGGTATCAAAAGAAACTAGAACCTAAAGAATCCGTTGATACCATGTCACACTAGCTTGTCGAGAAGGAGGCTAAATTAAGTTCCAAATGTGCAAAATTTTGGAAAAAAAAACAACAAAACAAAACAAAAAAAACTATCTTGGCCATTTTTAAAGGGGTCCCTTGACCTCTGACCTCAACATATGTGAATGAAAATGGGGTTCTATGGGTAACCACGAGTCTCCCCTTTACAAACATGTTTACTTTATGATAATCAAATGCAGTTTGGGGCAAGTCAGAGTCAAGTCAGGCTGTTTTGGGCACATTTTTATGCTAAATACAGTACTTGTAAGGGTTTCTGGACAATATTTTTCATTGTTTTGCATTGTTAATTGATTTTCCAATACTACATATATACAGGCATTTGTCCACTCCAGTGTTGATAAGAGTATTAAATACTTGACAAATTTCCCTTTAACATACATTTGCAATTAATCACGATTAACTATGGACAATCATGTGATTAATCGCAAATATATATTTTAATTGATTGACAGCCCTAATTTTTTTATGAAAATAGTTCACCGAAATGTGTTGCTATAAACATTTTATGCGACATTGGTTAGTTTAAAAGTTCACAGCGGATGCCCCTGATTTCAATAAAGTAGCCTAGACCTCAACTTTATGCAAATGAGGAGCGGGCAACATGATGCCCCATCTCTTGAATCGCACTCACCCAACCAGAATGCATTGCACGGCTGCTTACATGGACAATGAATGAATAGAAGCTTGGAAAGGGTGGATCCTGTGGACATGAGTTAAACGGGTCATTTTGTACTCAGAAATCATGATGCTGTGATGGAAAACTCACTCTGGATAGCCTTGATAGCTGGGGTAAGGTGGTCCCTGGGCCTGGTATGGTGGGGCCACAGGTGGTGGGTTGCTGTTGGTAGGGCCAGTGGGTGGTGCATTGGTGGGAGTGGTGGAGGCTGCCTGAGGGGTGAAGCTCGGTGGAGGAGGCCTGGCTGGGGGCTGAGGCTTCGCCTGGGGCTGCTGCTGGGCTTGAGGTGGCTGCTGGGCCTGGCAGGTAGAGAGAAATAAGAGAGACAGATCAATAGCTAGCCATCAGCCACACATCTGCTGCAGTGGTACTGAACCTGTGGCTTTGTGTTTGTTTATTGGTTTGTTTGTTTGAGTGGCTCCTCACAAAGACAGTCCTGGGTGCAGGGGTTGGGCCACCAGCGGGGGCTGCTGGGGTGCTCTGATAGGCAGGAACATTGAAGGATGGAGCACTGGGCTCTCGGGCAATGCTCTGCTGCAGGTCCCTGAACAACAACAACAACAACAATTCAAGCATAACAAACAATGACTGTGCTGCTCATTTCATATTCAAGCATTTATCTGCTCTCATTCTTACAATGCAACACACCTTGAACTAAGGCTATAATTGGTGGAGAGAGTAAAAAGCTAAATCAGACAACAAACAAACAATATATATATATCTATATATACATATATACATATATACATATATATATATATATACATAATATATATATATATACATACATATATATATATATATATATATATACATATACATATATATATATATATATATATACACACACACAAAATACACATATATATATATATATATATATATATATATATATATATTTTTTTTTATATATATATATATATATATATATATATATATATATATATATATATAATATATATATACACATACACATATATATATATATATACACATATATATATATATATACATATATATATACATATACATATATACATATACATATATATATATACATATACATATATATATATATATATATATATATATATATATATATATATATATATATATATATATATATATATATATATATATAAAACTGCTGATTGGCCTCCCTTTACTCCCTAGCCAGCTCATATTACTGTCACACAAACCATCAAATAAACAAAAACCAGGAAAGTACATACTTAAGTAGTTCATCCCGCTCTGTCTTGCGAGCGAAAACGATGTCGCTGCATTTGTTCTGGAACTTAAGCAGGATTTCTGTCAAGTCGTTGTAGAACTGAGCAGGGAGAAACAAAAGGGGACAAACATAAATCACCTGGCTTGCAAACATATACAAGTAGAAAGTTCCGACAAGATGTGCATTACTGCAGTACAGCGCATCCTCGCTGTGTGCCGGGGCGATGTGCTGAGTGAGTACCTTGGTGCCTTCGCGCAGGTTGTTGCTGATCTCAACGTAGCTGTCATGGGCTGAAGCCAGCTTCTTCAGGACCTCCTCCCTCTGGTTGGCCTCCGTGTTGGACTGCTTCAGACTGCTGAACTCCTGGTGAGACGTCTGGAAAGAGATCACAAATTAACCGCTGACACCTTTTAGAACATAGGTATACTTATATCCAGTAAAAACTATAAATGATTTCATCACACACACTGGCACTGAGAGGGCACACTGAGCTTTACTCACTCTGGATGTTTGCGGCACCTATGTGATCTGCTTGCATGTATTTTTTGTTTGATATTTATTAGGACTGTCGGTTAATTACAATATTTAATTGCGATGAATCACGATTGTAGTTAATCAGGATTAACCACACATTCAAAATGTACCTTAAAGGGAGATTTGTTGAGTATTTAAAACTCAAATATAGCATATATGCCACTTAATGCAAATGCATGTATATATTTATTATTGGAAATCAATAAAAAAAAAAAAAAAAAATTTTGTCCAAAAAACAAAAAAAAATAAAATCATAACATGGCTTAACTTTGACAGCCGTAATATAGATGCTTCATGGATTCCAATATGGAAATTCAATTTAAGTTTGAAACACTTCACAAGAAGGTCAAAGCTCTTTAAGCTGATAGAGGGTAGAAAACTGCTGACACATGGCCTGACTGAAGGCCGTTCAACACTAGCAGCTTTTTTTGTGATTAACTGGCATGTCAGTATACTTTTGCGAACTGTTGTTTTTGTCATGAGTACTTTCACACAGAAGGCAAATATTACGCAGCAAAAAAAAGTGATCATTTTTCACATTAAAGCCCTAGACAAAATATTCACAGGTGAGTATTTCATGTTTTGTTGTTGTTTATTTGTCACGCCCTGGGGTGTAAAGCACCAACCCGACATCAGTGAGCTAGCAACGAAAACCACCTGTTGTCTTGGCCAAAAAGTTGCACTCAAACACATCACAAAGGCTACAGCTGACGGCCAGTTGGCACAGATGTTCTGCGCCTGCATGAGATGAAACAACTCTCCGTACCAGCAGGTCGCTGTAGTCTGTACTCGTCATTCAAAAAGGGAGACCAGAAGACCAAGGACGGCGTACATGAAATGAAGCAGCGTCTGTCGACCATTTTCACGCCACTCTCACTCACCACTTAGCTTCGTTCCAGATGGCCATGTCATTGTGAAAATATCTGTGTATTGGAATGATCAGATGAGATGAAGATGAAAAATGAGAAGAGCCTTCTGTGTGCACCCTCTTGACTTAACTTGCTGGCTTGCTTTCCTCACGTCCACTTCTCCTCTTGTGCACTGTTTTGTTTAAGCTGAACAGCCAATCAGAGTGATTTCTCTCACAGACAAGCTCCAATTCAACATGGTGAATCGGCCAAAAAAGCCTCTGAAATGGGCAGACTTCAGCTGACGGTGCAGAACACACCGCAAAAACTAAGCCGACAGACGCTCACCGATAGCCCCAAACTGTCCGAACTGTGTCAGGGCCTTAAAAAATTATCTCTTTACCTTCTCTAATAGCTCAATAAATATTTAGTATCTGAAATAACATGAATTTGCCCAAACTGTGTGTTTATATACCTGAACTTGTCCCAGCACATCTTCCTGTGTGCGGAGGGTGGCCTGTACCCTCTGGTTGTAGGTGCCATACAACTGGTCGAGCTGGGAGAGCGACAGCTGCTCCTCGTTGAGGACTCCATCTTGGGCGAGCGCTGTCAGGAAGGTGGTGGACATGTCAAAGGTCACACCCTTGATCTCTCCCTCCAGGGTCTCCCTCTCCTTCTTCATTTCGTCCAGCTGGGCGAGCTGAGCGCGCAGCACGTTCACCACCTGGGTGAAGATGGACAAGTTATGGACTGGACGTGCACATACATCTTGACTGCCTCATCCCTTTCAGTGCTCTATCCCACATTAATCCCTGACCTCTCGCCCTTATGATGACTGCAACACACTGTTTTTCACGTCGGCATGAATACAGTGGAGCTGTGGAGAGACTTCTTCCTCATGCTCTCCCGGTTCTGCTTGCCTTGTTATTTTAAGTTCCCAAGTGACACAAAATGCAAAGTCAGCTAACAAAATGAAAAATGGAGCTACTGTGGGGAGGAGGGACGGGGCCATAAAACACACAATGTCCACTGGCTGTTTCTCTACAGCAGGAGTCTGTGTTTACGTGGCACACAAAATACCTTGGGAGGGAGGCAGGTGACACACCCTGAGCTCAAAAACTAAGCATAACAATTAAAAAGTTTTACAATATCTAGCAATACAAAGATATAAAGACATGAGTACAAGCGGACTGACCTCGCTGCCCTGCAGTGTCTTAGTCGGGTTGGCAGAGGGGATGGCAGCATTGAGCTCGTTCTCTGGTTTACACAGCAGGGCGATCATGTCACAGTGCGTGTTGTAGCGTTCCCTCACCACCTGGTCCGCTTGTACGGCCTTGTCCAAGATGTTACGGTAGTTAGCTCCCTCTGTGGAGGGGCGAGAAGGGAGGTATGGTTAGAGGTGACAAGAGAGGAGGAAGAAGGAGAGAGGAAGAGACTTTGTGGATGACATGGACACAAATTTCATGAATGAAAAAAGGAAATAAGACTGACATGTTTTCAGTGTGTGTGTACCTGCACGAAGGGGCTTGTAGAGGTCTCCAGAGGGGGTTCTGTTCCAGCGCTGGTTGAACTTGGTTCTCAGCTCGTTGTCGGTTGTCTCTTCATCGTCCAGCATCTTCAGAGACTGAAGATGAACACAAACATACCGACGACTTTAACAACACACAGTACAGCCTCAGATAATTACACCTTTCATTTGTCGTTTGTGGTATTAAGTATTATCTGACTTTTGAGGACTATATTAGAGGATAATCACACTGCAGCGACACAGACCATAGTTTCATGTCATTCAATTAATTTTATTGATTTATCAATGATGCATTTTGTCTATAAAATAGTTAAAAAACAAAGATAAGAAATGTTCAGAGAGCTCAAGAAAATGACTGTTTTCATACAGAACATGAATATTATGTGGCAATTTTTTTTTCCCTTGGAACAAGGCCAATTTTATGAGTTTTTGCACCGCAAATTAAGGCATCAACCAATCATGTTGTGTGGAACAGGGTGAGTTGCACCCACATTCATGAAACAACAATACAGAAGCGCCATAGTATGAACCAAGACAGCAAACTTTATTACTCCATTCAACCTTGACAAAGGCAGCACAGACCAGATCCAGTCTGTTATTACCTTTCACAATAAAAGCCCAAAACTGGCAGTGACATAAGACAGAAGAGCTGCAAACGCTCACATTGGAGAAGCTGGAAAATATTGGGTACCATATTATGGAATTTCTACTTGATGAATAACATCAACGACAATTTGATTGTCAAAATCGTTGAGCATTTCCTATGTCTGTTCAATTTTCTTTCAATCAACTGATTGATTGATCACTTTTTTCATGTGTGATATCAAAAAAATGCTAGAGAATAATACAAAGTCTGCTTTTTGGCCAGCAGAAATGTACTTCATGTTGTTTTAATTTTCATTTTTGGTTAAGTTGCCTTCACACGATAGGAGATCAGGTGGAGAGCCTTGCAGAGGCTGCGGGTAAAATGTTACCAAACATGTGATAGGAACGCCAATCACTGTTTCTAGGCAACAACAACAGTTGCAGCTGTTATTTTATTGGTTGCACTTTGACAGGTCAGTGGCAACCAAGGTCAGAGTTGAAATAATTTGAACCTTGAACGCAACACTCGAATGGTGCACCACACTAAGAGTAGTGCTTCCGCCTAGTCGGGTGGCACCGCTCTCCTCATAGGAAAACAATGGCACAGCCAAGGCAGAGCGATTTTACTGTTCATCATGTGAGGAAGGATGTTGTCTTTATACAACATAACCAAGTACTTTTTAGGGGGGAGAAATTAGGACATTTTGGGTGTGGGCTTTTCAACTCTGCCAACAAACTTGGAAGCAGTTTTATGTTTTTACTCCCGTCTGTTTATTTATTTGTCAGCAAGATGTCTAAAAAAATCCCAAAAAACTGGGTTGGCTGAAGCTGGTGGACAGACAGTCCTTGGCCCAAAGATCAGTGGATTAGATTTCAGTGATGATCCTGATCTGGGATTTCCGCCATTAGGGACGATTATGAGTTTTTAGCATTCATGTGTTCTTCTGGTAGCTGTGGCAGAAAAGCTGCTAAACGGCATTACATTCATATGTTTCTTTGTCAGGAAAGCAAAGCCATATGACAAACAAGCTGTTACAAAGGCTGAAGTTCTAAAAGTGCCTGCATCACTTTTAAAACTAGTTTGTGGTTACAGTTAGACCACTGGCTATGTGCAGTAGCATATTTATAATGCAGTGTTTATGGGTGTCTGACCTCATCCAGGATCTCTCTGTTGCGGGTCAGAAGTTCAGGCAGGTCTTTGATTAGCTGCTCGATGCTCTGCAGTCCTCCCAGCTGCACGATGGCTCGGGCCTTCTCAGCAATGGATTGTGGGATAGAGTCTCCTGACAGGTCCTCCAGGGCAGCGGGCAGGTTTAAGGATGCCAATACCCTGATGGACAGTTACAAAGCATCTGTCAGTTATAAAGGGTCTTCAAACATCAACTTGTGCACACGACCATATAGACACAGGACAGTGTACCCGTTGCAGAGATTGGAGGCCTCCCTCATCGTTCCCACCAGTCTGTTAACAGTCTCAGCCTTCCTCTGGTTGTAAATGCTCATTGACTGCTGCACCGCCATAGGGACCATCTTCTCAAACAAGTCTGATTAGATAAAAACAACATAAATAACTGATTAAAAAACAAGTCAAGCAGAGAGTAGTGTGGTTTCCCATCTGGTGTCTTCCGGTCCCTATACAATAACTTTAGGGTCATGTTTTTAGAGAGTATTTATTTCATTTAACCTCTATTTGAAGAGGCAGGTCACTAAGAACAAACGCTTATTTGCAATGTTGGCATGGCAAAAGGCAAAGCCTCTTTAGGGAAGGGGGCAGGGGCTAAAAATAAAGAGAGCAGACACAACGAAATATTTCCAACATACCCACTACTGACATACAATCACCACAAGCATTACATTAAAGACATGCAGACAGGCACACAAGCAAAAGATATGTCATTAAAGCAATAGCTTCAATTTCGGGATATACAATTATGTTTTGTCATGCCAAGGGTTGGATGGGAATAACAAAACCACTGTCTAGCAGCTGTTAGCTTAACATATATATATATATGATGAATGGAAAAAAGGAGAAAACAGTGAGCCTGGCTCTATCTGAAGGTCACAAAATCTGCCTAGCAGCAACTATAAAGCTCATGAATTAACATATTACATCTTTTTTGTTTGGTGATCTTGAAAAACTAGCAGAGTACACTAGATTTTTCAAGGAGTTCAGTGTTGCCAACTCTTTTTCAATGAAAGTAGCGAGCAGCACTGGCTCCAAAAGTCCCTAAATCTGGCAAGAAAGTCAACAAGTTGGCAACACAGTCTGAGTGCTGACTGGATGTACTGATAATTTCAGCTAATATAACAAAAAATGTTCCTAAAATTAAGGATGCGCCAATACAGGATACCGATGACCATGGGGCCAATCTGTTAAATTCAATTCTTATTTATATGCTATACACAGTACTTTATATACTGGAATTTCAATTCCTGCTTAAGTTCTGATGAATTTGTCGCTAAATTAAAAAGGTTTACACCTGAAATATAATTACTGTTAATTTTGAAGTTTTTTTTTTTTTTTTATCCAAGTTTCTGGTGCACGTTTTATTATTCTACTATAAATAACAATCCCTAAATTTCTATCTGTGTATTTATTTGTTACATTTTGTTTTACAAAGTTAGTAAAACAATGTTTTAGTCAAGCCTGATGTTTCCTCACACATAAATCACTTCCACACAGTGATGCATAAAGCTCACCAATTAAACACTGGTATCAGATCAGACCAATTTGTTGTCATTTATACTTCAATTGTTAAATTACATTTTTTTTAATTTCTCATTTTTTTGCCAAGTTGTTGGTGTACATTTTATTATTATTTTAATAATAAATAACACTTCACTAAATCCATGTTATGTTATCTATATATTTATTTGTTGACCTTTTATGTTTAAGTCAAGAATAATGTTTCCTTACACATAAAGGAATGATACCAGTTACTTCCACACAGTGAGGCATATAGTTTATTTAACACTGGTATCAATCGGTACTCTGCATCGCCTGATACCCAAAGCCCAGGTATCATATCAGTATGAGGACTTGAAAAAGTCAGATCGGTGTCTCCTTATATAAAATCTTTACCAACCCTACCTTTAATCTGTACAAAAACTGAAGTGTTAAAACGACATGTTGCAGTTTTACAGTGTTATGTATGCGGGACTTTTTCTTGACCATAAGCAGCAGCTAAATTCTCACCAGGAGGTTGCCTGGCAACCAGCAGAGAAATTTAACGACATGAGTGTATTTATAGAAAATGTAACTATTCATTTGAAGTTTCTGATGTTAACTGGATCAAAAACTGACTTTGACACAAATTTTCATCTCTTATACTCAGATAGAGAGACATGACAAGTGTGTCAAAGTGTCTTGACAATAAATGGACTGTGTTGAGTGTTTATGTATTGTACCTGTGAATTTCTGGCTGAGTGGAGGTGTGATGGCGGTGGCTTTGACCAGTGCTGCCTTGCCGATGTGTTCTAAATCCTTGACCTCAGGCACGCGGTCATGGTAGATAAAGTCGTTGTCTTTTTTGGCGGCGGTGAGGGCTCGGTTTATTTTGTCACTCAGGTCCTTAACGCTCACATATTCGTCGTAACGAGACGCCACCGTCTTCACCAACTCTGATGCATGCTGGAGGGATGAACAGACCAGAGGAGAGAAGATGGAGGAACAAAATTTGCTTCATGAGAAAGTTTTCTAGTTTTTGATGTGGGTCTTCAAGGCGTGTATGTCCAGTTTTTGGGTTACATAAGACATGAGAGATAAGAATCAATGTGTACCTGCAGGCGAGAGATCTCCTCTCCAAAGCGCTTCTTCTGCTTGGCCAGGGCGCTCTGGTACAGCTCAGCGTTGGCTTGCATGATGCAGTGCTTGGCTGCCAGCACTGGCAGCACTTCCTGAAAATAAAAATACTGACCAGGGAGAGGCAACCACAGAGCAACACACAGGCACGCAAACAGATATATATATATATATACACGCACACGTACGATGGCAAGGCAAACCACAAAATGGCAGACGCACACCAGCAAGGTCAAATCACAAATGGCACCACGAAAGCCAATCACAAAAACAGGCACAAGCGGTCAGAGGTGTGCAAACGTAACAAAAGCGCGCACACACGCACGCACACCCAATGCCAACACCACCACCAAGAGGGATGCAGAAGGAAAGGAAGACAACGAGAGAGAAAACAGAACAGGCCATGAGTTTTTAATCTTGCAGCAACAGCTGCTACACCTTCATCAAATGTCCCACAGCCACTGTGTGTGTGTGTGTGTGTGTGTGTGTGTGTGTGTGTGTGTGTGTGTGTGTGTGTGTGTGTGTGTGTGTGTGTGTGTGTGTGTGTGTGTGTGTGTGTGTGTGTGTGTGTGTGTGTGTCCAGGGAGAACTCAGCTATTTTCAGATATGGATCAATTTACCTGGCCTTTTTTCCTGTGTCCAAACTGAACATCTTTAGTCTAGACAATTAAAAAACTAATAAGCTCATAGCAACATATTGTTACATAAATTTAAACGCAAAACAGGTTTTACTATATGATAGTATATATTATGTGTATTTATACAGGCATTTATACTTAACGTTGCCTTTCAGTTGATATTTCTACCATTTACAATGTGCGTTTCACTTGTGTGATGTCAGACAGCTGCTTCGTCGTGAAGTCTGGGTAGATGGATTTGCTCCACGTTTACAGGTAGGAACTCCAAATTTGAGTGGCGTTGCATTGTACTTTTTCCAGTGGCAGGTCGGATATTTTTGAGTTCCAAGTTGTCTGGAACGCACCATTATATCAAGGCTAATTATGAACTTATGAACAGCTGGTGCAAGCTGCTTGTTCCCTGCTTTTCAATTAACTTTGAGTCACAGTGTTAGACAGACTGTAAGTACTTCAGATGCCTGTGATTAGATTGTAAGAATGAAAACAAGTCAAACTGCAGCTCAGTAGTAACCAACCAATCAGAGTGAAGACAGGATGGAAATGGACCAATGAGAACAGAGAGAAGTTGCAATTTGGACAGTCCCACAGCCTGAGTACCACTCTTCAAGTGTATTTACCAGTAATACACACACATACAAACAATACACGCTACCAGACAGACAATACACTCGCCAAACCACACCAAACCCAAACTCTGTATGCATCTTCACCACATTGAACACATGGCTGATTTATGCCTTGTTTCCACGTAGGTCAGTGTGTAGCTGCATGTGTGTCCTTCACATACCTTGGGAAGGTTGTCTTTGTACTGGCACTGCTTGAAGGCGTCGCCGTAGAAATCTGCTGCCTGATTGGCCAGCTTTGCGATGACAGCGTCTTTCATCTTATCTGTTGGGTGAACGAGAAGCCACTTGAAGGAGTACGTATCAGACAAAGCATGCTCAAGATAAGAAGCTGTGTTCTTAAAAACCACACATCACCAGCTGATCACAGCATCTGTTTGGTGAACTAACATTTATACATTCAGTTTGTTTCCCCAAGTGCTTTTCAGAGCGTCTGCTGTGTTACACATACATTCACTTCACAAGAGTTTCTACATCGCACTGATGAAACTACTCTTGCATTATATAAAGTGTAAAAACCAATTAACAACAAAAACTCACCGCCTCAGCAGAAAATAAATACTTTTTTTTAATGGCAGCTTAATTTATGATTTAACCTTCAAAACTGTTGTGCTTAAAAACTCTAATAAGCAACTCTGCAGACAGAACTGGGACAGAGACTGTGAGCAACTTGGATCAAAACTGCCTGCTAGCATTGCTATAAATGATCTTAAGGCAAAAATGTGCATGATTAAAGATGCTGTTCGTTCAAAGTGCAATGTTTCTGCTATCCCTTATGTGTGGGTGACTGGCAGATTTGTTATTCCAGTGTCCAGAATTTTTTTTATAAACGTTACCAAGCAAAAGACTAAGCACGTCTATGATGCACTTTTAAAGCCAGAAAATCATAATAATAGTGCATTGAACAAGCTTAAAAGTCATTACATTTATAATGTAATAGTCTCTAAGTGAAGACTGTGTTTGGACCATAGATATAGATAAAGATGGACGACATGACAGCTCCCAAAAACTGAGGCTAAAACATCTCAGTCGCCCCCTGGTGGCTGGCTGCAATATGGGTCATAAATCCCGCCCGCTCCATGTTAGTGGATGGAACAAACTAAAAGTCAACATCTCCCCCTGTCATTTTAGGTGGTCACACTGATGAATGTTCAAGTGTTCATTTTTCTGACAAATTCGATTTAATGAGTTATTTGATGGAATAAAAAGATAGCGAGATGTCATGATTGACAGCTGTGAATGGATGCTGCTCTGAGTGAAGTACTCACATAGCTGGAGCCTTGACAGGAAATGTAATATTAACTTTCCATAACAGTCTGTGTAATAAAATGTGTCAATTTGATCATAAATTAAGTTATAGAGATATTATGGTTAGTTGTCGTGTCTTTCTTGCCAAACAGCTACCGTGGTGCTAACGTAGCAGTTAGGTGGCTCACGCTAAAAAGCTGCAGCTGTACTCGGCTTGTGATTTGCTCGGGTGGGTGTGTGGTACTGCACGGACTCTGGCTCCAAATGTCAAAATTTCAAGATGGCAGCTCCCGTATCCGGGATATTTTGGCTTCACTTTTGTACAGTGGGAGGAAGTGGAGACGTGACATCCATCTATATATTAGACTCTATGGTTTGGACCCTTGTGGTGTCTGTCCTTTGGTACCTGAGGTGGCTTTGAGGAAGAAGACCTCCTGGGCCTGGGCCAGCATGATGTGGCTCAGGGTACCCACAGTCTCGGGGGAGATGTCCATGGTGGGCTCCCTGTTCAGCGCTGACAGAACCGTGTCCTTGATGTGGCCGAACGCTCCACTGGCCAGCTGGATAGAGAGACGGACACAGAGAGAAACAGATGAGACACTACTGCCAAGACTGTCACTGAATGTCGCTCACAAAATAGCAGATAAGACGTCTAATGTGCTCATCATGCCCGAGTCACAAGTACGGAGTTAATTTTGATTAGTGAAACATTTCCAAAACTAACACGAGGCGAAACAATCTCATGCTGCAAATTTGGTGAAATGTGTAAGAGGAGCTTCCATCTCTGGACCACAAAATTCACTTCAATGATCTCACATGAATGTATATCAATGACAAATTTAGTGACAATTTACAATTTTAAATTATTGTTCCATCCCTCTTGAAAAAAGGTGGAGTCTCTACCACTACCAGGGTGTGCACAGGTGTTCTGCAGATGACCACTAATGAGACTGGCAGTGGTTATTTCTACCAGCCTGTCCTTTACCGAGTACCTCTGATGAAGGTCTGACAGACTGAAAGCTTAGCATTAAAGAGTCTAGTGACATACTGTGTGGATCTAAGTGTGCAGAAATCTTTTCTATTATTTTACTGACAATTTACCTAAAATACATGGTGTTGTATTTACTTGTCTTTACATAAGGACCGTTCAAAAGTTTGAATCCCCTGCCACAGAGGCTTGTACTACTCTATATTGGATGGTCTTTCATGCATTTAGGTTGTAAAGTAATTTTCACGCAGACTTCATTTTGTATGGTTTTTGCAAAAAGAAAAGCAATGTTTTGTACACGGTGTGTTGCTTTAGCAAAATTATTCTTAAAAATTCAAAACAGAAATGGAAGGTGAGTCTAGGGTTTACACGAGGACAACAGTTTCCCACAATTCTGGCAACAATTGAATCGAAGGCAACTGAAGACGTTTCACCCGTTATCCAAGTGGCTTCATCAGTTCGAATGCTGCAGTCTTTCCCACAATATTTAGAGCCCAGTTGCATCCTTATGGCTCAATATTTACCTGAGGTTACTTACAATTTTATGGACTGGAAAACTGATTCAAAATGAATTCAAAAATGGTATTTAGTGGGAAAAATGGTTCCAACAGTTTTGTGTCTGAATTATACTGTTTTTTTTTTTTTTTATCTTGGTTAAGCAGCCATTATTGACGGAGAGAAGAAAAAAATCAATATCACAGGTGATTCCAAACTTTTGAACAGTAGTGCACAAAAAAGCAAAACTAATATTTCTTTTTTTAGGACTCAGCCTTGTTATATGAGAGCCTTGTAATATGAGTGTGAGTTCTGAGAAGCAGGTGAATGATGTAGGTTACCTTTTGAGAAATATTCAGGAAATAAAAATACAAAACAAATGATTAAATTACATTAACATTCATAAAGCAGTAAAAAGAAAATTGATGAGAGAATAGAGAACATTTTTCAATGTGATTTATATACATTTCTCATTGTTAATTACTGTGATGATAAAATACTTGGTGGATATCTGCTTATTTATCTCAATGAAAAAGAGAAGTTAAAAAATGCATAAAGCACAGACGCAGAGTTACCATACTAATCGTAAAGGCAAATGTATATTTAATGTGCTTGTAATGCACAACGAATGTTGACGAAACAACAACAATATTGTAGACGTGAACAGATGCTAAAAGATGTTTCTAGTGAACATCTGAACCACGACAGAGTTCATTTGCATACAGTAGATCACAGTATAACAGTCAGTCAGACAGTAATTTCCACCATGTTTTCTTAAATCAAGCAGTACATGTTACTGTGTTAGTCGGCCCACCTGATAGAACTTGGCTGCAGCCTTCAGTCCCTCGTCGTTGTCTAGGTTCTGCTCAGAGGCAATCTGACTGGCCAGAGCTGCTGCATTGAACAACACACACGTCTTCTCGTAGCCCAAACTGGCCAAAGCTGCAATACATAAAAACCAACAAGAAATTCTTTGTCACAGTGGCTTTTTGTCCCCTTCATCTGAGTCTTGAAATGCATTGTGGTTATTTTCAGGGACAATTTGATTTACAGAATAATACTCTTTCATAACACACTGGTTGGTTTCCACTGAAGACTGACTTTAGTTTCATTCCCACAGCTATAAAGTGAAGATATAGGGGGGAACTGACATCTATCTCTCATTCCTTGGATACTGTGTCGGATACTGACTACTTGTTTTTTTGTGTGGGGTTGGCATTTTGGTCAACCAACACTTTCTGTCTACTGCTTCATTCTACATTTTTCTTGCCCAGAGTGAACTGGAAAAAATCTCCACAGTCATGGGCTCCTACAATTCACCACAGTGGACAAAAGATTCAAGCTGAACAGAACAGCTGTGAAGACTGAACTCAACTAAGAGCAGTCTTAAACAGGGGAAGATTTTTTTTAAGCTCTCGTCATTCCTTTTTATTTTGTTTGTTTATTTATTGCTGTTGACCATGACACACGTTATATTCAGTGGATAATTTTTATTCAAATCCTATAAGGCACCTTGTCAGGCCTGTTTCTGGATGCAAAATGAAACCTATGTATGTGACAATGCTTTCTTTCTCATTGTGTGTAAGAGAGAGATCAAGCCAGATAGACACACAAAGCGACAGATAGTAAGTGATAGTATAACAGATATGCACCCTGGGGGCATGAACTTGTTTTAATATGCAGCATGCACAGATCTTCTGCCATGGACACAAATGCATGTGAGGTTGCGCTTACCGAGCTTGACTGAGCCACCGAACAGCGATCCTTTATCAAAGGCATCTTTCCATGTGAAGGTTAAGCAGAGCTGCGGAAACAGAGAGATGCTTTGTGTTCAAGTTCTTCTGTTTGGGAACTAGATCTAACCCGCATGTGTGCTGTCCAATCAGTTACCTGGTTTTCAGAGAAGGGGAACTTGGGCTCGACAGCACACAGCTGGTCATAGTATCTGGAGAGAGAAAGAAACGGCAGGATTAAAATCATGTTTTCTTATGTGGTGTCTAAACCCAAACATACCTGCTCTGATTGTTTTCTACAGATCACTTGAACTTAAGTTATTTTAAGTTAAAAAAAAAAAAAAAAAAAGGGAAATAAGGGATAAGGCTGTACAGTAAAACTAATTGAGAAACTAGGTAAAAGGGTAGTGATTATTATGACATAACTGCATATCTGAGGTCTGAGGAAGCGCTGCCATTTCAGAGACACTTGACAATGAGTCAGGAAAAACATCAGGACAGGCAAACACACTGCAGTGAGCACAGACACAGACACAGAGTCAGTGACGGCTCATCATCTCGTTGTCTTATCTGTGCCCTGAATGTGAAAAGTTATTTTTAGAAACGACACCATGCATAAGTGCCAGTTAGGGAATCCCCAAACACCAGTTCATCCACCCATCCAAAGCCAGTCTTTGTTTATGCGCAAACTTGCACATAAACAAAGACTGGCTTTATATACAGAACTGTAAACGTATAGTGTGTGTTATCCTCAGGCTTCCCCATTCAGATACACAAGGACACACATGCACTGAGGAAAGCTGAGATGAGGTGTGCCTCCCGGTTAACTAAAGAGAAAAAGAAACAGCCTGGACAAAACAATGGTTACCATGGTGACACAATAGCTGTGTGTCAGCCGGCTTTGAGAAGGATAAGGGCCCGTCTCCCAGGCTACCTGGCACATGGCTGACATGTGCAGAGAGACAAGGGGTGGCTATGCTAACATGCTGGCTTCCACCTTGTTGCCAAGACCATGACTGTGCATCTACTAATCCTGTAAAACAGTCTCAAATGAATCCATACAAGTAGTTTCAGAAGTTACAAAAAAAAAAGTTTGTGAGACTGTTTTGACACCATTGTTAAATCACCAGATTAAAACAGTGGGCAAATTATTCAAATCCTGTTTTAAAAATCTTTCATTTTCAGGCAGAACAGATGACATTTTTAGATTTTCTGTCAGTATTTCTCTCAGATACTCTCTTATAAACCACTGACATAAACCTGCACCTATCCAACACTTTGTCTCCCAACTATACCTCATCTCAGGTTATACTGTATGTCAATAGATCTGACGCTCTCTTTTCCCTAAATTTAGTATCTGTATTGGGACACTACAAACCGGGGCCAATACCCATCTAGCGTATTAGATCAGTGCATCCCATCCGAACATAAACTGACTGAAACTATGACCATCAACCACTACTTCTTGGCCTCACAGGAGAGCATTGCAAAGTCACATGAGTGAAAACAACCCATTGTGTTAAAAGGGAGGCAAATGTTCTGCATTAATCCAGTTTATTGGCCTTTAATACTCAACCGCAGTTGGAAATTAACTTTTTTGTCCACCTGCCACTACGGCTGGTGGACACCAAAATCTACCAGACACTCAATAGATTACCATTGTTATTTGGGCTGGTGAGTGAAACAAATCTAGCAGCCACTTGCATATTTTACCAGCATTTGGCTGGTGGCTGGTGCTAATTTCCAACCATAAGAGTCAGCATCCTGAGCTGGTATACCTTTTAATATTAAGAGTTTAATCTTGGCACTTGACGTTTCCACTTTGAACTATGGGTGCATCACAGCTCAGTGGAGAAAACTGGAAGACCGGCATCCTGCAAGTGCATACCTGTCTGACGTAATCAGGGCAAACCCTGTGCATTAAATAACTCATGAGTCATAGAGAAGAAAGAATGAGGAGAGAGAGGGCAAAGTCTGCATCTGCATGTCACCTAGGAATTCAGTATGCTGGTTATTAATAAGACATGCAACTGTATGGTTTTCCTACACGATATGGAGGATAAAGATCTCTGTGGCCATCTGCATTAGTGCTCACTGATTAATTTATAAGTCAGTATACCAGTAACTGCATAAGAGCAAGAACACAGTCAACAACAGCCAGGCTGGAAAAATAAAGCATGGGACACAAAGGAACTTTGTTTTAAAACATAAATCCTATTACTCACCTCCTATTAGTCACAGCTGCTCTATGCAAAGTGGTTGACACTGTGACACTCTTGCTCTTTACACTGTGCATGCATGTATGTATTATGTATTAAACAGTCAGAGCAGCTATTTAAAATATAAAGTCCATACTTGTAGCTCATGTCTCAATGCTTTTCCTTGTTTCTGACTCCCATAGACACAAAGCTGTCATGCTCTATCATGTTCATCTCTGTTTGCTGATATGAAAAGTTGTGCTTCTTCTCTTTTCCAGCCACCCTGGATGCCTGATCATGTGGCTACACGTGGACTCAAGGCCTCCACTTAATATGGGCCTGAATGTGACAGACATCTGACAGAGGGAGCTGGCAGTGTTTGGACTTTCTCACTGGTGCGGTGCAGATACCTAGCTCATGTAACTGCATCTAAAAAGGTGCTCATGAGTTTGAGTATGGTTGAATGGATTTAAAGGCTTTTAATCTGGTGTATTCCTAATCAATTGTTAGCAGCCGTGACCTCTGTTGATGTCATACTCAAACTCAGAAACAGGAAGAGACAGCTGATGATCAGTCTTACACATTTAATGATGTCTGCATGTACTCCATGTTATGATGTTATGCTGTCACTGACGTACAGTTTAAGCTTTTGTGGTGGGTTTTAGCACGTGTTGTATTTTTCTGTTTTAAACGTTTTATTATGTTTGATGTTGTGTGTTCTGCGTTTCATTGTTGGGACTATAACGTTTATCTTGAACATCGAAGCTAACTCTAATGCTAAGGTAAATCATGTACTTGAATTCATAACGAGTTCGGCTAATATGGCTAATTTTCATTTTACAAGTAGCTGACAGTTTAATTAAAGAAGCAAACCAGCTAGCTAAGTCTGTGTTAGCCTCTCGGGGAAACTTGGCATGGATACCATACTGTATGAGTCAGTTATTATGGTGAGAAAAGCCTCCTAGCATGTTAGCTTGACAAACGTTAGCTCCCATATTAGCAACTAAATGCTACCACATCTGGGTGCGGCAAAGACTGGACTAACTCACCGCGACAGGTTAAAAAATCACTCTGAGTGTTAATAATACGGTAGTTAGTTCTAGCCTGTAATTTAATGAGGAGTTTCTACCTGAGCAGGATCTCCAGGGAGCTCTCGTGTTTATCCAGCGGCCTCCCCAGCGCGTTCCTGCGGAGCTTGTTCAACTCCTCCACGGCGCGGATATACTCCCCCTGCTCTTCGCCCGCTGAGTATGTGGTCGTCACAAATTTCGACAGCGGTTTCACCAGATCCACCTCAGAGGACTTTTTTAACGGGACTGAAATAAACGTCGCCATTTCGTCCCGTAAAAGCGATATATTAAGTCAGAAAAAGAGACGGTTTGCGACCAACGAACACAAACAACAGCGGGCGACCCACTTCCTGGATTCTGACAGGGACGTTACATGACGTCACGGGAAACGGAGAGGCGCACTGCGCAGAATCAGTGTCGTTTCAATGAGACACGGACGAGACTGCAAGACGGGTAGCTTTATCTGCACACAGCCGCGGTACGTGATGTCCTCAACAAAACTACACTATGGCCGGATCAAACTCCCGAGGAGCCCAAGTACAAAACTGAGCTGGTGGGGCCCCATAAACCCCCTATTGTAATGTATACAGTATTCCTATGCCAGAATATTACATGGACCCTGGTTTGCTGTGATGTGCATCTGATAAACAAAATAATTTAGTAATATGCACCATATTATACCCTATAGAGCCTCAAAGTGTTCACAATGAAACATAAATAAGACATTTAACAACTTAAACATATTGGCAAAATATACAATATGAATAATAATAATAAGTATAACCATAACATTGTGAAACTGTCTTTTGAAAGGACACAAATGAACAGTCAAATTATATAAAGTTATATTTAACAATAGTTAAATGGAGATCCCGTGTGTAGTTAAAAGGTTGTAATTGATTGTAGTAAAAATACACCCATATCTGGAAGGTCCAGTGTTTGCAGCAATGCATCCACTAAATACTGACTTGGGAGTTAACAGTTAAGCAAGCAAGTATTTTATTTGTAATTGACTGATTTGTTTTCACTTTGACAGTAAAGGGTCTTTTCCTATTGACATGTGTCAAAAAAGCACATTAAATCTATTTTGATTTAGACAATAAAACATATTCATTCATATATATATTCATATGCTCATTTATTTAATGTCTTATTTATTCATTTAAATATGAACACTCTGGATCCCTATAAATATCAACTGTAATATTTAACATACTCTTACAGGATCCACCCAGAGGGCCAAATCATGTCAGTTTATTTTGTGTTTTAATTGTGCATATTCCTGTATTCCCAAGCTATTTTTTCCCAAATGATTTGTCAAATTATCGCAAACCAGCTGCTACACAGTAAACCTGGGGCTTTGGGGGACCAGTAGGGGTCCCAGGGTCCCAGGTGGGCAGTTGCCCAATTGATAATATATTAATATGCACTGTATAAGCAAAACATATGTACAATAAATGTAGTTAAGTCTGTTAAACCAGATGGAAAATTAAAAAGGCTATAATGCAGGAGCAGCTGGGTGACCTCTAAAACAGCTCATACACTGTACAAACATTTGAGACATTCAGGCATGACCTGCCAGCTGTTTTCAGTCCACCAGGATGCAGATATACTGCTAGTTTTCTGTCCTGTGTGATAATTGATTGCAACAGCTGTATTCACGCTTCACCCCAGATGTGATTCTGCCAGTCTGACACAATTGCCGGGATGAAAATTAGCTTGATTCAGAGTCCTAAACATCTGCTTTGGGAGAGGCCTTGGCAGGTGTTTTGTGCTCTCAGTCTGCTCAACAGACTGAGTCACTGTGCTGTCATTTAATTGTCCTGCAACAAAAGGCCACTGTTTTGCACATTCGGTATCATGCAAGACCACAACAGATACTGTTTGTGGTTTATGCATTGGGGAAAGTCTGAATATAATTTATATACTATATCCTTCTGACTACCAGGGAAAAAAAAAGTTGTCACATTATCATTATTTTTTTATCCCCATCTCTTTGTAGGGTAATTAGAACACTGAAAGCATTTTTTTGAAAAAAAAAAAGTTTTTATTTTTAAGATATCATGTGTCCTCTGTAGTGGACATCAGAACACCATACATATGAATTGGAACCTTGACGGCAACTAGTCTGTCCTGGAGAAATGATCAAAGTTAACATAAGGAGGAGTTTAACATTCCACATATTTGTCCATAACTTTTGTGTTTTTTCTGTGTTGTGCTTTGACACTATCATGTGTCCACGGTGGACATCTGAACGCAATGAGTGAAACTGAACCTTGATGGCAAACAGTTAGTCCCAAACAAAATGCCAGAGTTTAACACTCACATAACTGTCCATCATCACTTTTGTTTTGTGTTGACTTGTGCTTATTTGGCGTGATACTTCAAAAAGCAATTCCCCTTCTTGGAAACACAAAGGAATACCTTGCACTTACTTTTCCTTTTCCCATAAAATGTGCTTGCACTGACGGCGGCCATTTTGCAGGATGAAAAAGTTAAAGGTAACAAAGACCCACCCCCTTACATTTGGTATCATTGAAAAGCCCCAGGTGTCCTCTGTAGAGAACAACAAGATTTAATGCAGTAGTATGCACTTGGTGAGAAATATTCAGGATTACAAATGTCCTCCACAGAGGACAAATTTTAACTGCTGGTAGTCAGGAGGATATAGCAAATGAATGTTTTTATGGATCATTAAGACAAACAAACAGGTCTTCTAGATTCATGACTGCCAAAAAAGGTGTATGAGCAAGAATTTATCTGGATTGTTTAAACAAATAAATTATTAAAGGGCCACGCAAGAGTACTACTCAGCCTGTGGAAAGTTTTATAATGTTCTCTGTGTCACTGAAGGAAATCACATATAGCAACATGTAACAGGAGATGCAGTTTGAAAGGCAGAGATAGATAATAAATTGCAGAACTGACAATCATGCCCTTTTATCAATGTCTCCATCCTTTTGAGTCAAAACAAGCATGCTACAGTAAAATAAATATGACATAGCAGGACACAAGAGAAAGTTATGAAATCATTTATTCCCAGCACGTGGTTGTGTACATCTCCAGCATACGATACTGTGCACATGAGAAGCATCATCATTGACATTAGGCTGTACATGAACAGTGGTCACCTCTCCTGCTCACTCTCTCTCACAAACATACACACTCAGTCTCACACAGACAGACAAGACGACCGGTCAGGCCTTCAGGGGGGCCCAAACTGCTCACCACAGTTTTTGCCTGACTTGGTATCACCTCCGCTCTGTTGCTGAACACAGTTCACTGTGCTGTGGTACTCATCGTGTCCTTGTAAACACCACAAGAGCTACAGTCCTGGCTCTGGTGCACGGTGAGACAAAAACAGATGCTTTTTTAAAATTTTTATTATTTTTAGTCTCGACATTCTTCTTTTGTTCTCCTTCTTATAGGCGGGTAAGAAAAAGGTGTGGCTGTTGGACTACCGACTACACATCGAGCTTGAGTTTTGTGATTTCTCAGTGCAGACTTGGTCTCTAACAAATGGAAAAACAAGGACTCAACAAATCATCCCTCCCTCCCTCCTTTCCCCCCCATCTTCCACATGCTCTTTACTAAACAGCAAGCTAAACACAGTTTCATCATACCAACAGGAAAAAGTTTGACAACTACCGACTGACATAAAGTTTTCTTTGCAAGAATGAAAAATGATACACATGCACACGTTCACACATTCTGACGCTTAGAGGTGTGCAAACTGTATGCACTCGCAACGCTGCCAGACACTGTGTACCAAAATTAAAGGGGGTCAACTAAACCGGCGGCGACTCCAAGACTTTTCAAAGGGCACTCGAAACATGTGACCTGTACCACCTGTGTTTGGCTACATTAAAAACTCAAGATTTTGAAGATGGATGCGGCGCTGTCTACAGGATAAGACTAATAAACCAGCTGTGATGCATTTCTACCAGCCTGCAGTGTGATGGGTTGTTTCTTGCAGAGCAGATCCTGGAATGGAGTTTATTACTATGTACATGCAGCGCAACAAGCAAACTTCACTAGATGAAGGTTTAAGTTGCCATCTGATCATTTCTATGAATGCTTCTAATGACCAAGATGTACAGAGCCAATGAGGCTTTTCCCTCAATAAAATGCCTCAATCTGAAACCCGTTTGGTCCACATTAGAGAAGGTTTTTGGATAGGCATTAATGTTCTGCATGTCAGTCCTCTATGAAGGTTTACTCCTCATTTTCTACATATTTATGGCCAAAATCCCAGAGGGTGTAAACCACATTCCTTTAAACCAGTGTTTCAAAGTCAGTACAGGAAGCAGAGGAGTCAGGGACGAGGTGCATGTGCACTGTGTTTGCGAAAGTGAGGAAAAGGTTGAGCTAAAATGGCACCAGAAACGAGAGCAAATGAAAGCAATAGACAGAGCTGAGCCATAAATAAAGCATCAACTAAAAACAGTAAAAGCACAAAACAGGGACATACGTGAAGAGAGTTGAGCTGAGTGCGATCAGACAGAGAGATATGGCTGGAAGTCTAAAAATCCCATAAGACGACCTCTATGTGACGAGTTAATGAAATCAGTCCATCTGACAAAGTCCAAGAAAAAAAAAAAATAATGGTGTCAACATCCACAAATGACGCCACTTCCACAAATTTAGCCTGGATATTTCAGGGGTTACCAAGCTCAGCTGATCAATAAATGGTTTATTAAGACAACCCCGTCAAGAGTGTTAAACAAGCAGAGTAAATTTTGTGATTCTCATTGAAGCAGGTTAGTATGTTGAGATCGCATGCTGTTCAGCAGTACAGGTTATCAAATACTGGCCTAGTGCTGGTTGTGTATGAAGGGCAACGAGCAATAAGGAAACTCTGCTTTCTTTCTTTGCTTCTCCTGCCGGCCAGAACGTCACTGCCCCCTCTCTCCTGGAGCACCCCTCCCCCCTATCCCGCAGAAACCATATAAAAAGACAAAAAATAAAATAATAAAATCAAAATACATACATCATTATCTTTCCCCTAACCCCATATCCCCCCCAGTCTCTCCTCTTTCGACTAAACTCCTCCATTAATAGTGTTTTCAATATGAAACAGTGGACACACCCATGTCAGATTCTAACATTTACATGGCTTTAGCGCAGTCTGACTGCTTCCCATCGAGCGATCATTTAGAGAGAGCGGGAGGAAGTACGAGGAAAGAGTAGAGGCAGGCAAAGAGGGACAGAGGGAGGCTTCTGCTCCAAAACAGAGGGTGGAGTATTAGTGATGCCATCTGTCCTCCTCACTACTTCAGGATTAGATGGAGTCCTTCGCCCAGTTCATCTGGAGAAGAAAGAAGAAGCACATTAAATCCTTGTCAAATAAGAGATCTACTGAGCCTCGTTACAGGCCAAATTACAACACAAGGGACTAAATGCTACTGATGCATTATGAGCTCACCTTTGACAGTGCTGATCAAAAAACAGCTCTCGTCAGGCAAGTTGTAAACCATCTAGAGAGAAAAAAAAAGAGAGAAATATGGAGAGGTTATCATAAAAGTAGGAGTGATACAGTACAGTATGTGTGCGAGAGAATGGAAATCACATGCAAAAAAGTGACAGTTGTTATTCCTGGTCAGACAGCACACAAATGAGTGATGCACATCCTCAGTCACAGTGCTGCCATTTATTCCTGCCCCATCCACCGATACATCCAGTATATTTCTGAAGAATGAAGGGAGAGAGGACGGACCTGCTGATCTATGTGGGTTCATGAGATTTTGTGGGCGAGGAAACGTCTTGGCGAGTATGACTGTTCGGTTCAGATATAGATTCAGATGATTATTATCCAACACAGGCAAATTTGTTTGGTCCACTACAACACAGGCCTACTCCTAATAATACACACATTTGATCACATGTCTTGTTGTAGGCTATTTGCACTGCCCCTCCTCCACTGTGATTGCATGGTTGGGTAAACACTGACAGTGAAGAGCGTCGCTCTCAGCACAGAATAGATGCTCAGCTCCTTGTAACACTACTGGCATTTTTACCATAGTGTAAATACGTGGCGCTCCCACTGAAAAGCATTAGGTGGGTTGGATAGGAGGATTTAGAGCAGTAGCTCAGCCTGTGGGGACTGGGCATGGGAACCGGAGGGTCACCGGTTCAAGCCCAACCAAATGAGTGTTGGCCAGTTTTCCTCTTGGGCGCTGTCGAGGTGCCCTTGAGCAAGGCACCAAACGGGATGGCTGGCAGGGGCAGCCCCCTTACTCTGACATATATCCATTAATGCATGTATATAGGTCCTGTTTGTGCATGTATGTATTTCGGGCCTGTGTGTATGGTGTAAAACATTGAAAATTTTCCCTCAGGGGATCAATAGTGTGTCTTCTTCCTCATATATGCATGACACAACCTTGTCTCTCAGAAAACTACATCGCCATACAACTAAACTGCAGTTGCAGACTACGGCCGCCGTTAAAACAGTTTTAAACACGTATTTAACATAAATTGAAACAAAACAAAACAAAAAAATGTGACACTACTTAATTAAGAAAGAAAGAAAGAAAGATATTCCTTTATTAGTCCCACAGTGGGGAAATTCAGTTTTACACTCTGTTGTTCACACAGTACATATGGTCAATGGAGAGATGTCAGAGTGAGGGGGCTGCTCCTGACAAGCGCCCAGAGCAGTTGGGGGTTTGGTGCCTTGCTCAGCTCAGGGGCACCTCGGCAGTGCCCAAGAGGTAAACTGGCACCTCTCCAGCAACCAGTTGGTCTTGGTCCATGGGGGACTTGAACCGGTGACCTCCGCGTCCTAACCCAAGTCCTTACGGACTGAGCTACTGCCGCCCCCATTTAAGTGTAAGCAACAACACTACTGGGTTGGGTTTAATTAAAAAAAAACTTAAAATGACACAGCGGTCTCCTGGGCAAAAGTCCTGTGTTTGTTGGACTCTCTGTATCAATGATATTATTATTCCACATAACTTTAATTAATGGTTACTCGATATACTACGTCACCTGCTCTGCATGTCGCTCGTTGAACTGCGTCACCTGCAGCAGCTGTCCGTGGATTTACAAATGCATTTGTGATACGTAAAAGACAAATGTATTCAACGACAAAATACGTTTCCTTCCAAACATAACTGAGAAAGCAGATTTGTTGCATGGGGATGTAAATGGGGCTGTGTGACATCTATCTAAAACAAACAAAGTATCTCCTTGGCACTCATCATTTAGCAGATTTATAACAGCAGCATGAAATGTATCACAAAAGCTGAGCAAGCAAAGTGTTGACAAGTATCCATGGTGATGGTTTTTCATGGTGAGGGTTTTGAGTGTATCCTACAGTTTACCTTTTCAATTATAACACCCAGCTTAATAAAGAGCCCTCCACAGCTGAGAGTGTGATACTCCAAATATTAAAGTGCTAGTTGAGAGGAACAGTTTGTGTGTGTGTTGGTACCTGGTCACTGAGCAGGATGTGGATGCCTGTAGGACCCTGTCTGTACACCTGGTTGATGGTTCCCAGTGGAAGGCTGCACACACACGCCATCTTGCGGATCAGTTCTGCAGCCGTGAGCTCCTCTAGGTACAGAGCATGATACACTGCAGAGAAACAGACCAGACAAGATGTTAATATTCACACACTGCATGCACTAATGTGTGTTATACTGCTGTCAAAAAGAGCTGCAACTAATGATTATTTTCAATGTCAATTGATCTGTCAATTATTTTCTTGATTAATCCATAAGTTGTTTGGTCTAAAAAATGTAAGAAAATGGTAGAAATCAGCGTCAAAAAGCCCAAGATGATGTCCTCACGTCTTGTTTTGTCCACAACTAAAAGATATTCAGTTTACTGTCATAAAGGAGGAAAGAAACCGGAAAATATTCACATTTGGGAAGCTGCTTTTTTCATAAAAATTAGTCAAACCAATTGATTTTGAAAACAGTCAGTGATTATTTTAATATCTGACAACTAATTGATCAGCATTGCAGCTCTACTGTCAAACACATGGCTTGTTTACCGTGTAAACTAGAGGAAATGCTGTGTTCTCCATTTTCATTGGTGGCGTGTCTCTCCAGCAGGGGGCTCTCCCGGGGGGACTCCTGACAGACATACACTGTCAACCTGGGACGCACTGACCTACACACAAACATTAGAATTAATGCAATGAAACACACCGGCACCTTCACAACGCTCACACAGGTGTGCACAACCACAAAAACTGACACACACACACACACCTGGATTTAAGTGCATTGAAGAGTCTGATCCCATCTGCTGGCCCACAAATCTGGACCAGGTCGTCCCGGGTTAGCTTCAACAAATCAGAACCTAAGGACCAAGTTAGAGGTCCGGTCACTTACAGTGTACTGCGAAGTTTACAATATCACAGCCACGTTTTTGTGTGTTTGACAGTGTGTGTGTACCTGAGAAGTGAGAGAAGAGCCGTGTGTAGGAGCTGAAGCGATTCTTCAGCAGCCACTTCTGTGCGTCCTGTATGGACGCCGTGGGGCTCAACTGCTACAGAGGACCACAAGAGACACACAGACGCCGTCAACACACTTCCACACCTGGATCTCAGTTTCAATGCTAACTTGGTCACAATCACAATACGGCAGTGGTTCCTAACCTTTTTCCTTAAGGGACCCCTTTTCCATCATTGACATATTTTATAGATATTTCATATTATAATCAATGCATAACAATAACAGTACGGAACAAGTGATAAACTGTACAATTAAACCAAATAGTGAATGCAAGATGTATTACACCCTTTTAAAATCTAACAGGCCTCGCGACCCTTCAGTGAAGCTTTGGCGACCCCTAATGGTGGTTGGCACCCCCAGGTTGGGAACCAGTGCAATATTACAGTTTTTAATGTTTGATGCAACTAAAGCTGCAGCTAGTGATGCGTTTCTTTTGCCACTGATCTACCTCTCATTTTCTATCACTGGTTAAGTATTTAAAATGTCAAAAACAAAGACCTGTGCTTCTCCTACTGTGACATGTCTAAAGGTCTACAAGGGAAAAAAACATTTAATCATTTACCTTTTCCACCAATTCATACAGGTGAGAAGAGTGGAGACTAACCTCCGAGTTGCCATGGCTACCAGGGTCTGCCTGGTGATTGGGTGAGGACGAGTCGCTGGAACACAAGAGACGAGGATTAAGAGAGGTGAGACCAGCACGCACCACAGTTAAAAAGGTAGGCTTGCTGGTGTTACACAGTGTTCTGGCACATGGCGATTACACTACTTTCCCAGATCCTCCACTGTCGTTTTGCTTTTTTTATTATTTTTTTGGAGTGTTTTTCATTTTTATTGACAGCAACAGCATTGAAGGGGGAGACAGCGGGGAGGACATGCAGCAAATGGCCCCAGGCTGGATTTGAACCTACGGCCGCTGTGGCAAGGACTCGGCCTTGTACATGGTGCGCCTCCCCACAAACACCACACCCCCCCCCCCTTTTTTTTTTTTTTAAAAAAAAAAAAACCCCTTTTTTTTTTTTTTTCATATACCACCGCGTTACCACTACATATTCGGACGACCGACGCTACAATCTGAAAGTAAAAGTGTCTGGTCCGTATGGAGTCTCAGCTCAGAGTAGCTGGTGTCATATTTCAAAAACGAGATGAGAGACAGATGACAGACAAGATGATGGCGGAGGACTTTGTATCAAAGTGAAAAGCAAAAGTGCCTATTTGACAGTACTGGCGTAGGACGGAGCGGTCACACCCGGTGAGAGGCAGGAGGAAACCTGAAGCCTCATAGCGAAAGCTGGACCGGAGACGCCAGACACAGCCACCCCACAGTGAAGATCAAAGTTAGCTTTCTACATATATGGATCTTTTCTTAAAATATCCACTTTAATCCGTAACACCGGTGCTGTCACAAGGTAATTAACCGGTGGGAAACCTTGCTCACCGTTACATCCCTATTAAAAGATCACAGTTACCTGTCCGGTACTGAGGAGGTTGTGTAGGTGGACAGCGGGGTGGAGGTGAAGGAGGGAGTAGCTGCCTGGTTGGGGCTGACGTAGGCGTTGTCTGGCCATGGGGAGCACTGTGGAGAGACAGATATACAGTATAAAACACACTTATTCAGACTTTCTGGGTTAAGAAACACTGTAGGCCAACTTCAAATGTCCCACAAGAAAAGGCAAAGGTTGAGGAAAAAAGGGTGGACTGGGAATTTAGCTATGCACCATCTCCACCCACTTTATGTCAGGTACATTAAAACATCTCCTTCCCTACAGCCAAGTGTCTATGGGGGGGGGTGCTTACACTGCCTCTCTTGGCCAAGGAGTCGCCACAGTCAGCAGGAAGTGTCCGCTTGCTGGACTTTTTCAGCTCGTGGTCACCTGCATCCTCTATGATGGGTTCAAGCCTCGTCTGCACACAGACATACAGCAGAAGTTAGCCAGCAAGCGACCAACACACAAACACAACCAATAACCTGAGGGCAGTCTTAGTGCAGTCTATAAATGTAGATAAAATTACTGCTTATTTCCTCCACAATAAAAGCTGTGATAAAACCTCTGTGACACAGAAAACATGGTAATCTATATTTAATGATAAAATTTAGTTTGGGTGTTTTGAAGTGAGGCTGTATGAGGTACTTATGCATAGTCTTCCTTGTCTAGTCCGACAGTAATATTACCTACAGCAGACGACAGTTGGCACACCCCCAGTTTGTAGAAGCAGACAGGAGTTACCGCACAGAAGTAAAGCAACATACTGCAGTGAACTGAAGCTGTTATCTATGCTCTCGTTAAAGCAACCAGACTCATTGGAAAAACAGTATTTTTACCTCACATAACACTCAAGTTGCTGGTCTACCGCTGCCACGACTGGCTGGTTTGTTTGTGTTATTGTGTGACTTTGGTTACTTTGGATTCAAAGTCACACAAAAACACAAAGAAAAAAATTGCTGGTAGACCAGCAACCCCTGTGTTCTACAAGGTAAAATTGCAAGTTTTTTCAATGGTGTTTGGTGGCTTTGAGGAGAGTATAGATCGATACAACTGGTTCAGTTCTCCATCAAAAAGGGCTGTATGACAGCACAGATGAATGGTGAAAACATCCTAAACACTGCGCACAGTTAAACTAATGGTGTTTTTTTATGTGCGCCTTTCTTTAAGGAGGCTAAAATATGTTTTGCTGCCGGCTCCGTCCACAGCAGTACATCGCTTGGCTTCCATGTGGTAACTCCTGTCAACTCACAATTTCAAAATACCCAAACTATTCCTTTAACAGCCCAATCAATGGAGCTGTATTTTTGTAATTTTTAGCATTTTCCTCTGTGTTATTATTGTGGACGTCATACATCATAACATCACAAAAATTACGTTATTTTTGTGAAATAAAACATTAGCATTCTTGGAAAAAAAAAAAGAGCAGAGTGTCTATTGTTCAGACCGTCCTCTACAAACTTGATGAGACGCGTCAGGATCCAGGTAGCTTGCCAACCCAGCACGGGGAAACCCTGCTGTGCATCTTGACATTACAAACACTTTCCAAAACATACCAGACGTCATACTGTCTTCCAAGCCACAATTTGTTTCGGTTCATCTTACTACAGAATTAAATACCTGCTTGGAACAGATAATCCATCACACCTGTCACACTGACTGTTGTGTCAGGTTGTATCATCATCATCACAGTTTGGTGCAATGCAGTCCATGAGCAGTTTGCTATGGTGGTGAGAAGCTCCGCCATCTAACATCAGCAACGGCATTTTAATTCAAGAGCTATATGTTGTTAAAAAAAATCAAAGAAAGAGAGCAATAAAATAATAAAAGATATTGTCAATTTGGTAGCTTCTTGCATTAAAATGACTGCTGTTTGGTATTTTTTTTTCCTCACTGGATTAATCCAATAACTGGTTGGCAGAAATTGCTGACAATAGCTAATCATCAGTTTTTAATCAGGCAAAAATGTGTCAATAAGGCTGGGCAATATGATGATCCATATCATCAAAATGACATACGTCTATCGCAGGGGTAGGTACTTATTTTTCCTGGGGGCCCACATGAGAAACCCAAATTGTTGCCGGGGGCCAGTCAGACGTAACCTCTATAAGAAACTTACATTATATACAGGAGTCTTTGAACCGTACAGGACTGACTGTTTAGGGTAGTAATGTTTCTATTAACAAAACTTAACATTCGTTCGGCGTTGCATGCAGCTTTGTAAAAAGTCCTTGCTAGCAGCCCCGCGGCTGTCCTCTCCTTTTCATCTCCAGATAGGTTTCTGTATTTTTCTGCATGTTTTGTCGGTGACAGACAGTGACGGTTCAAGTTGTATTCTTTGAATACAGACACGTTTGTTGCAAACTACACACACAGCACAGCACACAGCTTCACTGCCAACCTCTGCAAAAAATACTTAGCAGTCCATTACTTATTATAGATGTGCCGCCTCAGCAGGTGATGCTACTTCAAACACCACGTCAGTTTTTTTTAATATACTGTCTCTATTTCAACAGAGGCTCAGAGTATATTTATTTATATTTTCTCTATAATTTCACTTTACTATAATGTTAATTTTGCACTCAAGTTCTTAAAATGAAAAAAATATTTCAGTATTTAATTCACACAGGAGTATATAAAATAGGCTTTACCATGTTATTATTTCATATAGACTATTTATTGAAATACTAGTAAACAAGCTATCTCGGGAGATATATATATATATATATATATATATATATATATATATATATATATATATATATATATATATATATATATATATATATATATATATATATATATATATATATAAAGTTAGAGACATGCAATGAACTTAATTGTGATAAAAAATTTTGTCCATACTGCCCAGCTGTCTGTGAGGTTTTGCTTTTCTCTGTTTTATGTCATTGTAAATTGATTATTTGCGTTTTTGACAGACAATACAAGCAATTTGAAGACGTCACTTTGAGCTCTGAGAAAATGATTGTTAGTTGTAGCCCTATAATAATGGGTATAAAAAAAGGTTCATAAATCTAAAGCGTTCAAATGTGTTTGAGAAATGGTTGTCAGTAATGTAGAAGAGCACCTCAGATTTAGCCACACTGTGGGCCACTTTGCAGAAATACACTTCCCTTCCTTGGGTGCATACATTTTAAAATGGATAAACCCTCAAATGAAAACTGGATGCTTGCTAGTACTTTAGCCTAGTTGCTAAAGCCACGTCTCCGTACTGTGTACTGACCTCTGACAGGATAGTGGTATCATAAGAAGGCTGGTACTTTTCCTTCTCTTGAGGTGTGCGTTTCTCCATCTTCTCCCTGTCCGTCTTTTGCTTACGGTCCGCCCCCTTTGGCTAAACAGGAAGCAGAGATGGTGAGATTTCATTTGCTGTGAGAGGCCGATGCATGAGGTGGTGTAAAAACGTCCTCTCCTGAAAGAATGAGTGTGTACCTTAAAGACTTTGATTTGGCAGGAGGCAGAGTGGAGGTGCTCTGTGTACTCTCCACCGTCTCCCTGGGCGAATGTGTCGAACTGGATCCTGAAGGGGACGCCCTTCTCTCCGCCGTGCTTCCTGGGAGTGAACTCTGTGCTGATGCAGTGCACCTGCAGACAGCGGGAAGACACAAATACCAGTGTGATGAACATGAGTGTTTGATGTGGAAATTCAGTGGCACGCCTAGTAAATGACACAAAGGAAAGCTGACATATGTGTGTGTGTGTGTGTGTGTGTGTGTGTGTGTGTGTGTGTGTGTGTGTGTGTGTGTGTGTGTGTGTGTGTGTGTGTGTGTGATTACCTGCACAAACACAGAAGTTCTTTTGTTCATGTCCCACAGGAACTCTGCAGCGTTGAGCTGAGAGGGGTGAGTCTTCGGCTCCACAATGCCCACTGACATGGGGATATCTGTCTCACACATACACACACACACAGATATTTGAACACCGAATCACACACATGGGACGGTTTGAGTAAACATTTCTCGCCAGGCCGCATTACCGATGTCAAGGAGACGGTCACCAGGACGATTCCACTTCCAGCCCTCCAGCTGCTGGTGCTCTGTGTACTGCAGCCGGCGGTCATGAAACACCACACGCACGATGCTCTGCACACAAAAACACACACACACCGCATTACGTAAGAAGTGTATCTGATGTAAGAAGTAAAAGCTTTTCCCTCCAGCTGTGAGGATCCTCTCACCTTCACCATCTTGTTGTTGAGCTCTGGTAACTCATCCGGCTTCCTGTTGTCCAACATACGCACCTCGTAAGACTGGCCTGAGAGAGAGAGATATCACAATATCAGAAGAAAGAAAACAAGACTCAAAACCAAGTATATGTCAAAACTGAGTACATGTCTATACCGTGTATGATCAGTATGTGAATTTGTGACTGAATTGTTACACGAATAGCTAGTGGTCATGTCACTCGGCCAAACAACCGTGTAACTTCATCATCATCAGTAAGTCAAAAACATAATGAGAAGTGCGAAAAAGGAGAGCTACTAAAAACAAACAGAGGACTGAATGCAACTGTTCCCTGTCCTTTAACTGTCTTCCCCTCAAAGAGGATAGTTTTTTTGTTTGTTGTGTAATTTAGGCTAAGTCCATTCTGTTTTATAGCTCATTATATGGTTTGACATTGTTGATTATAAAAGGCAACATTTTTATGGCGGCCTTTATGTGTAGAGCTTGAGACTTACTCTGAGGTTTCAGAGTAATGTTTTACAGTTTACACTGTGATCTTAGGTTGAATCAGCCTTTTTCACAGAAGACATTTTGACTAAGCTGTCGCTGGTGTCAATAGTGAAATTAATGATGGCTCAATTACATTTAACTGCTTTGATTTCATGGTCCAGATGTCGTGCACGCTGGCTCACTGTCACACTAGAATAGAGCAGAGCCACCGTTGGTGTTATTAGTAACACCTGTGCTTTTCCAGCTATGAGGAGTCAAAATGTCTGTTGTGAGAAAGGCCTGCTGGGGAGAAATGTGGAAATCTTGGTCTTGGATTGTCAGCATTTCATGTTGTCCTCTTTTCCCATGCCTCGACAAGCTTCACAGCCTCCTCCTCCTCCTCCGAGTTTTTTTGATGCATAGAAGTGCCAGCGCTATGGGCGAACCTTGTGCATTGTTTCGCTGTGTTTTCAAAATATGGGAGTGATGCAGACGGATGACGCAAGTTGATACCATCTGTCTACTTGCATTGTTTTATTTTCATTCACATTGTAGAGCTGCGGGTATTCATCCCATCACCTGACAGCGGTATATTTGGTGTCCAAATAGTATGGGCACTTATATGTGCACAACACAAAAAACTAGAGCTGCAACTATTAATTAATTAATTATCAACTACTGAATTAATTGCCAGCTATTCATGATAATCAATTCATCGGTTTGAGTAATTTTATGGCTGGACAATTAATCAGAATGCAATCAAAATCACAATAAGACCTACTGCAATTTTCAAAATCACAGGAGGTCCAATATTTGTTAATGGTGAAATGTTTTAACTTAAATATTTCGCAGAGACGTCCTAACCAACACATCATATCCTACAGGCCCGAGGTAACATCTTTGTTTGGTACAGATCCCCACAATAATCACACCATAATAATTTTAATGTTAATTGCCAACTATTTTGATAATCGATTCATCAGTTTGAGTATTTTTTTTAAGAAAAAAAGTCAAAATTCTCTGATTCCAGCTTCTTATATGTGAATATTTTCTGGTTTCTTCACTCCACTGTTACAATAAACTAAATGTCTTTGAGCTGTGAACAAAACAAGACATTCGAGGATGTCATCTTGGGCTTTGGGAAACACTGATTGACATGTTTCAACCTTTTCTGACATTTTATAGACCAGACAACTAACCAAATAGAGAAAATTATCAACAGTGAAAATAATTGTTAGTTGCAGCCCAACAAAAACATGCCAACAATCATTTTACTAAAAGGTAAGTATGAGATAAAAATGTTATAAAGCTTTGATTGTGGAAATGCCATCAAGGTTTTCGACTGAACACATCACATCAGTGGTATTTTAGCCAGTAAATAGTAATAGTAAATGCTGGCACCCAAGAACGACTCCCCTCTCTATCAGACCTTCAAATACCACAGTATACTTAGCCCAAAACAAACTAACCCATTATTTTCCAGAAAAGTGTATCTTGACCTAATGACATGGATGACAACAGCCCACTCTCCATTTGGAAAAAGTCTTACATCAGCACACAACAGACCTAAAGTTACATTTTAGCTACACAAGCAAGTCTGTATAATTAGACATTTGGAAATGACATTTTTATGAATGACTTCAGTTAAATCTTCTGTAATTCAATGAAAACTGGGTCCAGTAATTGACAGCTTGTCTTGCATATAGTAAAGCATACAGGGACATAAGTTCACATACAATATGTCGCTGCTTCTTCTCAAATGACGACGTTTCTAGTTCCTACATTTATGTGCCATTACGTAAAGTAAATCTACATCCGTGCCATGAAGCAATGTAGCAGGGACAAACTGGTGGAGCGTGATGTTTAAGTGTTGAGTGGAGACCAGAAGAGGCTGAGATAGTTTCACTTTGCAGTAATTATACTAATGTGCAATAAATTAACGTGGGTATTATCTATTAATGTTAAATGGTGCGTGCGAGCACAAAGAAGCAGGCTGTGTATGTATGAACCACCTCAGTAGTCCAAGAAGAATATAAATCTGATTTACCAAGAAACCAAAAACAAACTGAGGTTAAGCTCAATCCAGACTTTTTCTTGAATTATATATTGCCTGTCTCACCTTGGTTCAGGTATGTGAGCGTCTCGTCGTGCAGCTTGACAGCAGGCGAAGTGGCGGCGCACAGCACATACTGGAATGGGGGGTTTTTGGTCTCGCTTTCAGGAGGAAGGCTGGAGTCCTCCTGCTTGAATATGGGCAGAGCCAGCACATCGCTGAGAGAAACAGAAGAAAGAGGAGAGGAACACAAACAGGAAGTTAGCATGGGATTGGATGCAGAAGAGATACACGGGAAGAAAACATCATCAGAGAACAGCAATATTTTTATTTTCTTTTTCTATTAAAAGTTCTCATTGAATCTCCAACACCATCCTGCTGGCCACACATTCACTGCGACCTCCCTTAAAGCAAAGCCTGCCTTTATTCCTCAGGTTTTCCTTCTTAACATTTATCTCTAAAAACACCGTTTGTGCGATTCAAACTGTTGCACGCTCCACTTTTAGCAAGACAATACTTTACCTCCTCATCGTGTGGAATTATTAAACGGATTGGCTTATTTTAGAAGGTGATGAGGGCTCTCCATCGATCAAATGGCTCTCGCTCATTATGTATGCATGAGGCCGCGGAAGGATAAATGAACAAAAACACCCAGAGATAGCCTGAGCTGCTGACACTCACTATCTCTCACACTTGGCAGCCACTCTAGACAGCCAACCCGTCCTCAGCTCACCCTGACAAATGCTGCAAGAGTGTCAACCGGTGCACGGTGAACAAGAGCGTGTCCGTAAATACCAGTGGCTCTGCAGAAAAGGAGTCCTATACATGCAAACAAATGCCGATCATGGCATCTCATTACTTGGCAAGGAAACTTTTTGGCAAGTCATGATGCTCTGAACCCAAGCCAAACTTTTTTTTTTGTTTACAATTTCAAGGTATTCCTGCAGCACCTTACTCCAAACAAGTCTTCAAACCTGCTTGATTTATTCAGTTTCAAACTACTCTCTCGGAATAACTTGCTGCTGTGTATTCTCTGTGGAGTGGGTGCCCACACAGAGCCAGCCTGGGTGCCATGGCCCTGTTAAGCCCTACTGCCCGGGAAAACTACATCTGCTTCCTGAAATCTGAGGCGCTGGTTCCACTGAAACACACTGAGACATTCTGTTCCTACCAGCTGCTGACTCCAAACATGCCCTGCAAGCGACCCAACCCGACACCACAGATAGCGCTGCTCCTAGAGCCACTGACACCACACTTTCTGTTTTCACTAATTCACTTATGTGCAAAACCATCACTTCAGTATTAATAAAATTGTTTCCCCTCGTAAGAGACTGTCCCACACTTACGTCACGCTCAAATAAATGCGCTCTAAAAGCAGATGGCCGTGGAGGCAGCTGATAAGACACATGCAAGTCCTGGGAGCTTAAATGTCAACACCTTCCATAACCTGCCTATTACATAATTCAGTACACACATACCAAAAATTACTAAGCGAACAGGTGGTTTACAACAATGCCACATTTGATGCCAACACAATTCCTTCTTAAACCATTTTAAAAAGACAGATACAAACATGTATCCATCCTGCACAGATACAACAAGGACTGCTGACTAACCAGTATTTCCCTGAGTCATAAGATGCCACATTTAGAAACAAAAGTTGAGCCTTGTTCACATTACATTAAAACTTAACATGGAGGGCTGCATGTATTCCATCAGGCGTAGTGACAAAGACTGTGTGTTGCTACTAGAGCTGAGTATCATGTGAAAACTTAAGATTAGATTGTGTCCCAATAAAATACCTGCACCGTCAATAGTGATACCAAAACAACCCAAACAACATAGTTTGCATCTAAAATGTGATGACAGCTGGTGCTGAGGAAGATTGTGGGATTTGATCAACAGCTCTAAAGCAGCTACTTAAATCGTTAACTTTGTGGTGAGATTGTTTTGCTCAATGTTGAAGAGTCCGACCAAGCATTCACAACAACTCTCGTGTCAAAGTGTCAAGAGTTTGTATTGAATGGTTGGTCAGATTGTTAGGTTTGTTTACTTATTCTTTGACTCGACATTTACTCATATAAAATCAGGTAATGCTTCTAATTTTCCATAATATATCCAGAGAAAGATCCTTATTTAACACTGATGCATTCTGCAGTTTGGCATATTTTGTTAAAAGTAAGGGAAAGCCAACGGTGTTAAAGCAAGCTAACTGAGCCAAAAACACCTATTGTTACCTACTTACATCATTACTGTAGCAGGAAGTTACTGACGACAAATACCTGATCATCCTTTTATGTCCAAAAAAGGGATGGCCAGGTGCTTCTTACTCTACTTCAGAGGTAAGAACTGCTGAAGCTTTGGTCATTTCCACCTCTTTTTGGAGCTTTCTTAATCAAAAACACTAAAATCAGATCCATCATCTTGTATGCAACGTTACAACCCTTTGTTTGCGCACGCCACTGGTTTTTAGAAACAAAGCCACAGGCCTGTTTGACCAGACATTTCCACATATAAAATTAGGAAATGTTTCTAATTTCAGATGATATTTTTAAAGAAAGATCCTGACTTAAAACTGATGCATTATACAGTTTTTGCAAATTTTGTTAGAAGTTAGAGAGCCAACAGTGCTGCTCATGGATTACCAGTCAGAAACACTACTGTCTCTTAGATCTAGGGCTGTCTCGAACACATTTTTTTGGGGTTCAAAGCTTCAGTGAAAAATGATCGAAGGTATTCGAAGCTTCATGGAGCAGCAGGCTCCAGCATGTTCTTCTGTCTGTCTCTCCCCAGTTTCAGTCCCACATCTGCACTACTGTAGTGAATATTAATAATCATAATCCTGAATAATGTTGAGGGATTATTTCTTATTTAATGGGCTATTTGGAGATCTATTAATTATTAGTACATGCATGTAAAAAAACTAAGCATTCAAGTAATGATTTTGAGGTTGAACACCATGGCAGCGGCCAAACCATTTGGGTCAGTCCTACTTAGGTCATTACTGTAGTAGTTATTGAAGTTATTGAAGAAAAAAAACCTGGACACTCTTTTAGAAGCATTCCTCATCAAAAATACTAACCCTTTGTTTCCACACACCACTGGTCTGTAGAAACAAAGACTTGTTCTGATAACTCTGCCAGACTGAGGGGCCAAAACAAGGCCTTTCCTGCAGACTTCCTCTGTGTTATCTTGATATGTCCACTAAGTTTAGGTCTCTTTTTGACAACACACACAATCTGAGCAACAGCATGAACGTATATAATGCCTTTGTCCCTCACAGTGTAACACGTGTCCTTCCTTTGCTTTTGTGTGGCTTAGAGAAATTAATCTTTGTCCCTGATCGTGGCACCCTGCGATGACTGCCCTACTCCAAATCCCAAAACAAAGAGCAGCCATCGCACCCAGTACAAAGGGAACAGGCGTGAAGTGGGTGTAATGTTAACACTTCCAGACACAGTTGTGCTCTCTATCGGCCCACTGCTGTGTTATGAAGCTGGGGATGGCACTCCGTCTCTAACCTCATACTGTAGGCTCCAGCCCCCAGCTCCTGCCCGATGCCGGACAGGCTGGCATCGAAGTCGTGCACCAGCCCCGACTCTATGGTGGCGTCGTCCATCTTCAGCACCCAGGCCAACGGCACCAGCTCCTTGTCCTCGGCTTCTACTCGGAGGGCCGCCAGCTTGCTTCAGGTACTAGAGGTCGGCTAGCGAGGAAGTGCAGCTTCTGAGTGACACCGTGAGAGGAAAGTTATGCTGCTAGCCCGCTAGCTGCTCCTTGGTAAGCTGGACAAGCGAATCGGTAGCTTTCCACAGAGACTGGATGTGTCGCCATATCTCCACTCGGGGTTTTGCGGGGGGCTATTATCACACGACACGGTGCTCCACAACTGTCTGCAAGTAACGACAAGTTAGGGTCCACTCAGCTAGCAAATGTTAGTCGTGACTGAAGATGCGAGCTGATTTTCAGCATGCTAACGTTAGCTAACAGCTAGCTAGCTCTACAAAGGCAACTTAAACGAGCTAGCGCGTATCCAGTAGCCCTGTTGTTACCCCAGGTCTTCAAGCAGCCTAGCTAACGTTAGCCAAACAAAATGCAACAAGCAGAGAAGTCGAATTTTAGTCCACACGCCGCATCCCACGCAGCGTCCGCACAGCTGTTGCTACCTAGCAATCAAGCTAACTAGCATCAACTTCACTTGCTTTGAATCAACCGTGATGTCCGGTGACCTAAGAGCAGCTGTCCTCTGGCGCTCCCTGTACCATCCTAACCCGCTCTCCGCTTCTCATCGCGGTGCTGGAATCACCGCCGAGGCTCCTGCTCCTTGAGACGCAGTCCTTTAACCATCCAGAGTGCAGCGGTTGACACAAAACCAGGCATCAACATGGCTCCCTCAGCATTACAGACTGTCGCTGCCGTGAAGCCTGCAGGGGCTGCCACAGCCAGCCTCAGGAAGGATGCCAGGACGGCCGTCAGCCAATCAGAAGCCGCATTCTGTGCCCAGCGCAGGGGGAATAGCCAATCAGAGGCCTCCGAGCTTCCGTCATTGTGTCCAACTGTACTTGCGTTCTGCCTCCCAGAAAGTATAATAATATCTGATAAATGCATCTAGAAAGTCATCACCGTCAACAAAGATGAACACTTTCACAGCGATACAGTAAATGCAACCCTCCTCTGTCATGTCACGACATATAACCAAAAACAGTTGACACTGACATGTTAATGCATAACTGTTTTGGTATTATTTTGCTATAATATAGAGAAATCTGAGGTCATGGACTATATAAACATTTGACTTAATTCATAGTGAAGATAAAATAAGATAAGATGTTACCGTGTGTAACTGCTGCCTTCGTGTCTCTGCAAAGGGGATCGGAAGTTTTCAGTGTATGGCTGCCAGAACAACATCGTGTCCCACAAAGCTGTCTGTCGCTACGTCGGCCTCACTCCAGATGAACACGACCCAGCCCGGTACCGAGGAGCAGGTCCAGACGGGAGCTCATGTCTGTTTCATGCCAGTGCTGAAGAGGAGTTTACACCACATAGGTCGGCTGCAGCAGGACTTGTTGTCTGGTCAATAATTATCCACCAGTCGGACCCTGGACGTGGCGCACAGTCAAATCTGTGGGTGACAAAGTTTTTCCGAGCTATTTTGACCAAAGGAGGGAGGGAGGGGGGAACCCGCCTCAAGACATTAATTACTGTCCCCCTTGTCACACAGTTCAGCACATGGACGTAACACACAATAGACTTTATGGCAAAAAAACTCAAAACACAAGGGGTCAAAATCTACTTGCAGAGTTGCAGTCTTATATTACTAATAAATACACAATATCATTGGATTATTTCTCTGTAAACAGCAGTTTGTGCAGCATATTTTATAATCTGATCATGTTTTGCATTGAATCTGTTATTTCTACCTGACATGTATTGTTGTAATAGTAGAGTAACATAACATACAAATACTTAAGAAGTCTCCAGAAGACAGTTATGAGGAGGAGCAGAAGTCTAGTTTTCTCTCACAACATTTGGATTACAATATGCTGAAAGGTTGTTTTTCGCCCAACGATGCCAAAAACTTTCTGCACTACTGCATCTTTAACTTCAGGGACTTATTAGTCAGGTGACTGCAGGCTGGTTGTGTATCTGAGATCCTCTTCAGCTGCACCTAAATTTACAGCAGAGAGCAGATGCATACATGAAATTCAGCACCGGTCTACATTGCATAAGACATAAATGTTACCTTTTCCACCACATATCTGGATTAGTCCATTTTATTAACTGCTGAGCACATTTTCTGGCAGGTTTTCCTGCCAATTAACAAGCTTGGCTATAAAACAGAACAGGACAGTGTTTCTAGAGCTGAAACTAATTTGGTTGTTTGACAGAAATTCATCCTTTTCAGTTGTGAGGATTTTCTGCCTTTGAGATGGTAAATTGAATGTTTGGGTTTAGTTGGGAAAAAAAAAACGAACAAGTAATTTGAAGTTGTTTAAGAAGTTGTCGTAGGCATTTTTTCAATTTCTGAGAAAAGCCATGATGAAAATATTAAAATGAATTAAAGTGTACTTGTGATCCCTCATCTCCAGTTAGACATGAATTTCATTTTTAAGGACTCAGTGTTTCACAACAAATTACAAAAATACACATCGTTTTTTTCTATATAAGAGGAGAGTTACTCAAATATAGGAAAGAGGCATTGTTGCAGTTTTAAGATTTAACTAATCGTACATGTTTTAAATTTCATTATCTCTTAAATTAAGGTACAGCTGGTGATAGTGGTTCTTTAGAAGATATACTGGAGATGGTTTACGATCGATCCTGGGTCAGTTAGACAGACAAATAGATTGCATATATCCTTTCTGTCACTAACATTTCTATCCACGCCCCCCCTTTTTTTCTCCACTGCAATAATCAAAAGAGGCAACAAGGCTCGTCATGATCTGTACACGTTCTTTATTGTAATGTAAGCACAGCTTTGTAAATGCACGGAGGAAACACAACAGTGAAAACTAGAATGTTACAAGAAGAGGAGGGAAAGAAAGACATGATGGAGAGGAGAAGAGAAAAGGGTGACGTGACGATTTCGTTTTCAGAGCTGTAAATAATACATTTCTACAAATTTCTCAGTGGAGAAAAAGAAATAAGTGTGTGAGAAAGACTACGGCTAGCGCAACAGAGAGAAAATAAAAACAAGGATGGGCACAGGTGCGCATGTGCACCCCCCCCCCGGGAACTCTCCTAAATGACAGTTATTGGATTTCCCATTTTAATATCATATATAGATACATATCCACTATGTGATAATAAGCCATGTCCTGTCATACTTCATGTAGTAAGCAGCACGCACTCATCTTCCCTCCCCATGTTGCCCAGAGGTGGAGTGATCCGAGATGAGCTGGGAGAAAATGGAGGACACCATGAATGTTTCTGAAAGGGGCGGACATCGTTCACATTAATTTAAAACCCCAGTCACACTATTCTGACTGTTGATCCAATAAAAACGTTTAAATTTAGTCTCATGCATAGCCAAGCACATAACACCTCCTATACTTTGGGATGTACTGTATTCGCTATGAGCAGACGTGACCCGCTGTGACTCGTCTTAGTGCTGTGCACGGTTGGTTGGTTGATCGGTCGTACCTTTTAGGCTAATTGGCACCCTTTTGAAAGTGTTTATGTGTGCGTGAGAGAGAGAAAACTCCAGACATTAAAAACCGCTGCGGTAAAACCTCACTGCGTAAAATAAATCCAAACTATGACACAATGTAAATTTACATTCCTGTCTACCTGGCCCCAGTTACTCGCTGTTCAAGAAAGACACAAGACGGCTCCATTCGTTCGTCTCAACCCTGTTCTATGAACCTTACCCCCTTCAAAATGAGAACCATGCAGACGCACCGCTTCCTGTTGACATCGAGATGTTATTCAGAGGGGATACTGTAGTGTTCGGGATACAGGACGGACATTTCATATCTTCATCTTTGAGTGATTAGTGACAAACCTGGGTGTGACTGAATGTGTGTTATCTGTTTGTGTTTAAGGGTTCAGTTCAGTCTGAGATCCTCAGTGATGGTCAGGAGAACTACAACACTCCTCTCTTCTGCACCACAACTCCCATCTTGTACAAGAAATGTATGAGGTCTGTATGTACCTATGTGTGTGTGTGTGTGTGTGTGTGTGTGTGTGTGTGTGTGTGTCACTCTGCTGGCCAGAGTGCAGGCATAGTTGTGGGTGTAAGCAGTTTGCTCCGGTGGAAGAGTGTTAGGATGTGTGTTTTGTTCTCGGTCTGTGTGGGTGTGAGCTCATGAACGGTTGTTTATGTTTGGTGGGCAGAGTTGCAGTTCTGTGGTCGCCCTGTGGGAGGGCGCTGTGTCTCCTATAGGCCCTCAGACGGGGGTTCACTGCCGCTGGAGCCAGACTGGGCACGCTTGATGTACAGATTCAACAGCTTCAGCTGCGGACAGAAAAAAACATGTAAATGTGTATGTGTATGATATGTAAATGTATGTGTCTCTAGAGCAGACGTCTCCAACCTTTTTTCTTCTGAGAGTTAATTTGACAAAATGAAAGAGGCCAAGAGCTACTCACAGCACCAAGTTGTACATTTCCATTAGCAGACATAATTCCTATCTTACTATATTTATGATCCTTTAATAGCATTTCAACCACCACAGTCATCACCTCTATTACAATCCCACCATGGACGAAGGGCTTTTTGTGTTTCATTAGGATATGTGCCACTAAAAGAAGAAGTCTCTGTTGTTACGTTGGTGTTCTTCATCAGTTTGGTAAACAGACTTTTGTCTTTTTAAGCATTGTTTTCAGCTCCTGTACCTTCTCTGTTCGTGTACTGCTACAAGCTCTAAAGTCCCATAAAACCTTGCTGTGGACTCTGGTGAAGTGGTGCTCGGCGTTACATCGTTTACTGACTGACACACACATTTGTCATTCACATTTGCAAAAAAAAAAAAAAAAAAAAAAAAAAACGGTTTGCCATTCTTCATGAAAATATTATATTATATGCCTTTTATTGGCCTGGCTATTCTGTGTGGTCTTGCGTGTGTTTTCTAGTCTGCTAACATCACCTAATGTTACGATGTCACTGATGTAACCAAACCTGAAAGTAGCGCAACTTGTTTATTTAGCAGCCGATTGGCAGATAATCCTTTTGTGTCAGATAGGGGGCAGGGTGTCTGTGAATTTGATTGGATAGAAATTTAAACAGTTTACAAAGTGATTTTGTGTTATCACATTTATGTAGCCTATGCTTTGAACCTTTAGTGAGCCAGTCAGAAACGTTGTTAGAGACTGCTGCTCTACAGGTGGCAAGGAAGCCATACAAAGTGTGATAGTGAGGTGAGAATCATATGCCTGTTGGCTAAAACATGTTCAAATTTTAGTTATTTTTAGAGAAAAATACATCATAAAGAATAGATGGATGTAAATCAGTGCTATCATATTGTATAAAAATATAAGAATAACTTGGTGTTTTAAGACATGGGTGAGAAACTACACATTTTTAGCCAAGTGGCTGGTTAGGTCAGGTTACCTTGCTGCTGGAGAGTTGGCTGAGGTGCGGTTTGAGGTCCTCTCCGATCACTGCGTAAATGGCCACCAAGCAGAACACGCAGGCTTTCCTTACACTGCTCTCAGAGTTGTCGTAACCCTGTTTAACCAGATAAAATGGATTATAAACCTGTAGGACACTTGAGACAAAACAAAGGAGTCAGAGAAAGTATCCATGTATGAATGTGTGAGGACGAGATGGTTACAAACTTTATGAAATAAATAACAAAAATAGCCACTTAAAGGTCCCATATTGTAAAAAGTGAGATTCTATTTATATTATATATTTATATATATATCTATTTATATTATAAAGCAGGTTTAACTGCTATGTGAATACTGTGAAAGTATGAAAACAGTCAATCCACGGAGAAATACACACAACCTGTATTCAAAAACTGAGCCTTTGAGACAAGCCGTCAGGATTTCTGTCCATTTGAGATGTCACAAATCTACAAGATTTGGACCATTTAACAATTTTAAATCTACACAGTTTATTTCCTGTTGCAGTGTATGTGAATGACATCACCTGACAGGAAGTAAACATAGACCCAAGCTGTTGCCTAGCAATGCAATTCTGTTGAAAATGCTGTAGAACGGAGCAATATGAATCTGAAAAAGAGCATAATATGGGACCTTTAAGTCCAAGCTTTACAAAGATCTACAATAACTAAGAGCCATTGTTTCAACAGGAAGTGGTTGTGTCCACCAAAGTGTTTTTTCCCCCCAGCTGAAAACGCTCAGCTGGCAGCACTTGAGACCACTTTGGAGACGCAGCGTTTTTTCAGCTAAGACGCTTTGGTTGCTATGATACGAAATACCTGTGGAGGTAAAAATGTCAACACAAGGTAGAGTGCTTGCTCTGGCCCTTGCTCTGGATGATGATCTATGTGGGCTCGCTGGAAACATCGCAGCGAGAATGTCTGTTCGATTCAAATACAGATTCAGAATCAACTTTATTATCCCACAAGGGGAAATCTGTTTGGTCCAGACATGAGGGAAACATAAAGTCCACAGTAAACACAGACGCACATCATACTACTCAATAAACAACAACATACTCAACATAAATTAACACATTTGATCATTTCTTTTGGGGTAGGCTATCTGTCCCGCCCCTCCTCCACTATGATTGGAGGGCTTGGCGTAAACTAAACCCTCAGCGCCTAGTTGCGCTGCTGGCATATTTACCAGTGTAAATACACGGCACTCCAATTCAAATAATTTACAGAATACGCTGGCGTCAGAAAAAAATGCTTTAGTGGACACGGCTCATAACCCTCCACAGCGAAAGATAAAAACAATTCTTCGTACTTTTAACAAATAATGCACCCAACTTCATACTTCTAAAGTGCTGGATCATGATTTTTTTGTATGTGTGTTACCTGTATGAGTCCCGGCACGATCTCAGGCAGGAGGCTCATCAGACCCTCGCGGGGAACCCTTTCCACCACTTTGGTCTGCATCTTGATGGCAGCCAGGTTGATGGGGTAGTCAGCTGACTGGATAATGGGACACAACACCTTGACACACTGGTCTGGACTGATGGACAACGCCAACATGGCTGCCGTCTCCTCTGCTGCTCGTACCACCTGCAGGAAATGCACATAAACGTTATCGGTACTGATGTTCTGAAACAGTATATTAGGCACAGATCACACTCAGTATGTAATATGATCTATTAATTTGAAATAAATATTAATATTTCATAAATATGTAGCAGATGTGTACATGTTTTTAATCTGCTAAACACTTTCATCATCCACATGTAAACTAAAAAACAACTTTCATTTCTTCACGCTCTCTGAAGTCCTTATGATAAAAGCTGGTTTTAAGTGAACTAATTTATGAGTACTCGTACCTCCTTGTGGGGATCTTTGTGAGCCTCCAGGGCCTTCATGATGGTGAGCTCTGCGTAGTTTTTGAACCTCCAGGGCTGCTTGCTGAGAATCTCCCTCAGCACCCGCAGAGCCAGTGTTCGGATCACATGCTGGAAGAATTACAAGGATTTTAGCAGTTCAAAGGAAAGGAGATTTAGCATAGTGTTATCTAGGGCTGGGACGGTTCACATATCTCCTGATTTGATACCGTCACGATACTTCGCTACCAATTTGATATGTATTGCGATTTTTAAGTACTGTGATTTGATATTCCGATTTATTGCAATTTTTGTTATCTTTTTTTTACATTATATCATGGGAAAACAAATCATTCACTTCTAGGGCCTTTTAATTTGGAAAATATCTAAATTAATACAGTAAGAATGATTTCCAGCATGTATGTAGTCAGAGTTGTCCCGAAGTCAAATATGTCAGTCACTGTCAGGAGTTATTTAATTCCCCCCCCCCCAGCAAACCAAAAATCAAAGAATAACGACATTTCCCTCACAAATCAGTGGTATTTTCTTTTTAATAAAAAGGGACGTTTACCATGTTTTATATTTCTGGTTAATATAATCCAATCAGTCTTCCATATATGCATTTTGTATGTATAGTTCTCTTCGTTAACACCTTATTTTGAAAAGTGGACGTAGTTGTACGTGTATACTTCCATTAACTTCACCAAGTCTGTCGCTACCTCTATCCATCAGCTCCGTTCTCTTTATCCATCCACAGTCATCTTCATCTGGGCCATTTGACTGTATTTAACATAAACATCAGTCACTGGGTGCTCTACAGTTGTAGCGCCGGCCGATTTGACCACAGAGATGAGAGTGACGTCTGGCTTGACCGCACCTTACTGCAATACGATAACATTTCCTGTCCATGACAGAGTTAGCGTGCGGCTTAAGCCGTGATGTCTAGCTCTGCTTCTCCTGCAATATGTGAAACCCAGTGTTTCCATACTTTACTGTGTGTGTAGTGTTAACTGTGTTTGAGTTAAAATGTGACGGTGCAGGTTGTATGTTTTGTACTCTTTCGTCTCGGCTTGCGGCGGCCAGCTGCGGTTTGTTTTGTTGACGGAACAGGAGCAAATACACTCCTGATCAAAATCTTAGACCAGTTAAAAAATTGCAAGAATTTGCATTTTGCACTGTTGTATCTTAAGAAGGTTCTAAGTAGAGTTTCAAAATGCAAAAAGAAGAAATGGGAACAAGAGACCAAATGTTTTGAGCAGGCAATTTATTGAAAAGAACAATTTAACTGAAATAGGCTGTTCATCAGCTGATCAAAAGTTTAAGACCACATCCTTTAAAAGCCCAAATCTGTGCAAAAATTTGGATTCCATGTCATTTTCTGTCAAGTAATCACACTGTCAAGACCTCTTGATGGGAAAAGCAAAAAAAACTCACTGCCTTCGAACGTGGCAGGATTGTTGAGCTGCATAGACAAGGCCTCTCACAGCGTGCCATCGCTGCTGAGGTTGGACGCAGTAAGACAGTCATTTTGCATTTCTTAAAAGATCCTGAGGTTTATGGAACAAAAAAATCAAGTGGTAGACCCAAAAAAATCTCACCGGCTACTGAGCCGGAGGATCCGAACGGCTGTCCGTCAAGACACGTGGACGATCCTCATCCCAAATTAAGGCCATTACTGGTGCTGACTGCAGCCCAATAACCATCAGACGGCATCTGCAAAGGAACGGCTTCAAAAACAAAAAACGTCTTCAAAGGCCACGTCTCATTCAAAGCCACAAAATTGCCCGTTTGGCCTTTGCAAGGGAGCACCAAACATGGGACGTTCAAAGTTGGAAGAAAGTTTTATTCTCTGATGAGAAAAAATTTAACCTTGATGGTCCTGATGGCTTCCAACGCTACTGGCATGACAAGGAGATGCCACCTGAGATTTTTTCAACACGGCACAGCGGAGGGGGCGCCATCATGATCTGGGGTGCTTTTTCCTTCAATGGAACAATGGAGCTCCAGGTTGTGCAGGGGCGTCAAACAGCAGCTGGCTACGTGGAGATGTTGCAGCGGGCATCCCTCATGACTGAGGGCCCTCGTCTGTGTGGTGATGACTGGGTTTTTCAGCAGGACAATGCTGCAATTCACAATGCCCGTCTGACAAAGGATTTTTTTCAGGAGAATAACATCACTCTTTTGGATCATCCTGCATGTTCCCCTGATCTAAATCCAATTGAGAACATTTGGGGATGGATGGCAAGGGAAGTTTACAAAAATGGACATCATTTCCAGACAGTGGATGCCCTTCGTGAGGCCATCTTCACCACTTGGAGCAACATTCCTACAAGCCTTTTGGAAACACTCGCATCAAGCATGCCAACACGAATTTTTGAAGTGATCAACAATAATGGTGGAGCTACTCATTACTGAGTCTGTTTCTGAGACTTTAATTTCTGTTTTAGGGTTTTTTTTTGAGCTATGGTCTTAAACTTTTGATCAGCTGATGAACAGCCTATTTTAGTTAAATTGTTCTTTTCAATAAATTGCCTGCTCAAAACATTTAGTCTCTTGCTCTCATTTCTTCTTTTTGCATTTTGAAACTCTACTTAGAACCTTCTTAAGATACAACAGTGCAAAACGTAAATTCTTGCAATTTTTTAACTGGTCTTAAGATTTTGATCAGGAGTGTATAATGTCACGTTACTCAGACTACAACAATAAAAGCAGTAACTTCCTTCTACCTCAGTATAGACTCAAATGAAGCAAATATATTGATTCTGGCATTAAAAATCTATTTGAAAACTGAAAAATATTAATAATTGGGATACATGGGTGAATTGATTTTTCCGCCACCCCTAGTGTTATCATAAAAATGAAGGAGGAGGAGGAGGAGTGTGTGTACCTCTCGGTCACCCATTGTTTCCAGCAGGAGCAGCAGGATGGTCTTGAAATGTTCGTCCCACACCTGCAGGGTGTTCTCACGAATCAGCTTTAGCAGTTCGCACAGCGCCGCCTTCCTCTCCTCAACGCGCTCGTTGTGATTGGACAACTCTTTCAGCAGCTCGGCCACCAGCTCCGATTGGTCCAGGCTGCTGTCTGTTAGTAGTACAACAAAAAACCAAAACAAACATGAGGCAATTCTCATATTTATTATATTTTTCTTATTTTCTTTACATATTTTTCTGTCACCACGTGTCTGTGTACCGTCAGTGAGGAGCTCGGAGTCGTCCATGCTGGTGTCTTTGCGACTGTGTTTGAAGGGAGAGTCGGAGAAGTGCTCGCGGGCCCCTCGGGGGCTGGAGGACAGCAGGGGGGTGTTGAGGAGGGACGTCTTGTTGTCCAGAGCCATGCGGCCTCCATCCACAAAGTCTGACACTCTACCGTCTGTCCCGCTGTCTCCCTGCAGAGATGCAATGACAGTTGTTAAAGAGGCTCCGACTTTCAGGTCACTTTCACAGCTGAAGTTTGGCTCATTTTGCCCAGACCAGATTTTAAAAAATAGAACATTGTTGACTTTTATTTCCAACCAATGAAACCAAAATTTTAACTGGCAATAATTCATGCTGCACCTTGTATTCATTTTTTAGTTGTCATACAGACCTCACAAAAGGTTAATTAATTAAAAGTGACATCTTGTCTGAGCTTTTTCTCATCCAGACTGAGGGTCTAAGGACAAATCTGTGGTTTGTATTTTGTGATACATAAAATTAACAGTATTCATATTACAACATGGAGTTTCCACATTTTCAGATACCCCTAAAATACTCAAAGTAGGACAACATAACATCATATCACTGTTCATCTCCTTTCTGATGTATTAAGTAAAATCTCCTGCACTCATGCTGATATAAATTCATCTTGCATATTTATATAGCTTACTCTGGAAATTACTTTCTTGACAGCTGATGATCAGCAGATGGATTTAGTAGCATCAGTTTATGAATCCATGTTAAAATTCATATCTACTATCACAGATTCCCATCGTGGTCTGATTTACTGTCACACCACAAACAAACTGAACCAGACCATGAGCCAGCTTTGAGGCAGTCTCAGTCCAGTTGTTAGGTCCACACCAGAGTTAAAATGACAGCTTTCACAATGGATTGAGGCCATGTTCAGACTTAGTGGACAGCTCTAAGTACAGGTGTGAATGTATTCAAGATACATTGAGATCCTGGGCCACATTCTTTCTGTAGTGTGTACGCTACTGTGTCCTGGGCCTCACTGAAGGACCAACTGATGTGTGTTTGTTACTCGAGAAAGGTGATCCATAACAGTTTGTGTAGCTGAGGGTTACGTTGGGCCTATATTCTATGAAGGTCACAAAATAATGGCAGACACGTTTTTACTACCAAATTGTTCACAGCAGCATTTAACAGCTTCACTCCCTTCTGTTATGACCTTTCACAATAAAAAACCTAAACATGCAGCCACCACTGTATCTAGTGGCAACTCAACAAAATAGCATATTATAAAGCAGCTCTCTGAAGCTCTTTACGGTTCGGATGTATCCAGGGACCGCCAATAACCAACCATATATTTTCATGTTCATAAAATGTACTAATGTAATGTAATTCACAAATATGTAGGATATGAATTCAGCTGTCTCCCGCTGGTTAAAAACAACAATGCATTTGGTCTTTGCAAACATAAATGATGCAGGTTACGTGTTTATTTGCATACAGAGCGGGGGAGTGAGATCCGATCACAAGTGGTCACTGGAAACGCATTCTAATGCCGGGTATGAACAGACGTATTTAAAGCTGTCCACTTTTGATCGGATCACCCAAGACACATGTCTAAATAAACATGTACTACACAGTGTAAAACGCCGGGAAACCCCGAATCAATCGGGACACACACTGGTCAAAACAAAGGAAACACACACTCTGGATCAACCTTCCAGATTTAATCATCTGGATCACTTTTTTTGGACATTTCCTTTGTTGACAGCATGTAGTTCTCTAGATAAAAACAACCCAGTATCAGGACCACCAGGTGAGAAGTGGAGCAGGGTGAAGCAGGTTAAGATGCTCTTGTTTCTCTGTATATTTATACTCAAACCACTAAATGCTGCTGTCTGAGTGGCGGTTTGATAGGTCAGGTGCGCTGTGATTGGCAGGCAGATGACATGTAGGCTGGTTAGATTTCAGATCCATCTCATGGGGAAAATGTCAGGGGGTCATACCTCTGTACTAGAGTACACTGTGTCCTCAAAAGGGACACGGTTTGTTTGGAGGGACTGCAAAAAGATCTGGCATGATGTCTAGAGTCATAAATTTGGATTGAACAAGTAGTAGTAGATAAGCACTTGTGAAAATATTAAAGGGGAGGTTCTTGTTGAGAAAATCCTCATGGTGTAATTTTCAGCCACTGGGATCATAAACAATACACATGATTTTATCAGCGGCTGTAGAGGATCAAGTTCATGGTCGTCAGTCCCATAAACACTTAATGCACTCCCCTCAGTTCCCACGCTGCAGGGGGAGCGGTGGATCAGATCGGATGTCAGGGTCACATGCAACTGCAGACAGCTATGTTTGTGCATATGTGTTTCGCAAGTCTTGGAAAACATGCTGTAAGGCTAAATAAGACTATAAATCAAAACCCTTTACTGTTTGTGTACCGAGTGGACTATGTCTGCAGCTTTGTGTAGATAAACTGCATAAAAAATAGCATTGAATACTTATTCTGTGATCAGATATTTTCTGATTTAAACCATAACTTTAACAAGTTTGTCAATGTGTGGCAACGGTCTTGTATGGTTGCGTTCAGACAGTATTAAACACTACTGTTTGAGAGGTTTATTTTATGTTAAATAATAAAAAAAGAAAGTCTTGGTATTGGTCCAAAAAAAGACTTAGGTCATGTTTTGTTTCTGTCGTTCATTTTCATGATTAGCACTTACTACTTTATTTTGAAATCACTAACCTTCCCTCAGATTCACTGCACTTCCTGCCCTCGTGTGTCTCAACGCCCCCTGACCCACTTTCCATCTTCTCACCTGTGTTTGATTGTCAGCCCCTCCCCTGACTGTGTCCACATGTGTCTCGTTATTCACTCCCGCACCAGTATATAATGTGTGTCCTCCCTTCCTCATGTTGCCAGTTTGTTGTTGATCCTCCCCGGTGACCCTCCTTCCAGCGTTTTTCCTAGTGTCTGCTTTTTGGTAAATGAATCTCTGCTCGTTTTTTGATCCTGCCTTTGCCTGCTGTATTTTGGATCTGGGTGCTTGACTGACTGCTCTGTCTGTCTGTACCGACCTTTGCCTAAGTAAAGACAAATCCTCTTTTATGTTGCCTAAGTGTCTGAGGCGTGCATCAGAGTCCAGTTCATATCTGATCCCAGGCATTACAAAGACATCATTTCAAATTCTGAAAACATTTCAATAACCCCCATAAACAGGACTGGCTACGTCATAAACCAACCAGTGTGTGCAGCTCACAGAGATGCTGCAACACTGAACAAGTTTTTGATTTATTAGCTCATATATCAATGTCAACGTACAACACGCCCTGTTGTACAACACTACATAAAAATGTTGCCTACCACAGAAAATCAAAGTTATGAAGATACCTGCCCAACCCCTACTCTACTCTTTCCATTTATGGCAGCATCCTGCTGAAGTTTTATCAAATAATATTGTCTGACTACAACAACTGGCTCCGTCACAACAAGCGAAATAGATGAAGCGTGAAACGCAGAGTTTCATGCAGGAATTCCTAAAAGATGGCAGCTTGGTCATTTTTGAGCTCACTCTTGGCTTTTGTTCTTCACAAAAACATCTGTAAATGTTTTACATTTGCTCTCAGTCAAAGTCATGTCATCATGTCTGAAGAAGAAAATGTCACTATGTAAAATGTTATTTAAAACCAAATGGTGCTGCCAACAATTACAGAAAAAAATAATTTCCTAATAATATTTTACAGAAGCAACAGTACAGCTCGATTAGCTCCATAAGTTGCCTGGACTCATAATGTTGTACACTTCACATTAACACACACACACACACACCATCCATCCAACCATCCATCAGCTTCACTGACCTCCTCTCCCTCCCGCCGGTGGACTGGCTCATTCATGTCCTCTTGGCTGCGGACGCTGAAGTTCTGGATCGCCTCAGTGACGCCTTTCAGTGAGCTGTAGATGTCCTCCGAGTTCATGTTCTCTGTGTCGTAGTCAAATGCACTGCACACAAAGGACAATAAAAATGATAATGAGCTAAGACCATTACAGTCATCAAACTGTTATGCCCCTATGTATGATACATATTTCATATGGATTCACATGTTTTTCTACTACACACTTAGAACAGATCTGATTGAGATCGGTGTGATAAGCATAGGCACAGTTTGAACTTTAAGGTTGTGGGTTCACAAAACAAAATCTAGAAGGAATGTAATGTGAAGCTACAACACAGAAAGGTCTAATGTATTGGGGTATGTGTAGACTACAGTGCATATTACACACTCCAAACAGGATGCAACGCAAGTGTCAGTGACAAAATCAGTTTGATCGCATTTTCTATTTGAAAGAACTAACTTGCTGCGAGAGGCGAAGTGCTACGCAACGTGGCGTTTTGAGCTCAACTTTTGTCAGATGTCCTTTCTATTTACTCCTGTCAACAGCGGAGACGAGGGAACAGCTAATTAGTTGTGAAATGAGTATATATAAAATTTATAGTAGCCAACAGTAGTTGGCTGCATTGTATGTTATTTTCAGTAACTATCACAATATAAACCAGTGTTTTCTATTTAAAAAACACAAACGCTGGAAGATAGCAAGTACTACTCACCCATCTTTTAAGTGTCTATGTTGCTAGTCTGATCTTGACCACACAGCTGATAAGTACGTAGTTTGTTTACATAACAGAAAGTGTATATCTAATGGATGCAGTGTGGACAGAGAGTCTCTGATGTTATAAGTAGAGACCATCAATCTAACTTCTTATGTTGTTTGTTTCTCATTCTGTCAATATGAAGACACAACAAGGTCAACAATAAATTAATAGTTCTGCATTATTAGAAAAAAAATATAAGATGTATTTCTAGGGGGTTCAGTGAGCCACTTAAACCAATGAAAAGTGCGCCTATGCTGATAATTGGAAAAAAAAAAATTTCAGTGGACTACTAAGATTCAAGCGAGGAATCTTGGTCTGTGTGTTATTTGCGTATCTCGAGAATCATTAATCCAATTTACTTCACACTTCGTGAATGTATTGTTGGGGACCCAAGGCAGTTCGGACACATGATACGTTCAATATTAGACCACAGTCTGAGACGAGCATGTCGTGTATAATGGCCAGACCGCGGCTCACTGCAGTTCACTTTTGCTGCTGGAGCCTGGATATATCCTGCCAATGCTAATGCTGGATAACGTTACAATCAAACATTTCTTCACTTCCCTCTTTAGCCAACAGGAGCAGCGCCACTTTGCCATTGCAACTCAAATTGTGTATGTTTTTGGCCAGAACTTATAACTTTATTGCCAGCAAAATGCCTCCACTCATTAAATCCATCCCCTACTTTATAAACACGCTGGCAATGTCAAAACAAGGAACTAATGCATGTACTTATTTGGAAATTACATCAGCAAAGTGTAGTCCACCATTGTTTCTGACAGTGAGTAACCGCGGCCTGGGAGTGTTCTTTCCCTTGAACCAGAGTGTATTTCACCGGTGTATTGGTGAGTAGTCACGACTTGGGTGTGTGATGCACCTGTGTTATGGCAGGTGTATTTGTTCAGGACCCAAGAAGTTTGTATGAGCGGTTCTTGAGAAAGCTCCAAGCAGCAACACCACAGTCATGTTTTATACAGGCACTGCACTACTTATATAAAGAGTACAAAAACAGTACTGATCATAAAACACCAGGCTGCTCTTTTGAAATTGTGACCTAGAGACATAAAGGAGAAGGAGCAGCAACACACTGAGCCACACTGTTTCTAACTACTATGGTTTAATTCTTATGAACATCTGTAGACTTTACTCTTTTCTACTGAGCACATCTTGTCCTGTGCTCATGCTAATATGTCAATGATTGTTAGATGGATTTTCCAAGTGAGTGTTACCTTGGTGAGGGGGTGTTCTGGGAGGTGTTGGTGGGGGATGTGACTGGGCTGGACCAGCTTGCTGGAGATCGGGGAGTGTGCCGTGTCAGAGGGCTACCCATTGGTGCCTGAAAAAGTGACAAAAACCACACAAGTTAAGTTAGTGAGAAGTATGCCATTAATGATACAGTATAATGATTCAAAGCCACAGCTTACCATGTATGTCTGAAAAACAAAACCTTTGTTACCTGTGCAGCATTGCCAGTGTTCTTCAGATGGTTTTGAAGCAGCTTGGTGGCTCCGTCCTGAAAGGTTTTGGGCAGAGCTGCCAGGAGCATGGTGAACTCGGGAGTGTTGAGCTGGAACAATGAGATCAACACCGACTGGGCGGCCTGTAACACATTAAACACATCCCTCTCAGTTAGCAAGGCTCTCTACCAGGTTTATCTCATGAGAGTCAACTAAGGGAATCATGTTTTGAGCTGGTGGAGGTTTGTGTGTCAGCACCTTTCTGACGTCAGAGCTCTTGGGTTCAGTCGTCCAGGTGATGATGCGGGAGATGGCCAGCCGAGTCTCACTGGAGTTTACAAAGTCTGGAGCTTCCATCTGTAACGTCAGTGTGTCGATATACTTCAGAATGGCCACCTTCACCTGCAACACAAAAATGCGTATTTATACAAATCATTAGTAAGTTAACTGATAAAGAAACTGCATGGGCAATATTCACCTGTAAAAACACAAATACTGTAATAACAAAAACAATACAAACACACACGCATGAAAAAGTGACCACCAACGTTCACTGTCAGCATGAACAACCGCAGCAGATTGTGCATCTCTTGCAGGTCTGAAAATCAAATAATCTGATGAATCAGTGAGAGAATTGCATTCATGGTCATGCTTCATCATGTAGGAAAACAAATCAATCAAAAAGAAAAGCGATGACAAATGATAACACAAATGAACCAATAAATGCAAACATTCACCGCAGGCTCCCGAAACGCCACAACTGACTCCTGTCCTGATTTTCCTCTCTTTCCTCTCCTCTATGCACCTCAAGGACCAGAGACTTCCTCCAAATCACTTAGCAGCATTGCGCGGGCCATATAATTGCTCCCCCCGGAGCGCACTGACCTGGGAGGACTGGCTCCAGGCTGCGGCCTGCTCGTCTAGAGAGCAGGCGTGGCGCCGCGCTCTGGGGGGGAACAATTTTACCCCGGACCCTCCCCTGCCTCGCCCTCGCCTGCAACACGAGCTCCGTACAGGCTTCGGAGAAAAAGAGGAGAAGCACCGCATCAATCAACGGAGAGAGAAAGGGAGACGAGGACAGGGGGAGGGCAGGGGGAGACAAGAGGGGAAAAGGAGGTGGAGGGAGGAGAGAGTTTAGAGGAGTAATAAGACTGGAAAGTAGGTTTGGGCAACACTGAAATTTTATATTATTCTGAAATTCACAATGTAAGTGTTTAGGCCACATGATAGCAGCAAAGAGCTGTGATGCCCGGTTAGTAAAAAATAAAAAAACAAAAAAATTACTGGTTCATGAAGCTTCATGCAACAGTTTATAAGACGGATAATGGCTGCTACGCTGCTGAAATGTTCAATATTGTATTAACATCTTTATAATGTGTCTACACTTATCAGTGTTGCAAGGAAAGTGCACCACAGGAAGCATCTTCAGGGTGCTATTTGTATTTCTATTGCGTGTTGTTGATAATTTTTTTTGTAGAAATTCAATTGTGAAACTGCTTTCAGATAAAAGATCCAAGTACTTCATCACGTTTGCAAAAACTCTGTAAATCCAAGACAGTCACATTGATTTGCAACATCCACCATAAACATATTTTTACTGTCTCTACACCGATTAGCTATACCATCATGACTACCTGCCTAATAATGGGTTGGTCCCTCTTTTGCAGCCAAAACAGCCCTGATCTGTCGAGGCACGGACTAGTATGTTATCATATCTGGCACCAAGCCGTTTGTAGCAGATCTTTTAAGTTGTGAGGTGGGGCCTCCATGGATCGGACTTATTTATCCAGCACATCCCACGGATGCTCGATTGGATTGAGATGAAGAGAATTTGGAGGTCAAGACCTCAAACTTGTTGATGTCTTCCTCAAACCATTTTTGAACGATTTTTGCAGTGTGGCAGGGCGCATTATCCTGCTGAAAGAGGCCACTACCATCAGGGAATACAGTTTCCATGAAGGAGTGTTATGTGTTAAAGTAACATCCACATGAATGGCAGGATCCAAGGTTTCCCAGCAGAACATCGAACAAAGCATCACACTGCCTCCACCGCCTTGCCTTCTTCCCATAGTGCATCCTGGTGCCATGTCCTCCCCAGGGAAGTGACGCACAGACACCCGGCCATCCACATATGTAAAGAAAAACGTAATTCATCAGACCAGGCCACCTTCTTCCATCACTCCACGGTCCAGTTCTGATGCTCACTTGCCCATTGTAGGAGCTTTTGACAGTGGACATTAGATCAGCATGGGCACCCAGACCGGTCTGTGACTACGCAGCCCCATACACAACAAACTGCAGTGCACAATTTGAGCTACAGCAGCTTTTCTGTTGGATCGGAGAACACAGGCCAACCTTCGGTCCCCACGTGCATCAATGAGCCTTGGCCCACATGACCTTGTAGCCGGTTCATTGGTTTTCCTTCCTTGGACCACTTTTGGTAGGTCCTGACCACTGCAAACCGGGAACCTCTCACAAGAGATGCAGTTTTGGAGATGCTCTGACCCAGTCATCTAGCCATCACAGTTTGGCCCTTGTCAAAGTCGCTCACATCCTTACGCTTGTCCATTTTTTCTGCTTCCAACACATCAACTTATAGAACAAAATGTTCACTTGCTGCCTAATATACCCCACCCACTGCTATGTGCCACAAGATAATCAATGTCATTCACTTCACCTGTAAATGGTCATAACGTCATGGCTGATCAGTGTATGTCATCATATTGCCCTCCCCTAGTTTGTGATGTGAGCTGAAAGGTCATGCCATGAGCCAACAGTCTGTGTTTTTTTTGACTATTTGAGTTTGTGCTATAAGTGATGACTTCTTTCACCATGAAATTTGTGACTACAAAAACAACTTGCTGACAGCTTATTGACTACAGTTACCGCCTTGTGGTTGTATGCCTCAGCCACCAGTGAGTTACAGTTTAATCCATGTCTTTTCAAAATGTCAACACTTCATCACTTTTATCCTTTTAGACATTTGTGTGAAATTGTCTCAAATTAGCATATGAATTCTTGAGTTGTGGCCAAAAATATTTTTTGTAAAGTCACTGTGACCTTTGGCCATCAGAATCTAATCAGTTCATCTTTTAGTCAAAGTAGAACTTTGAGCACAATTTGGAGAAATTCCCTCCAGATGTTTCTAAAATATCGGACGGACAACTTGAAAACACTATGCATCTGACTATGGCTGTCGCCGGCGTGGAGGCATCATCAAAAAGCAACAGTAAGCTAAATAACGGAGGCGTTGAAACTGCAGTGAAATTTAGCCATGTCAAATTGAGAGCAAGAATAGTCTTGAGGAACTTAAGATTTCTGTGACACTGTGATGCTGATAATACTGTTCATTGCCCAAGGCTACTTGGAAGGAAGAGGAAAAGAAAGACTGAGTTGTCGTGAGCATGGGGTGAAATATCAGGCAGGAACGGGAAGAACGACACAGAGATAAACAATCAGAAGTGCAAAAAGTGAAGAATGAAGTAGCTGAACTTGAGGGGAAGGTTAGGAGTTAGCTGATACTGGTGAGGCGAGAAGTTGCTCTAACAGAAGGGTTAGCGAGGAGGAAATTATGAGAGGATGGGTACAGAGTTAGAGGAGGAAAGCTTGAAGGGAGTCCACAATGTAGCAGAGCAAAAAGCCAGTGGAGAAGCCAGATCGATTGCCATCCAATCACAGCCCAGGATTCAGGGGTTTGGGCAGACATGACGTCATATCAGTACAACAGAGTTACCATGGAGACACGGGCCTCACAGTCTCGCCCCTCCCTTACTCAGACCTCCACACACTCTGCTCCATTTCTCATATAAACACACACGTTAAATGAACATGTTTACCTTGAGGTTAGGCGTCTGTGTCTGGTCCACAGTGAACCTCATGAGAATAGTAAACTGGAGGTCATTGGGGAAACACTCTCTGTCAGAGGGAGAAAAAAAAAACACACTGAGTTTACAGCGTACACAGAAACAAGCCTCACAAGTAAAAGGATCTTTGCCAGGTGTCTTTACAGGTTAAGATAAATTACTGTAACTACAAAAGTCGCAAGTAAACAGTGATTTATATTATTACCCTCTCTTTTTTATGTGTAAAAACAAGACAGAGAAGCACTGACCCTCAGAGGCCTATCTGTTCTTCTATTACATGCATAGAAGTTAATGCCCAACGAGGAGTCGTTATCAGGAATTTGACGTGTTTATTGACATAGTGTGAAATGGAGCCCACGGAAGTTCATTTCTTGGTGCATAATTAGTTAATATATTGTAATTTCATTCTTATATTGTTTTTCTTGGTAACTATATATGTCCTGGGAAAATGTTCTTTCTCCTCTATTAGGTCTGCATTTCCTGCATCATGTTTCCTACTAGCTACTAGCTAAATTGTTAGCCTCTGTGGCTTGGGGGCGGCAGTAGCTCAGTCCGTAAGGACTTGGGTTAGGATGTGGAGGACCCGGGTTCAAATCCCCCATGGACCAAGACCAACTGGTTGCTGGAGAGGTGCCAGTTTACCTCTTGGGCACTGCCGAGGTGCCCCTGAGCAAGGCACCAAACCCCCAACTGCTCTGGGCGCTTGTCAGGAGCAGCCCCATCACTCTGACATCTCTCCATTGACATGTATTTTTTTTTTTTTTTGTCCTTGTTTTCCTTTTTTTTTTTTTTTTTTTTTTTTTTTTTTTTTTTTTTTTTTTGTTTTTTTGTTTTATATTGTGTGAGGAAGTTTGTGGGTGTGTTGGTATTATTCATTAAATATATTTTGAATTTTTGTTTTTTTTTTTATTGAAAAATTATATTTACCTTTATTAACTTATAATCAACGGTGAATCGAAGCAGAATTTTTTTAATTTGTTTATTAATTTGTTAGTGGTGGAGAAGAAAAGATCAGATCAAAAGCACATTTTTTCCTGACTATGAGTGGCCCCTTAGGGAAAAACTGACCAGTGGATCCAAAAACAATTGGGAGAACATTTTCCTCCCCTTCCACTTAACCAACCTCACCGAAAAAATAAAATTAAAATTTTCATGAAGTTCCTTCTTTTCTTTTTTTCCTTTTTCCTTCCATTTTTCCTTCCCACCCCACCCACCCCGCAACACTTCCACATTTTAATTTTAATCTCATCCTCCCCCCTCCCCCTCCCCCCCTCCCCCCCCATCTTCCCCTCCCCCCTTCTTTTCCTACTTGCCCCCCTCTCTTTTTTCCCCTCTTTCATCTTATTGTATAAGAGGTATCTTATCACTATTAAAAAATAAAATAAATAAATAATTAATTCTCTTGTTCCTTCTCTGACTTACCAACCACCCCCACCCCCCTCTCACACACGGTTCCCCTCCTATCAATGCACCCCGGGGCGGGGGAGCGGTGATGGAGAGATCAATACCTTTTATTCTAATATGGCCGCCCCCCGGGCTACTCCCCACCTTTTTTTTTGTTTTTGTTTTTTTTTTTTTTGTTCTCTTTCTCCTCTTTTTTTTCTTTTTTTTTCCCTTCTCTTTTTTGACCCCCCCCCCCCGGAAATACCATAAAAAAAAACATCTGCTTTTTTGTTGTTTTTTTTTTTTTTTTTTAAATTCAAATGAGGATTTTTTTTTTTTTTTTTTTTTATTTTTTTTTTTTTTTTTTTTTTTTTTTTTTTAATTAAACCCACTTCCTTTCTTCCCCCCCCCCTTTTTTTATTCTCTCTCCCTTTTTTCTTTTTTTCCCCTTTTTTTTTTCCTTTCCCCCCCCCCTTTTTCGCTCCCCCTTTTTTTTTTTTTTAATACAGTAATACTCACATATCTAGACTCCCCCTTTTAGTACTGTGCCCCTTATGTCGTGAAAATATGTATATGTACTGTGTGAACTGTACTGTGTGAACAACAGAGTGTAAAACTGAATTTCCCCACTGTGGGACTAATAAAGGAATATCTTTCTTTTCTTTTTCTTTCTTTCTAGACACTAACATTAATATTGCATTAGCAGCAGTGTTCTTCACGACTTAACCACTTGAACGGTGCGCAGATCGTGTACACAACTTCCCATCTCATAAACACGGTAAACACGACCCCATTTGAAGGCACCATAAGGCTGTATTCGAAACCTCCTCCTACTACATACTACTGACAAACACACTAAGCAATACACAGTACATACTGTGTTCCTGAGTAGTACGCAGTATGAAATGGTTAAAGCGATGTATTTTGCAGTATGCTGGACCAGGGTTTAACCAGCACTTAAGGCACTGGACAAAAAAACACCAACTCAAACCACTACTGTAATATTTTCGAAAAACACAACTTAGATTTTGTTGTTTATGTTATGTTTGTTTATTTTATAAGATATGCAGGTTTAAATTATTTATTATAACAGCTCATAGTGAAGTAAGACAAACGGGATAATCAATAAGGGGAGATGGGAAAACACTGCTTGACAAAATTTATGTTACTCAAACTGCCTTTTCAGTTCCAGAAACAAAACAGTGGATATTAGAGTAATGTTAAAACGGGTTGTGTAGTCTCAGCAGGTTTCCCTCTGAGGCTTAGATTATCAACAACAATAAACTCTGTGTCAAAACACACATTTACAATACTTACACATTTTGTTCAGCAAGGTAATCTTCACCAATGAACGCATTTATGTTTTTTGGAGTGTAAAAGCGATCTCCAGAAGTAAAAAGCTAACGTTAGACTATAAACGAACTACACCATGATCGCATCAGCGAGAGTAAACACAACGAGGTTGTAAAGGCGGACGAGTCGGCGTGGTGACGTTGAGTAGTCGCATTTAGCTAATTGTCAGCGGCCACCTTTTTTAAGACATGTAAAAGCTACAAAATTAAAGAGTGGGATATTTACTGATGTATTTTATATAATGGAAAAAAACCCATTAAATCTCTTCAGCTTGTGTTAACCACAGACCTTATTTCAGGCATCTAACTAAAAACCCACTGACTTCCATACAAGGGAACTGAAAGAGTTCATATGCTTATTCTGGGTTTAAGGACTCATTCATGGAGCACTCTATATCAGTCCGTAGTGTGACAGTGTGAGGCTCACCGTGTGACATCCAGGGCTCTCTGAACTTTGGCCTGCACGGAGCCCAGCAGGTCGGCTCCCATCTTCTTCAGCAGCTGTGTGAGCAGGACGAACAACCAGTCCTGGAGATCCTCCTTATGGACCTGGATGAAATCTACCAGCGTCTCCAGGAACATACTGAACACCTAAACACAAACACACACCGTTTGGGTCACACAGCGACTCAGTCACTCAACAAGTTTACATGTTTCATGCACACATGCATGCATAAAAGTAGTCCTGCACTCATAGTGTAATTATAAGATACAGGGAGGTTATGCTCATGTGAGAATAGCATTAGTTCCCATTGTGAAGTTAGTGGTTATTCACTCATCATTTCAGCAGCCCACCTTCAATCCCAATCACCAATTAAACTTTAATCACCCAGATTAATAATAATATTAGAAGACAACCACAATGAGACAGCTAAACACCAATCATAGTGTGTTTGGTCACCATCTCTTCATGCCAGTGGTTGATTTCAGCAGGACAGTGTAGTTACAGGCAACCTTATCTGAGGCAGGTTAGTGAGTGAGACTTACATCCAAACACAATGTATAAATACAATAACACTGATTGTCCAAACTTACTCTCTACAGAGAGTTCCAGAGTGGGGCGGCATGGGGGAGAGAGAGACACATCTGTTAGCATCCTGACAAAGACGACCTGAATAAACTCAGCGTCTGCGTGCACGCTCAGAATCTCGACTTTCAATCCAACATTTGCAAAATGGAAATAGAGTCACATAAATTAGAGCAACAACATTTATAAAAAGTGATGTTTTGTGCACGCTAGGAAAGAAAACTCAGAGAGATGTTGAAAAACAAGGGAGATGAAAAAGAGGAAGTGGGACAGAAAGATGAAGGCAGGAGAGGGATCCATGGTGAGATGCAGTACCTTGAAGGAGGCTGAGCTTATACCGGATTCTGCCGTGCCGTACACCCTGCCGGAGTCTCGCTGAAATTCATCAAATCATTAAACGTCACACGAGGGGGGAAGGAGAGGGGCTCACACACCTTACGACATGTGTGAGGCAACGGGCACTCAAAAAAACGCCGAAAGAAAAGTGGCAGTGTTAGAGAGGGCGAAACGTAGCTGGTTAGACAGAGAGAGGAGCTGGCAGCCCAAATATCTGTGTGTATGTTTTAAGTGTGTGTGCGGTCAGAGTTGTCGCCTCAGACTGCAGGGAGGGAGGGGGAAAGAGAGGGAGTGGCAGTGGATGCAGTGAGCACAGCCGGCGGGTCGGCCGCTACAGTGACAGAGCAATCCCACGGGACGGCGGAGAGGTGTGAGGTCACACGCAAACTCAGGCGTGGCATGCCGTTAGAAAACAGTCCGTAGCACACTCTGCATGCCTGTGATTATGTTTGACTGTGACTATCCGTATGTGTACATGTTAGAATACATTCTGACCTGTTTATCCCAACGTTATCTCTAAAGTTATTCATATTTAACACCTGTGAGTATTAAAATATGCCTGTGTGTGTGTGTCTGTGAACAAGTAGATCCTTGCGTTTGTTTTGGCAGAATCCGGTACAGTGGAGGATGGTGGGGATAAATGAAGGTAAAATCAAAGTGGGTGAATAAGGAATCTATTTGGCATGGTGTTGTAAATGAATGTGCATCTTTGTGCAAGCACTTGCGCTGTATGCGCTCATACCTTACTGTGAGGGTCTGCAAACATCCTGGTGAAGATTTCACACAGCCTCTTCAACTCGACCCGACTGCAGATCAAAAACAAACACATTTAGATGAAAATCAATCAGTTTCATTCTTTGAAAACACATCGGCCTGTTCTGTGGCTGACCTGAGGGTGCGTTGGTTCTTGAGCAGCGCCTGCAGGCCCAACAGCCCCTCCTTCCTCTCGGACCAATTAGCACTAGCACAACGGTTCAACACCTGGTTATAACCACAAATACAGACACACATAGAGACCTGTTCAGACTTGTGTGTATATATACAGTATAAACTGTATATAATATAGGCACAAAGGAAGTAATGATTCAAGAAATAGAGCCTGATTCTGAAATAACATGCTTGCACTACTGGCACTAATTTCCTCACAATCCTCATTGTAAATTTTAGTGTAAAAAAAACTACAATCCAAATTTCACTGACTTCTAATTCAACTTTATGTTTATAGCTCAATCATACATTATATACATACTTTTCTATGCTGTTACATCTGATGTGCTGTTATACTGCTGCCCTATACTATATTACATTACTACTAATATGGCTACTATCACATTGCACCATACACTATATTGTATACCTCGTACTATACGATACTATACTGTACTAGGGCTGCACAATTAATATACTACACTGTGTTAATCTGTTATACTGTCTTTCCACACCATTTACTTTATAACTACTGACATACTGAGCAACAGAAAAAGCAGCCTGCATAAAAGACAAGATGCACTATAATGGTGTTAATATATCTAGTTTATGAAAGTGTCTTTTCGGTACTTGTTGCTTGGCCTAATGACTATCTGGTTCACAGAGATTTCTGCTGTGCTGCTGTTGCTGCCAACCTCAGCTACGTCTTCTGTCTGCCTCATGTAGGTGGGGATGGCTCCTCCGTTCCTGGAGCTGTAGGACCTCTCTGAACAGGCACTGGACGCGTCGCTGTTCGCGTCATCATCAGAGTACATGTTGTAGTTTTCGTACCGCCGCCGAGCTGGCTTCTTCTGCGGGTGGAGGACAGAAATCCAAAGGAGATGAAATTAAGCTGAATGAGAAGACGGCATCACACCAGGTGCAGGCAGAAAAACATGCGCTCACACACCTGCTTTATAGAGCACAAACACAGCTAAACACACACTACACAACACACTGGTAAGAGGCAAGAGAAGGAGCTGACCTTAGACCGCATGTCTCCCAACAGCTGACAGCGTTAAACAGAGGTAGAACCAGGGGTTAGTTAACACACACACACACACACACACTCCAGGAGGTGTGAGCTGATTACTGGAATGTGAACAGAGTTATGATGTGTTTTTTAATGTAAATGTGTTGTTTTCATACCAGCGCATCTGCAAGAGCTTCTTCTACGTCTGAGCCCGTGTTGAGGACCCTCATGGCACTGACTGAAGACGAGAGACGACTGGACTGACTGATGCCAAAACCTGACCCTGCAGAGAATCAGACAGATAGAGAGTGGAAGGATGGAGCAGGAGAGAAAACATTAAAAATTACTAACCCCCCTCTCTCACTCATCCACTGATGACCCGCCATCATCCATTCCCTGTCAACACACTACATTTCCCATGAGCCAATCCTGTAAGTTGATGGAATGACTTGTTAGGTGACACTGCAGGTGCCGCTGGGGGAGAAAGTATGATTGACAGAAAACACCGAAGAACATGTTGTTGTCGTTGCAGAAAAAAGGGGGGCAGGGCTAAATAAAGAAAAACAAATGGTAAAACTGGCAGAATGGTTTTCAACTGGCAACTGAATGGGAGGAAACATGCGATTCCACTGGAAGGTTCGACATCCCGGAGCAGAATATAAAAACAAAATAAATACAGAGGCTGATGGACAAGACAAATAACACAGGAGAAGATGCTTGGCACTAAAGAGAACAAAAAAAAAAAAAAAAAAAAAAAAAAAAAAACGGGTGAGCGAACACAAAGTAAGGCGACGTGGGTGGGTGAGGTACGGAGAAATAGATGTACTCAGCCTTCACCTGCGGCACCAAAAGCGTCAGGTGTGTGGAGAGCTCCGGTGGAGCGAGAGTAGCTCCGCGTTGCTGCAACCGAGATTAAAACACACGTACAGAGTTTAACACTCGCACACACACAAGACAAACAGACACACAAATCTAACACTGCGGATGTGAGAGTAGAAAGAAAGGCTGAAAAACATGCAAGTGATTGCTTTTTCTTCTTTTAATCAACCTCAACCTTTTAAACTGTTAGACACTGAATTAAAATAAAAGCCTACGTTTTATGCATAAAAGGAAGGTTTCTCTTCTCCTCTGATTATCCTGAGTTTACTAGTCATCCCTCCTGCTACTCACCAAGGGGAGTGAAGGAGCGTACAGGGCTGGTGTCCCGGCTGCTCTCCCTGCTGGCCTCTCTGCTGCAGCCCTGACTCATACTCGGCCGAGGGATACGACTGCCCCGAGCTAACGCCACCCGGGTTACAACACCGCACCGCAGCAGAGGGAAAGATGAAGGGGGAAACATGGAAAGGAAGAGCAGCGGAGAGTAGGAAAGTGGTAGTAAAAACACAAAGGACAAAGGGGAAGGGAAGACGACAACAAAAAAGACAAAGAGGAAAGACAAACATGAGCAGTGACAAAGGAGAGAGAGGGTATGGTACATGGATAAAGACATGAATAAGACAGAACAGACGTGACAAACTGAGAGAAACAAGAGAGAATACGAGCACAAGTCTACTGGCTCCGAGGGAGCATCTCAACAGATTTAGTCATTTCTTTTCATGATTTTCAAGCAACAACAAAAAGTTCAATGATCCATATAGTTACTTATTACTTTTCTGTCGACTGACTATTCATTTCAGCTCGTCTATAAAATGTCCACAAACACTGAAAGCACCCATAGACTGTATATAAAGATGGATGACGTGGTAGCTCCCCAAAAGTGATGCCAAAACATCTGGATCGCCCCCTGGTGGAATTTTTAAAGGATTCAGACTGTAGAGTTTGCATATTTTCACATCAAACTCAGAGAAAGTTTAGGTCGACTACAGCACACTTGGTGATTGTTGGAAAGAGTAACGGCGGCAGTTTAGGTGAGTTTTTGAGGTGAGTGTTTCTGTCCACTTTGAATGAAGTGTTTTCTGATGCTCTGCTGCTTACAGCTGATCTCAGCATAAACAAAAATACATGTGAATGATAGAGCAAGCTCAAAGGAGAAATGGGCACCTTGGCGGAGGTCTACACTCTCAGAGTGCTCTGTTTTTTCTGAAAGATTGGTTTAAATGAGTTATTTGATACTATAAAAAAGGAAATGAGACGTCATGATTGACAGCTGCTCTGAGAGTAGTAGTCGCAGCCGGAGGCTAAAGAGGAGATGTAACTTCCATAACCATCTATGTAATAGGACATGTGTCAATTTGATGAGAAATGTAGTTATAGAGATATTATGGTTATGTGCTTATAACCAAACAGCTATTGTGATGCTAACGTAGCAGCTAAGTGGCTCACGCTAAAAGGCTGTGGCTGTCCTTGGCTTGCAATTGGCTCAAGCGGGTGTGTGGGTGGGAAGATACCGATCACTACTGTGGCGACTCTGGCACCAAATGATGTCAAAATCTCAAGATGACAGCTCTCATCGCCGGGATATTTTGGCTTCACTTCTGTACAGAGGGAGGAAGTTGAGATGCCCCAAAAGCTCACATCTTTAAATTGTCTGATTTGTCATATATTATATTTGGGTTCATTGTTATAGTTTCCTAGTTTACTATCAAAAGAGCTGAAATTCACATTGCAGAAGCTAAAACAAGTGAATTTTGGGCATATTTATATAAAAAATTACCCAAATGATTAATTGGTTACCAAATGGGTGAAGATTCATTTTCTGTTGATTGACTAGTTGTTTCAGCTCTAGATGAGATGCACCCAGAAGAGGCACAGGACTGCTGGACTCACATTTAAATGAAACAAACACTCTGATAATCACATGCGCTCAGGGTGGTCACCCTGCATCTCGCACACAAACACACAGAATAGAAGACGTGATTTGAGATGAATTAAGCGATCAAGGGGAGCGAGGAGGGGAGGATCTAAGTTTTCGTCCAGCAGCATCGCAATGAATCAACTTCACTGTTCATTGCTCTGTTCATCAGCTTCAGCACCTACCCAGCCAATCAGGGTTAATCACAGCCTACCAGAGGGTTACAAAGCCCTGATGCAGCTTCACTGATCCCGCTAGGAAGTTTGTTTATCAGCCACTGACGACAGGTTAGTAAAGAGATCTGCTGATCATGGGCACCCATCACCATAACAACACAGCCAAGAAGTCAGAGGGGGGTTAGAGAGGTGGGCTCTATGAGGCTTGATGGGGGGGTACTGGGAAGGTGGGAGAGATCGTGAGATTTGTGGTGATGGATGGAGATAAAGAATGAAGGGATGATCTTTAGATGATGATGATAGATTGAGGTTAAGAGATGGACAGCAGGATGGTCTGGTCGAGGTCGGAGCCTTACCTCCTCTGCTCGCTCCATTGTAGATGGAACTAATGCTGGAAGGAGCTAGCGGACAGAAGCACCAGGGGCAGGAAGAAAAGAGGACAGGGAGCAGGACGGGAAAAAAGTTGAGACCCAAGGGTACGTGGACAATTGTAAGGAGGAAAACCAAACCATCATATAACATTTGAACTGTTGTTATAAAACTGAAGCAGGACAAATATAAACAGTAATAGTTTACTTACCGACAGACAGGCGGGTGGGGGAAGAGTCTCTGGAGCAGCCCTGGCTGCGGGGGATGCGACTGCGTCTGGTTTTGTCCCCGCTGGACCCAGCCAGCACCCTGTGGGCCCCTGTGCTCATGGTGCTCAGGGCCGTACTTGTGAGCACACGACCCGGGGAGCCACTCCGACTGCCGGCTTCACAGGGACGCACAGAGAGAAGAGGACAAAAACACAAAGACAGAGAGGAAGTAGAGTCAGAGCCTTACTCAGGCAGCAAGTGGGATTTAACAGTGAAGGCTGCAGACAAATGTAACCAATCTCCCTCTAATGTGAGGAGTTTAAAAATGGCAACTGATTGTTTTATACATATGACAAAGACAGTTGCTTAGGCCCTTCACTTGATGGAACTAGTTTCCAAACACTCTTTACTAAATAACATACACTACGCACGTATACTGAAACTACACAGAACTTAATGGTAAACTTTACAGAGTTGGATGTTGTTGGAAAGAGGATTCTTGGGGCGAGGAGAGTTGAACATCACACCAAAGAGGACAGAGTATTTTGCAAGTGTTGAAACTCATTTCTACTAGAGCTGCAATGATTAATTGATTAGTTGACTATTAAATTAATGGACAACCATTTTGATAATTGATTCATTGGTTTGAGGAAGAAAAAAAAAATAAAAAAAAATTCTGATTCCAGCTTCTTAAATGTGACTATTTTCTGGTTTCTTTACTCCTCTATGACAGTAAACTGAATATCTTTGAGTTGTGGACAAAACAAGACACATTTTCTGACATTTTATAGATCCAACAACTAATTGACTAATCAAGAAAATAATCAACAGATTAATTGACGAGAAAATAACTGTTAGCTGCAGCCCTAATTTGAACATAACATTTCATATAAATGATATGAACAAAATGAACACAACAAACACATTTAAATAAAATAAAGAAATTTGTCATTTAAGTGACAGCATGCTGATGATTTACAGACAGCTCTCCTGTCTTTTAGTCTGAAAATGAATAACATTTAATAACAGGGGTCTCATTTTCTCCGCCCCATGATATCCTGTCTCCAAATGCAAAGCCGACAGTGTGTCTAAATCTACGATGAGTCACATTACTATCAACCTGAAGACAAATGGAGGAGAAGCTGCTCTGCGGTGCTGAAAGTGAAGTGTGTGAACAGACTTTTGGGGAACAAGCTCCAGGGCTCAACACATGAAGCTTAACGTATTTCAGCATGACTGAAAATGAGCACGCAGGCCAGACTCTCTCTCTCTCTGACACAACTCAACTAAAGCCACACACACACACACACACACACACACACACATTAACTCAACCAATGAGTGTCTATGTACCAGTAGCTAGTAACGCAGCGCTAAATAAAGACATCTAAATGACAGGAGGAAAGCTAAATAGGGATTGTTCTACTGTCTTGATCACCACTTGTGACGTTACAGATTTACAGTAGCTGATAATTTAGCATTTTTATGTCTTTCTCAAGTACTTGACCCTCTCTTCTTTTCTTTACATTTACACATACATAAAGTTAATGTGGATGTTAACAATGCCTATTATATATAAACTATCGAAAAAATAGTGAAACAAAACTACAAAATGTTCAGAAATATTTGCTTGGGATATAAAAATGCATATTGGACAATTACAGTAGGGAAATGTGTTTGTCCTTTTTACAGGGATTTAAAAAAAAATATCTTCCCAATCTTTAGACTACATCCAGGCACACATAAGAGTGCAGAAACACGAAGCTCCCAAAGCAGTGTGTTTAGCATGATCATTGAACAGCCATGTTCACAGTCTGTGACTACAAATCCCAGCATGCCAGAGTGGGAGGAGCTTTAAGTGACCTTTCTAGGTGCATGTGAAGGAGGGGGAAGTAAGGGCAACAAAGGAAATATAAAGAGAGCTGAAAAGAAGAAGTAGCGTTGTAATCTTACCACCAACAGGGGTAGCAGACTGAGATCCTGAGCCATTAAGCCCATTGGTTGGGAGGAGGGGGGAAGCAGAGGCGAGGGGGAAGGAATAGCAGATTAAACCAGATGAATTATGGGTGTCAGCGCAAAAAAGCGTCATGGGAGATAGAACACAAGAGTACGATGGGAGCGCATCCTGGTGTTCCACATCAAGAATGAAGGCGAAGCTGAAGCACTTTGATTAAATAAATCCATTTATTAAAGAGAAAACAAGTACTGAAAATGTGTTGCTTAAACAAACACACACACAACCAGCTGCAGATGGTAGCCTGGGAAAAGCAGTGCATGTTGGGACAGCTGGCGTATGTATCAAGCAAAGCCTGTTCACAATGAGGAAAAGAAAACACCTCAAAGTAAATATGCTCGAAAATGTCCATACATTCTGTCACACACATATACGTAGAAAACTGTCTAAGCCTCACGTTCAGCTGCCATTCCCTCTGTTTCTGGTATACCCTTTTCCCACCAAAATTAGCACTTATGTGGGAATACCTATTAAAATAATAAAAAAAAACCCCTTTCCCATTGCCTTTCTGTTTTTTTTTTTCTGGTGTGTGTCACGTTCCACATCACGAATGTGCCGTGAAGCAGGGTTACTAAACCATGAAGATGTTACGGTTTTTAGTACTTTTTTATATCTGTTACTTATATCTCATATCTATCCGTAACTTATCTTTTTAAAAACCCTCAAACCAGAGTTGGTGATTGTTGGAACAGTGGAAAGGCTAACAGAGACGGTTTTGATGAGTTTTATTTTGTTTCAGTCGAGTTTGAATGATGTGTCTTTCGATCAGAGAGATAAAATCACTGTTTTTGTCAATGGAGTCTGGTGGCTTTGAAGAGCACATACAGTATAACTGTTGTTTCTTTTCACATCTAACTGAGTGAATTAAGGGGGTTATTTCAATGAAACCAGAGTTGGTGGTTGTTGGAACAGTGGAAAGACTAACAGGCAGTTTTTTATGAGATTTGAATGTGTTTTATAATGATCAATTATACAAAAAACATAGGCTTTACCATGTGGTTATTTCATATAGACTATTTATTTATTGAATTACCAGAAAATTTGTTAAATCATGACATACTGTATGTTGTCATCAAGATAAGAAATGACTTAGAACAAGATAGAAGACTCCAGCCATAGTGCACAGCTCTATAATAATTTTCCAAATCCCTGTTGATTTTATTATTATAAATTCACTTCAATGCACATCACATAGCATTACGCTGGAAAAAGGGGCAAAAATTATCAAGTCCACCCGAGGCTCATCTTTCCATCACTACTGACTGACACTGGACCCGATAAATACCTGTGACTACAGCGGAGTCATTAGTCCCTGAAATGAATGATGACTGAAACCTGTTTTTCAAATCTGCACCAAAGCCATCACGCTATAAGCGGCAAGTATTCATAGGAAGCAGGTGCACACACATCTGCTTTATGTGTTGCAATAGGAGCCAGCTCAGTGGCGTCTCGTGTTCCTTAATATCTGCTGAGGTATTTTTAATAAACTCAACGACAGCCAGAGCAGCGAAAATAAACTGTCCACCACACCATCCTCAGTGATGAGACACAGCATGCATAGAAAATCACACACACTAAAAACACACACGCACACACACATACCCTCCCTCTTTTCACAAAACACCTTGATCAGAATGAGAGCGATAGCAGGTGGGCCACCATTCCCACTGTGGTACACAGACAGACACACACACTCTGACTCCGACATACAAACAGAATACCTGGTGTGCAATCGGATTCGTCGGAACCTGAAGGCACAAAAACATTTACACAGAGCTTATCGTCACCGTGAGGGTAACAAGTAATGAAACTCTAAAACAAGAGCCTGAGAAACACATACTCCAAGAAGCTCACGCACCAGTTCTGTTGCTGTGTGTATGTGACGTTTGGTCACATGGACCTGATACCCACTCGCAGCTGGGTTTAAGTCATGCTGTGTGTCGGTGGGAGGGGGTACATACGTTGTGACTGGGAAACCATCTTGGTGCGGCTACGTCCTCGTGAGTCCACTTGGCTGGACACGCTGCTGGCGGTGGATAAGGGCTGTTTGGTACGTACACGACCTGTATGTATGCAGAGGGCAAAATAGTGTAAAAACAACATACTGCTGTACTTGCTACACATCTAGTTTGCAGCTAAATGAAACCCAGAACCTAAGAAGCACTACAGCTGATGGAAAGCCACTAATGCTGAAAACTGCTGAACCAAAGTCAGATACTAAACTAAACACCCAGATTCAGCCACACAGACAACAGGGATGCTTCAGTGGATTACAAGTCAGTAATAAGACACATGTCATGACCAGCGAGTTAATTATCTATTGACTGATATTATGACAATATCAGGCCATTCATATTGTTCACTTTAGCAACTACAATGCATCACCAGATTTATTTACAGCTGAAATTTTTGTTTATGTTAAAGGAATACTTCACCCACAAAACGACCATTTATAATATGAGTTACTCACCCTGTGTAAGCTTGAATTATTGAAGAAAACTATATTTTTGTCATATACCATTTCCACAGTGAACAGAGAATAAAAAAAAAAACAGACAAACTTCTTGATGAACTGAAGTAAAAGGGCACTGCACAACGCAACTCGCGCAGTAAAATCTTGATGATCCAGTCCTGTGCTCAGCACTTCCAAAACACATGCATGTACGCTAAAACATTAATTAATACACTTATGTATAAACAGTGTCACACTTGTCACAAAGTGTTTTACAGCTGGATAAATGAGACTTGGATTATAATGCACAAGTTGTGTGTGAGGTTGTAAACAGATGTTTTGATATAGTTTTGTAGCCAGTTTACTTCAATTCATCAAGAATTTTATCTGTTTATTGATTCTTTGTTTAATGTGGAGGCATGTGAGAAACAGTTTTCTTCGACAATTAAAGGTAACACAGGGACTAACTGATATACATATTTTTCATTTTGGGGGGTGAAGTATTCCTTTAAGCCATTCTTCTGTTAAAATACTTGTTTATATGCACTAATTCTGGATCAGTATATGCAAACTTCAAGATTTAAAAACCCTTTATTTTACATTTGTACCACTTTAAATTGACAACAAAGCTGAACTCAATTTTATCAACTTTCCCAACTAGAACATCCCTAAAACAAGCCCACATGCATACACACATCCACCTAACCACAATCTTACCATTGTCTGACCTGGTCCCTACAGACAAACAAAGAAGGAGTAGGGTGTAAATAGTATATTTCACCTCACCACAAGTCTCATACTATTCACACTATATAAATCTAGCATATTCATTTCTTCCCTTTACAGTCTACATTTATTCTTTATAGTACTGTTCATTCTGTATATCACTCTGTACTTTTTGCATTTCTAAGCTGTATTTTGTTATCTCAGAACCTGTCCTCTGAATCTAATCACATACATGTATAATGGTACTACAACACCACATCCTCGGTATCCCAGTCAAGCCTAAATAACTGAATGATACAGTTTAACGCAGGTGTTGAACGTTAGACCATCTCCATATTAACAATGAGATTAAACTGTAGTAAAGCAGAAGATGATCTTAGATGTGCAATTAATTTGAGTCATGATGTGATGAGTAGGAAGTTGATACAATGGGTGTTGAATGTAAGTCTGACAGCAGGGGGCGCTGTGGCCACACTGCAACTAAAGGAGCTGATATTATGGACTGGTGGACTGGAATGAGTGAAGAAAGGGAAAAGGATAGAAAGAAAAAAAGGAAAGCATGAGTAGGTTGTCACCGGTGAAAGCAGAGTGAGATGATCTTACCATCCGTTTTATCAGAGGCATCATCTTTAGTGGCAAAGAGAGAAAGAGAGAGGGTGGAGGAAAGAATAGGGAAGAAACGAAGGGAAACAAAAAGCAAAGGTTTGATACAAGTGAATATTAAAAGTAAGAGACACAAAAGGAAAGGGAGCACAAGAAAGGGGGAATGAAAATCGAACAGAAAGTGTGACAAAATAATGAAAGACAGAAGAGAGAAACGAGAGAGAGGAGAGGAGCACAGTCTGTATTAGTTACAGAACATCTGTTGTACAGACAACCATGCAGATGCAGTGGCCAACATCAAACACAGAGAAGACGATATTCATCAACAGAACATGCACACAGAGAATATCCATACTAAACATATACAGGACACATCTACAGGCAATGAGGAGGCAGCAGAAGAGGAGAAAGGCCAGTCCAAGCACTGAAGTGAGAGCGTGTAGGTCCATCCTTTTACTGTTTTGACTTTTACTCCTTAGTTCAACCTGTCAGAAGCTTTAGAAACCCAACGTCTGAGCTGATCTCCGTTGACTCTGCAGAGTCATCCCGCTGATCGCATGCTGACCAACGTCTGCTCTGTCTGATTACTCATCTAACGTCTAACTGACAGGGCCCTTACCCAGTGAGGAGTAGGAGCCAGGGGGCAGACGCCCTGCACCCCTGGTCTGTCCGACGTGCCGGTGCTTAGCGACTGCTGCTGCATTTACATCCACGTCGCTACGGGAACGCTGCAAGGAGGCTGACGACACCCCACCCTTTGAACCCGCAGGGACTGATAGGATAGGAGGAGTGTGGGAGAAGGGATGGGAGGTGATGAGGGGATATATACACATCACAAAACACATGCAGGCAACGCACTACCCAATACTGATACAGAAGTACACAAACAGCCAGACACATATACGCATCATGTGTGCGCACATGTGTGTAGTAACATAAAAACAACGTAACAGGATGTGGCTGCACGGACGCAGGCAGATGTGAATGAGAATGATGGGAAATGGCTCTGTAGGAGCTGATGTTTGTCACTGTGTGTGTTTTCACAGGAGCGAGTGAGTATAAGATTATGTGCTTGAGAGTGTGTGTGTGTGTTGGGTGTGTGTGTGTGTGTTTGTGAGAGAGAGAGAGTGTGTTTGACTCACCTCGCCCTGGAGCTGCTGACCATTTAGAAGTCAGAGGCCGACTGACAGAGAAGAGAGAAAAGTAGGTTAGTCCATAACAATAACAAAAACACACATCACAATGTATTTTTTTCAGTGACAAAACTATAAACAACTCAAACATTTTTCAATGAAATACAGAGAAATTACACAACTTTGACCCCGCAAAGCTTTTCACCCCACTTCAACTGTAAATGCTAAAGAAAGGATACTCGACTCAGAAGGCCAGCTGATAAACAAACATTAATATTTATCAGATTAAATGAATAAACATTAAAAGGCCCAAAAGTCGACATTCTTTGAAATTATTCTTTTCAAATTAATTTTACTGATTTTAACTACTGTAACTTAGACCCCTTTACACCTGGCATCTCATATCCGGCTTGTATCTAGATATGATTCAACTTGATTACATTTATACCTGGAGTTACTACGTCTTTCCCGTGTCCACTCTGAAATAATTGAGAGTGCTGCCAGAGAGGCGGTGAGTGATGCGTGGACACGCATTACGGCACCCCATCAGCCTCAACAGGTTGCCTTTTAGGGGGAAAGAGCCTGCAAACGTGACTTTGAGGTACGATTAAGCTCGCACACACGGCGATGGCGAGAAGAGATGCCGAGCAAAGACAGAGAAACAGCTGTGATCTCTCTGGTCCCCCCAGCACATGCATGCACACAAAAAGGATACTCCGGAGGTTATTTGTCTGATAAGATCTTAATCTGTACTCAGTGCACTTTGTGTGCATTTACACCTGTATTTTTTAGTGGTCAAGCACTATCCAATCCGATCACCCAAAATGCATTTTAATCAGGTGTGAATGTGGCCTGAATTAACATGGCACAGCGGTTGACTGATTACAGCCAAGCTCTATTAGTCAATTTTTTTAATTTAAAAAAAAAAATCCCATTGTGAAACGCTTTATTTTCATTGTGAATTAGAAAATAGTTGAGAGGTCACCCTATGTATTGAGTGTCGAGTATCACTGCACCAAAGCGTGAAAGAAGGCAAGATGTACAAAATAAAATGGGACGATTCAGAAAATGTGTCCTAATTAAATGAACAATGCTGACTTTTTTTTTTTTTATATATAAAAAAAAAAATATATATATATATATATATATATATATATATATATATATATATATATATATATATATATATATATATATATATAAACCACCCACCCTAGTAGTTGGACCATATCTTATTAATGACCTAAACAGAGGTCCGTTGCTTAGTTGTCCCTGAAGCTACTTTACCCATGTTCCAGAAAATTATCAGCATTCTTCTGATTAATAATGTAGTTATCTAAATATAGAGATTTTTGCCTTCTAATACTGGAAAAAATACGAACTGAAGACAAAACATAACATAATAAATATGTTCACTGTATCTTTGATATGACATTTTGTATCCAGCACTGTAATGGTGTTTATTCTCTGAGGCTCAGCCACAAACTTCACACTTTAAACGTCCACAGTGAACACTATTCACTGACAGCAACTATATAATATGAAGCAGTGTGGCAGGAAAGCACGTCTTTCTACTTTGCTCTAATTTCAGTTTGCTTTGGTGTTAAGTTTGCCAGTGAAATACAATGCAGAGGACACACAACAGTGACAAAATGCTGGGGTTAGACTGAGGCTATCAAGCCCTGAACAACCTTCTAAGAGTTTCTTTGCTCAACTTCTGTGAAGCTGCTGGGATTTTGTCTTTGACTTTCATTCATGTGATTTTTTTTTTCTTTTACTGATGCATATAGCAGAAAGGCTGACAATATGAGAGACTGAAGGACAGGAGAGAAATTAAACTGAGGAGATGTGATGCATGTGTAGCAGGGGTGTATAGGTCCACTCATTTATAAAAACAAAATAGTTCCTGCCAATATTACATCAGTCGTCATTTTCAAGACTCAACGGCAGTGTACGATGGAGGAGCATAACTGAGTGTTGATTACTTGAGGCTCTCTTGAGAGGAGGACGAGGAGCGGTCGCTCTGGGGAAGTGAGGCCACACTGCCAGAGCTCTTCAGGCAGGACTGAAGGGTCCTCTGGTACGAGGACTCCAAGGAGTTGTAAAGAGCATCGGTCTCCCCTGGAAAGTGATTCCTCAGACCCCAGTAGGCCCTGCGAGAAACAGCAGGGAAGACGGAAACAGAGACGGAGGCAGACAGAGAAAAAAAGGAGGAGAAATGAAGAAAGACGAATGGAAAAGATGATGATGAAGGAGGTAAAAGAGAGGAATAAGGGGATTCAGACAGGAAAAAGAGAGTAGTGAGATATTTAACACTACTCATCTTTCATTTAATTTAATTTTCAGAAATCCCTGCGTGTCTTACTTGCGGGCCTCCACTCTGGCCTCAGAGTCCGCATCTCGAATTCCCTTCTTGATGCTTTCAACTAGAACTGCTGTGTGCCTGCAGGGAGACACACAGAAGTGCATTAAGTATGAACGAGTAGAAAAGCAGGTTTAAAAATCTGAACCATGTTGGAACCAATCATCACCTCTCCAGAGAGTGGGTTTGCCATTCCTGTAACAGAAGGTCCAGGAAATCATAACAGCGCCTGGAGATGAAACATTTTTATTACTCTCACTCTCATGAAACACATCATCAGATCACATCATTAATTATTTGAGTCCTCTTCATTACTGAACGAGGCCTTTTACCATTGTAGTGTCAACAACATCAGTGCCTTTTTTAATCTCACCTTCTAACAGCCACAGACTTAGACGTGCAGTTACTGGTTATCAGGGGGATGAGCCTGGGGACGTGGGTGTGCTGCAGACAGGAGAGGAAACAGAGCGTGAAAGATGCAAAATGGAAAATAATTCAATGATCAGACTACAGCAGTAACACTGACCACAAACAACCTCAATGTGACTGCTGAAAGAAATCATGAGTATGTTGCAAAACTCACCCGTATAATGATGCGGATAGCTGACACACCGGAGGTGGCCATGACTTTGGCACAGTTGGGGATGAGGTTGAACAGGACAGGAACGATGGCTTCTGCTCCGTGGTCAAATTTATTCCCCAGCACTGATGACAGGTGGCTACAAGAAAATGCATCATGTTATAAACAGAGTGTGAGCTCACTGCTAACAAACCCCACAATGCAATGAGTTTCATTTGACAGATGTGAAAATGGCCATTATGCAACTCTACACCACTCACACGACTGAGATGTTTGGACTTAATTTTTTCAACTAAAATTACATTTTGTTATTATAGAGTAAAGTACCAAAAAAACGGTACCATCTTAACACCTGTTAAATCTTAACAGGTGGTGAAACTGTGTGGAGAGCAACCATTTGGCCAAAACAGCCAAAAGACCACACACTAACATTCATAAACAGGTGTCCCAACTCTCAAAACTGGAAATATTGCTACACGTCTCACAATCAAATATGATTTCAGTTTCAACAAATATGGCGGATGACAGGCAGGAAAAAATTGTGGTTTTACGTGACTTAGTTCTGAAAATTCAAAAAGAAATAAGACACAATTATGAGAGAAGTCACAGAGACATGACAAATAGAAACTTGTGCTGTTGCCACAAATTTAACAAGATGGTCCTCCGTTTCAGAGGTCCATCTTACTACTACTACATGCGTTTTGCATTCGCCATAGCCGCCATGACTGCAGTTGTTGTCCTTCCTTCTTCAGTTAGTGCGTGGCCATCGCTCTTTGCCACATGACTATGTCATCGGCTGTCGTTGGGGTTCCCCGAACACATAGAAATTTTGAACGTGTGATTTGAAATTGGTGCAGCCAGGATGGACTTCTGAGCCAATCGGGGGATGAAAAACATTCTTAATATACTTCATACCACATGAATATCTGGAAAAATAATCTTTACAACCATCAAAAATGAATGTTTTGTTAACCGTTGTCGGGCGGGGGAATCGGGCCTTACTGGTATTGGTTCAAATGTACCCAACCTAACTGTTCCCTGTAAATTAGACTACAGAGTGTCTGAGGAATGATTTTGGACTCAGCCCAGGATTGTGTTTTCTCTTGCTAACATCAGTATCTGAAATCAGCACTCACGCCACAGTGATGCAGGCCTCTCGGACTACTTGTGAGCGCAGGTCTTTAGCTGACAGTTTGAAGGCTCCATCCAGTAGCCGTAGGTGCTGGTAGAAACAGTCGTAGCTGGCTGCGCCCGCCACCAACAGTGAGCGGATCTTCTTCATCTGTAAAAAACAAAAATGCATTACAGACACCAACATTGATCAAACAAGGCAAAAAGGGTAATTTCATTAATATAAGTGGGAAAAAAAAGGAAATGCGTTGAATAAGAAAACACTGACAGCGTTGGCTCTCTGGTCCCAGTCATGTTTGTCATCAGAGCAGATCTCACGAATCTTATTCAGGTTGTCTTCAAGATCCCTCGTTGAGTAAATCTACTCAGAGACACAGAGAAGGAAAACAGAGGAGAAGGGAGAGAGCAGAGCAAATATGTGAAGGACAGATAAAAGTCTCAGACAGTCTGGCGGTGATAACCTGTCTGGTTTGGTTATTAAATGGGATGAGAGTGTGTGAAAATCTGCATTGATGCTCCTGTGTGCAGTGTACCTGGACAGTGGGGACATCTGTGAAGGCTTTAATGAAGTCATCTTCATCGACTCCCCCACTTTCCTTGGATACTAGAAAATCACAGCAGAGTCAATTAATATATACGTGTGAACATTTATGCGATAACACATCAGCCTTCACTGGCTGGTTTTGTGATTCTGATTTAGCTCAGAAAAACACAAGCACACTTCCAATTACACCAGCACACCCACACACTTAAGTCAGTAGGAGCAGCCTGTGCTTCTAATGTACTTCCTGGCAGTAATGGGCATGTCAATCACATTCCTCTGGGGGCTGGAGCTCTGTGGACCACACCCCCTACAACTCCTTACTCGGAAGCAGAGATGGGAGGGAAAGACGAGACAAAGCAAGCGAGCAAGGAGGAGCAATCCAGCAGGATGAGAATATTACATTGCTATATTAACTGACACAGATTAGAGAGAAGAGGAGGCTGAAAGGAAAGTGGAAACACGGTGGAAACAAGGCAGTCGATCTTCCCTCCTTTTCTCCGAGGTTGGCTTTAATATTAGGCTGTTCCACAAAGACGTGTTATGTCAAAACTCTCCATGTACATGACCCTTAGAGAGCTGGGGAACATCGATATGAGCAGCAGACTGTCTGCAGACACTAACCTCTGTTATTCTCAGGGAGTCACATGGTAGCAGTCTGGGCATGAATGAAACTCACCTAACAGCAATCCATCATCATTTTCGTTATCATAATTATGTTGTTAGGTGATGCTTTCACATGTATTTAATTCTAACAAATAAAGTGTACTCCACCAAAGTATTTTGCGACTTGTATAAATAGTTTTGGGAGATCATAATGTAGCGATATGCTCATTAGGACTGCAACTAATGATTACTTTTTATTGTCGATTAATATATTGATTATTTTCTTGATTAATCGATAAGTTGTCTGTCTACAAAATGTCAGTAAATGGTGAAAAATGTCAATCAGCACAGCCTAAGATGACGTCCTCAGATGTCTTGTTTTGTCCACAACACAAAGATATTAAGTTTACTGTCATAGAGGAGTAAAGAAACCAGAAAATATTCACAATTAAGAAGCTGGAATCAAAATTTGCTTTTTATTCTTAAAATAATTATCCAAACCAATTAATCGATTATCAGCATAGATGCTTATTTATTAGTTGACAACTAGTTGATTAATCATTGTAGCTCTAATGATTATTAACTAGCAGTGTGAAAACAACTGAAGGCTGCTGAAGTCATGCACTGGTGCTACAGTCTTTCAGATATGACTCTAGATTTTATATCTGCCAGTTATTGATAAAACTGAAATATCCGTCTCCTGTACCGAGTCTTGCTGTTGGCTGTTGTCAGGAGTGTGTGGGTGTACTGTCATCTAAATGCAAATACAAAGGCACGGGCCTCTCATCGCCGCCATCATGGAAACTAGCCTGACATAGCAGAGTAAAAGCCAACAGACTAATTCCTCAAAAATCAAATGCAAACCAAAATGACAAAGAACGTTTATAGCTGCTACCTTAGAAGCAAGCGATTGAATATCTATTGAATATCTGTGGCAAAGGTCAAGTTAGGTATTATTCTTTTCATCACATTAAACTTAACAAGATAAAGGTTGTAGAGCTGATCTGTGTGAAAAATACCCAGCATGCCCTTGACTTCAGCCTCTAACAGCAGCTCCACGATCAATATCACTGTAATGATCCAAGTGACTAAAGATCACAGTCTTGTGTTTCCAACCAACAGAGCAACACACCAAGAGTCAGACAGACGACTTGCTTGTATAACACTTGTGTGTGCATGTATATGAGATATTGCTGACACAGATGCAGCAGCAGGCAGCAGGAAATTGACTGCACGGTCGTGGGAACATAGCTTTCTCCCAATAGAGAAAGAGAGAGACGGGAAAAATCAATACATGTAAAGATGAAGCAAACATAACAGTTCAGCCATCCACAGCAGGAAGAAGGATGATATAAATGATTTCTACAGGCCTGAGTCGACCATAGATGTGAGGCTGATAAGAACATGAGGACGGAGACACAGAGGGAGGGTGTCACTATGGACTCCACTGTCTTCTTGAACAGTTTGTCCCTATTCTGTGACCACCAGTAATATACCGTCAGAGAGCCTTTATACAGAAAGCTGCACTTACATCCTGGAAAAATGTGACCTACACTGAATGATATCTGAGGACATTAAAAGGTTTACAGGGCTGGTTTTGTTAAATTATTTCATCTAAATTATTGGATGTGGAATTAGGCCAAAAAAGAGCCACAAGTGAACAGACACCTGGTTTGAGGGTCAGTTCATTTCACACTTGAATATCAAAACCAGGGCTGTTAATGGATTCAATTATTTAATTGCAATTAATCGCAAATTAAGCATACATTTTTAATCTGTTTAAATTGTACTGTAAAGAGTGATTTGTCAAGTAGTTATTACCGATATATTAAGTAAATGTATGTATATATTTATTATTAGAAATCAATTAACAACACCAAACAATGACAAATATTGTCCAGAAACCCTCACATGTACTGCGTTTAGCATAAAAATATGCTCAAATCATAACATGGCAAACTGAAGCACAACAGGCAACAACAGCTGTCTGACTGTAAAGTGGAGACTTGTGGGTACTCATAGGAGCCATTTTCATTCATGTATCTTGAGGTCAGAGGTCAAGGGACCCCTTTGGGGTCTTGGGGCGGCAGTAGCTCAGTCGGTAGGGACTTGGTTTAGGAATCGGAGGGTCACCGGTTCAAGTCCCAACATGGACCATGGACTAACTGGTTGCTGGAGAGTGCCAGTTTACCCCTTGGGCACTGCCGAGGTGCCCAAGAGCAAGGCCAAACCCCCAACTGCTTGGGGCGCTTGTCAGGAGCAGCCCCCTCACTCTGACATCTCTCCATTAATGCATGTATGTGTACTATGTGAAATTAACAACAGAGTGTAAAAACTGAATTTCCCTACGGGGATTAATAAAGGTTCATCTTATCTTATCTTGAAAATGGCCATAATAGTTTTTCCTCTCCAAAATTTAGTACAAGTATGGAGCATTATTTAACTTCCTTCCCTACATGTGATGACATGGTTGGTACCAATGGATTCCGTGTGTTTTCTAGTTTCCAGTTCCTTTAGTGCATTCAATTAGTTAATAGGAATTTGCATTAATGCGTTATCGCGTTAACTTAGACATCCCTTGGAAAAAGACCATTTCAAACTTCAAAGTAAGAGTGTTCTTTCCAAAGAAGATTAAAAAAAAAACACAAGTATTATACAATGTTCACGAATTCATTTTTACAAAATGTGATTGTGATTGTCAGACACAAACTCATTGTGGCACCAAGCGAGTAGACCACTCAAGCCAGGTTGTAGTTATAGAAGAAATACTACTAAAATAACGTTAGAACTGCAATGATTAACTAATAAGTTTAGTTGTCAACTATGAAATTAATCGCCAACTATTTTGATAATCGATTAATGGGTCTGAGTCATTTTTTTAAGAAAAAAAAAGTTGTTGCAGCTTCATAAATGTGAATATTTTTTGGGGTTTCATTGCTCCTCTATGACAGCAAACTAAATATCTTTAAATTGTAGACAAAACAAGACATTTGAGGACTTCATCTGGGGCTTTAGGTAGCAATGATAAATATTTTCTGATATTTTACTGACCAAACAACTACTTGATTAATCAAGAAAACAATCAATGAAAATAATCGTTAGATGCAGCCCTAAATAACCTCAATTACTTCTTTTTATAGTGGTCTAGCTTTGTATTTTGACTTATGTAATTCCTGCCTGGAAGCTTGCTACCTGTCATGTTCCTGTCTGTACAAAAGAAAACATTTCCTCATTTAAGGAGGATACTGGTAAATATGTAACGATGATTTACAGCCTTGGACTCCTTGTCAAGCAGTGGCATGTTGTGCATTTCTGTATTCAGAAAGCTCTAAATAAGCAAACTGTGACATATAGACATACACGCTAGAAAACTGGCCATGGTGACCTCCAATTGTAATACACTAATAATTTTCCTTTGCCACTAGCCTAGAGGAGTCATTAGTCATGAATGGATTATTATAAACACCAATCTCCAATTTTTCGAAGAGGAAACCGTGTGTCTGGGTTCACTGTGTGTATAAATGTAAAGTTAGTAAGTCAAATACCAAGCTTGCCACCAGTAGCGCTGGGCCTGCGTGCCGCGGAGGACTCTGCAGGCTTCTTGGGAACTTTTGGGACCTTGAAGGCAGCCTGGGCTGAGGAAGAACGATTCCCATCCACACTGTCATCATCTTCAAAACTACGATCTAGAAGGAGAGGACAGAGAGAAGAGTGTTACCATCCACTCAACTCAAACTTTTTGCAAAGTCTGAGCAAATGTTGTTACTGAGTCAAGTCCAGAGTATACAGGGGAGGGATTATACCAATCTTACACAATATTGCAAATCATTATCATCAAACACAGATCATAACTTGTCTAAACACAGAGGAACGATTATTTGATTTATTCACAACCTGCATGAGAGTCATTATAAAGTAAACTATCAGCAAATACAGAATCACAACTGAAGATCGACATCTACTCTCATAATTACCATGTTGAGATCTGGTTTATAAAATGTTAAACAACAATATATTAATTATTCACACCCTTAGGTCCTTATAAAACCTTTCACAACACCTTGGATTTCATTTGCCCCTTTAAATGTTGAACATAAAAACTTTATGGTCATTTGAATACAGTAGACTGAAAAGCGAAGGCCGGAGGAGGTTGTTGTCCACCGAGAGTTTGGTCAGGAATCACTAAATCAATACTAATTACAAACTGGTCTGAAGAAAAAGACAAACCCACACACACATATCAGCCAATCATCAAGATGTCCACCCATGCAACCAGTGACTGGCAGAACTGTCTGCAGCTCAAACCCTCAATCTGCATGCTAGCAGAAATAAAGCTAGCTAGAAAGCAAGCAGTGAAACTTGAGACTGGCTTGCAACAGTAGTTCAACATTTTGAACATGCATCTAATACTTGAGGATAACGATATGTGAGGACACACACACACACACACACACACACACACACACACACACACACACACACACACACACACACACACACACACACACACACACACACACACACACACAGAAGTCGACTGTGGAGATGAAACTGTTGGCATAGGAATGCAGTTGCGCTCCAGTCGCTCTGACAACCAGCCGTTTATGAAATGCGCCAAAGCCACCACCCTGCACCTTGAATCATACATCAAACTTACCTACACACATAGTCGACATGCAAAATCATACATACAAGCCACATGTTTGCTGACGTGATTGCAGACCATACCGTGTCAAATGCCATGCAAAGAAGCAGACATATACATAATATGTAATAATAATGTAATAATACGAAACAACATTTACCAGACACACAGCCATTGATGTGTGTGACACACACACACACACACACACACACACACACACACACACACACACATACCATCTCTGCACTCACAGTCACAGATCCGCTGGCAGATAAGACGCCTCATGCTTCTGGGAGGGCGTGGTATTGGGGTCCCCCCTCTTCTCCAAGCTGTACCCAAAGACACATGCACACACACACCTCACACACACTTCATAATGGGGCTAAAGCTGCACATACGCGCCTCACACCGCTGTCCGAAAACCCCTCCACCCATACAAGTGCCGGCATTTTCTTTCACTCTCTCTCTCTCTCTCTCTCTCTCTCTCTCTCTCTCTCTCTCTCTCTCTCTCTCTCTCGTATCCCTCCATCTCCCTCTCCCAGCATCTCTCCTCCTTCCCTCAGCAGCCTCACAGCCAATCACACGAGAGGTGACATCATAGTGTTGCAGCCAGTGCGGAGGCAGGACTATTGAGTGTGCGTGTGATGGGAGAGAAAGCGCGCGCGCACACACACACACACACACACACACACACCCAAAAAAAAAAAAGAGAGAGAGAGAGAGAGAGAGAGAGAGAGAGAGAGAGACACCCCAGGAATATAAACAGGGCTTCTCGGTGTCCCTGCCAGACCAGCTAACATAAACTCATTACCATTGACAACACACACTCTCCAGTCTCTTGTACCTCTCTCTCTATTTCACACACACAATTATCAACAACCTCTTGACACACTTCTTACGCTGCTACATTCACCTGGCTGTGAGACACGAAACACATTTATTCATTCCCTCTCCTTCTTCACATACACAACAGAACAAAGGATGATAGAGTAAATGAGGGTGAGGTGGGGGAGACCACACCCCTCCATCTGAGGCCTCGACCCTCCCACTCTCAACACAGACACACAAACACAGTGCAGAGTATGTGGACAATGACATGTTTTTCATTGTTTTGACTCAGTGTTTGCATTCACATCAGATGAGCAGTAGAAAAATGACAGCCCTTTTAATACAAATTTACCATAACCATAAAAATCCAAATCCTTTCACTTGGTATCTTGCTCGGTCAACATCTTTCAGGCCCGTACTGCAGCCATCTTCACTTCTGGCTTGTTTTGGGGAATTTTTGCATTGAGGGCTGACTTGAATGCTTCGCAGAGTCAACTGTTGCCATGGTAATCAACCTCCAAATGAGTATTCAAATTCTTTTTTTATTAATATACATACACATATATTAGCACATACACATATGTTAGCATTCTCGCCTCACAGCAAGAGGGTCGCAGGTTCGAATTCGTCTTGGGGCTCTTCTGTGTGGAGTTTGCATGTTCTCCCTGTGTAAACGTGGGTTTTCTCCGGGTACCCCGGCTTTCTCCCACAGTCCAAATACATGCAGTTCAGGTTAAGTGATGACTCTAAATTGCCCGTAGGTGTGAATGTGAGCGTCAATCATTGTCTATACCCTGCGATGACCTGTCCAGGGTGAACCCCGCCTTCACCCAATGCCAGCTGAGATCGGCTTCAGCCCCCCCGTGACCCCGAACGGGATAAGTGGTTGAAGATGGATGAATACACATATATCTGCAATAATAATGTATAAATCCCAAAATAGCTCACGAAATACAAAATAAATAATCCCACGTTATTCATTATTCAATTATTAATCATTGTTGGTTATTATCAGACAATAACAATGTTGTTTGTAGAGATCTTCCTCTTCTTCAAGGTTCAAAGTGAACTTTAATTTCATAATCATTGTTTAATTTATAATCTAATGTGATGGAATATCCATCCATCCATCGTCAACCGCTTTTCTCGTTAGGGGTCGCGGGGGGGCTGGAGCTGATCCCAGCTGGCTTTGGGCGAAGGCGGGGTACACCCTGGACAGGTCGCCAGTCCATCGCAGGGCACATAGAGACAGACAACATATAGACAGACAACCAGTCACGCTCACATCCACACCTACGGGCAATTTAGAGTCATCAATTAACGTAAACAGCATGTCTTTGGACTGTGGGAGGAAGCCGGAGTACCCGGAGAAAACCCGGGCGACCCTCTTGCTGTGAGGCAACAGCGCTAACCACTGCACCACCGTGCAGCCCCTGTGATGGAATACTGAGCCAAAATTACATAAATAAGTGCTGTTTAACTATTCTACACAGTATATACACGTTCGGTCATTTTATGTACAAGGATTCATTTTAATGATGTTAAGTCCTCCAATCAGCTCATCTGAGTAATACTTTTGCTTTCAACTGGCATGTATTAGGACATCATCTAGCAAACATGGTTCTAAATAACTGCTGTGACTAAACATCAGGGTCAAAGTTCAAGGTTCAAGAGGACTAAAATTTATGCAAACGAAAATACAGTGATATTTACAGGTTAAATTGAGTACACTCATATACATTATATACACTAATATAATTGAATGAATTCTGTATCAGAATTTAATTGCTTTCTGTCTTCAGTGCTTGGTCATGCATCGAGTGTCTTAGCATTGATTAGCATCACTGTTAGCATGATTTGCATCTCCTCCTTTTGTCTGTAGTCAGACCCCATGGGAGTAAATGTCACTGGCTGGGTGAAGGGCAGAGCAAAGACACCAGAGAGAGAGGAGAGAGGAGAGAGAGAGAAAGAGAGAGAGAGCAATCCTCCTAGAGAGCAGACTGCACACATGTTGTTGCCATGGCGACCTGTGCAGACCAGCTTCTCCAATGAATAGAGCAGCAAACAGGGAAAAGGGTGTTCAGTAAGCCTACTTTCAGACATGCACATATCCAATCTAGTTTAATCAACAGTTGGATTTACTGTTTAATCATTGACTTTGTGTTAGTTTAATAAATTAGGATTCTGGTTTATTGTGGAGAAAAACGCTCCTCCAGCAGCATTAGTGTCTCCAAGGATACAACACAATGCCAAATAATACAGAGCAACATGCAAAGTCTTTCCCTACACACATACAGAAACAGTCACACACACAAACACAGTGGGAGACATCAGCTCCACCGTGGACCAGGCAGCGTTGCCATAGAAACTCCAGGCCGAGATTCCCTCCTCTCTCCATTTCAGAAGAGGAGTCAAAAACGAGGAGCGAAACGAGGAGAGGAGACGGCTGGCTTAAATATGCAGATCTGATAGTCCAGAAATAACGTGGTCAAATTAATAAAGACGTGTTAAAACACATCTGAAAAAAAAATGCACCAGTGTGTCAATCCATAATCCCTGTGGGAATAATCCCAGGCAAAAACAACACATATTACCTAGACTGTGGCAGCCTGCCATAGTCGTATTTGTCCTGCCAGTTTCATAATGAACCGAAAACATTTTTACACTTTTCTATGGGTAGGCATTACCTCCATGGCGGCATGCAGCGACCGGCTTTTGTTTGCATGTTGCTTGCAGCTTTGGCCGTGTCAGCTTTACAGCAACCTCACCACTTGCCGGGGCCGTGGAAGCACACTTGAGTAGCCTAAATGTACTTGGTTACAATCCACCACTAGAGCACAAACCTGCTTACAAGAGTCCAAAGTTCTTCAT